>JAQPZY010001030.1:717500-1042635 GCA_029931535.1 Margaritifera margaritifera | reverse complement strand
CATGCCAGATGGTCTCCGCACTGTCAGTTCTTACCTTTAGTCGCCTTAGAACAGTACTGGTACGATGAGCCAGATGCCAAACAGAAGAAGAAGTAAAAAAAATTCCATCGCGGAGGAGAATACTTCTTCTTCTTCTTTAGAAGAATACATTACTGGTTTACCTTTAGAGTTGCAAGAACATATTTTTCAGTATATACCTCCTACCTTAGAAGATCGCATTCGTGGTTTACCTTTGGAGCTACGAGAATGGATTTACAAAGAATTTGTTCAGATTCAAGTGAAACGTAAAGAACAGTTACATCCTTTACGACATACATGTTGTAACCATTGGTATTTGAAGACGATAAGACATTTGATTTTGTGAAAGATATTCAAATGGTCAGACATTGATAAAGAACTACATTTCAATTTTAAGCAATTGAATGGTGCCACCTACAATGTGGCAGTGGAATATAGAATTCGATGGGATGAAGTGAAGGAAAAAAATGTGACTAACAGACAAGAATACCAAAAGCTGTTACAAGAACTGTCCCCTCAAGACGAATCACCTTTACGTCGTTTGAAATTAGATAGGATAATCACTCAAGCTTGTTTTGGATCATATCCTTTACCTACCGATTCCGTTTGGTTGGTGTGTGAGTATTTTGTCACCAAGAAGACCACTTTAGAAGACCGCATTCGTGACTTACCTTTGAAGTTGCGAAAACGAATTTACGATGAGTTGGTTCAGATTCAAGTGAAACGAAAACTTCAAGTGATTCCTCGATTTCAATGCTATGGCTACTTTCGCCGCATCAGAAAACTGATTCTGAACAACAACTATCACCAGTATCGTGAAGAATACAAAAGAGAGTTACTTCTTTCCAAATCGGAAACTTTACCCAAGTACATTCGTGGCATGCCTTTGAATGTGCGCGAAAGGATTTACCAAGAGTTTGTCAAGATCCAAGTGAAACGTAAACTCAAAGTCATTTCTCGATTTTTACACTATACCCTCTTTCAAGGTCATAGAAGAATGATTATGGGAAACGTCTATCACTGCTACTATCCTGAAGGAGACTGTCTCAAAAGGTACCAACCTTGGGAGCCTGGCTATAAAAACATGCCACCCAAAATACCTACCTTTGCCATCGACCCCTATAAAGAGGCGGCACGTCTGCACTGTACACGTCACTTGTGAAACGGATTCCGTGGAAGGAAGTCAAACATGAGCATTCATGCTTTATCGGTACACGAAAGACAAATTATACTCAAAGTGTTGAGAGTGGTGATGAACATCCCAAGTGGGGAAGAAGACATTAGTACAAATTTATCTTGCCTTGACACGTTTGAAGAAGTGTGCCTTGTTAGTTGGTTGCACCAACAACTTCACGATTGGAAAGATGTACGTGACTGGAAAAGTGTTGGTTTCGATGTTTGGCTACAAGAAGTACCACAGTTTGCCAAAGATCTAGCCCATCACCACTAAGTGTCTATTGGGAGCCTGGCTATAAAGAGTTGGTATGCCTGAGCTCTACACGTCACTCGTGAAACGGATTCCGTGGAAGGAAATCACAGATCATGTTCAGACCTTAGAGGATTATAAAAAAGTGATACAAGAACTGTTTCCATTGAATTTTGGACTCTATGTGGTGTGTGTCTTAGTGACTGCTTATCTTGGAATTCGTTTTCCAGGACATTCGTTGTGGAATATTTTTGAGGACAAGTGTTTGCCTTGGATTATTTTGGAGGATCCGTGGTTGTTTTGGACTCAATTGTTGAGTTCAAAAAAACAATATGACCCTTTGTTCTTCTTCGGACTTAGTAGAAAAAGAAGACTATAAATATTTGATTTTATCAGTACAAGAAAGAAACATTGTACGTAAAGCGTTGAGAGTGGTAATGAAAATCAGTGAGGAACCTCCATGTCAAGAAGACATTCGTCACACTTTATCTGTTTATAAAACATTTCAAGAAGTGTGTTTTGCTAGTGAGTTACACCAACAACTTTTCAATTGGAAAAATGTTCGACCCTAGAGAAACCTTGGTTTCCAATATTGGCTACAAGAAGTGGCTCAGTTTGCCAAAGATTTGGCAACTTGTCCATTAGGGTCCAAAAGTGAAAAAATGGGAACCTCTATGGGAAACCCTGAAAGAAGAAAAAGAAGAAGAACCTGACACCACTGTTGTTCAAATACCTCTTGAGGATCACAACCCTTCTTTACCACCGCCGCTACCGTCAGAGGATTCAAAAACAAAGAAGACCAGAAGAATACCACCACCCCAAACAGTGTCTGTGTCTTTCATTACTAGGACACGAAAATATTGTTGTACATTGACTTGTTTAGAGATAACTTTAGATGTTTTAGTGGTAGTCTTCGTTGTGTACGTGTTCATTTTAAATGCATATTTTCTCACTAATTCGCTTCTTCGTGTTCGTGTAAAGTTGTAAAATATGTTTTTGTTGGTTGGTTGTTTTTTTAAAAGAAAAAAAAAAATAAACGTGTATGAAAATGTATAAAATGTCTTGGGTTTTTTGTCTTCTTCTCAAAAATCTTCTTACCTCAGTCATGGCTACATCATCTTCTTCTTCTACCTCGTCTACCTCCTCTTCTGTGGTTAAAGTGATTGACGAAAAGTTAGATCGTCAAAGTTGGAACGCTTTGTATCTGTGCCATCCATTTAACATGTTGATTGCTGGACCGAGTGGTTCAGGTAAAACCGAATTTGTCAAACGTTTGATCGAACAAAAAGCTATTTTGTTCGATCGTCCACCTCAACGTATCGTGTGGTGTTACAAAGAGTGGCAAAAGTCTTACACGTTATTGAAAGAAAGTCAAGGAGAAACCATTTCGTTTATAGAAGGCATCCCTCACGAAATTGTGTCTGACGTGAATCAAACCCATTTGGTTATTTTTGACGACATGTTAGGAGAAGACGAAGAAGAAATTAAACTTTGGTTTACACGAAAAGGACACCATCGTAATGCTAGTATTGTCTACATTACTCAAAATTTATTTCAACAAAGTAAAGCCCATCGAACCATCAGTCTGAATGCTCATTACGTGGTCTTGTTTAAAAGCCCCAGAGACAAATCTCAAGTACAAGTGTTAGCCAAACAGTTAGGGGCTCCTTGGTTGAATTATGCGTACGACGATGCCACTCAAACCCCTCACGAGTATTTACTCATCGACTTAAAACCCACCATCCTGACTATTTGAGATTTCGTGCCCAATTGTTTCACCCTTGGGTTGAAGAAGGTGGTCCTGTCATTTACACGTCCCCTTCAGCCAATTTTTGAAAGGAAAAGAAAAAACTATAAAAACAACCTACTACGTCATTTCTGTCTCAGACTCTTTTGAGATGGCTTCCTTTCAACCTCATCCTTCGGCTAAATTGATTCGTGTCTTGTATGGTATCAGTCGTGAAAAAAATGCACAAGTCCGTGGTCATTTGTTAGAAGCGAGTCTTAAAGAAGTGTTACGATGGTTTACTTTGACAGCACGTCAATTACTACAAGGCATCATTCACATCCCTCATCAAACTCAACGTTTTTTTCAAAGACATAAAGCGGCATTGTCACAACTGGCTGATCCTAGAATCGATTCACGGACTAAAAAACAAATCATTTTAACTCCTGGTGGAAGTGGTTCTTTAGGAGGGGTTATGATTCGTTCCCTTTTGAAATGGGATCCTAATGCCCAAGCCAAAAAACCCAAATCACCCAAAAAGAAGAAAAGTCCAAAGAAAGCCAGCAAAAAAAAAAAAGAAAAGCCCTCAAAAGAAGAAAGTCCCCAAGAAAAGTCGTGCCAAGAAGAAGAAGAAGAAAACAACACCTACCACCACTACCACCCGACGCAAGAGAGGTACTGCTGCAGCCAGGAAAAAAACACCACCACAGCAACAGACCCCATTAGTGACAAGGTCACCTTTTGCGTCCACATCTTCTTCGCCCTTCACGATGATGCCTGCCAAACCAGACTTAAGTCCCGTGTTTCCTAATTTAATGCAAAAATGGAAACCTATTTCAAAAGTCACCCCTTCGGGACCGTCGACTTCAGCTGATTTAGCCATGGCAGCAGCCGCCAACAAAGTACCATCCCCTAAAACCAAAGTCCAAGAAAGAACTGGTATCTTACAAAGTTTACTGGATTTATCCAAACAAGAATTGACTCGATTTAGTCCTTTGAAAACACCTCAACGTCGAGTGAGGCCTGTCATTAAGTTGGTACGTCGTGCAGACAATCAGTGGAGACGTATTCCAGTATAAAATAGAAGGGTACCCTGTCAGAGACTTCAGACTTGTTTTTTCTACCCTACTAAAAAAAGATGACTCCTAAGCGTATTCACCACCACCACCACCAAAAAAAGAAGAAGAAAAGTAAAACCAGCAAAAAAGGACGACTTCCCCCTCGTCTAGCCAAACATTGGGACGTCTTGTCTGTCCTAACCAAATCCAATCCTCCCATGCGAAAACAACTCATTCAAACAGCCCCTAAAGAAATCATCGATACCGTGGTGAATGTTGTTTGAACGTGTTGAAAGGAACGGTACCTTTGTCCAAGATACAGAAACAAAAATTAGGGAAACATCGGAACGTTCTTCGTCAAATGGTGAAAAAGAAAATACCTCTTCAACAAAAGAAAAAAATGTTGGTACAACGAGGAGGATTTCTACCTATGTTGATAGGACCATTGTTAAAAATAGCCGCTCCTTTGTTAGGAACGATTGCTGGACCACTTTTAGGAGGGGTCATGCGATAACCCCTCAAAAAAAGAAGATAAAAAGGACCACCCTTCTCTGAAAAGACCACACCTTTTTGGTACCTTTGGATGAAATGGAAGGACGAAAACTGACTTTAGTACCTTACAAACGATGGATGGAATTCCATCGTTGGAACGAACAACGGATACCTCATTTACCACCCAATCCTAATCTCAACGAAATGTCTCAGTTACAACAAGAAATACAATCCCTGATGGAACGAAGCGATTTGTCCGAAACAGAAAAATCCCAACGGTACGGTCAACTTTTACAACGTCTACAACTCTTTCGCCAAAAAGCAGTCGACGAAACAGCTCCACCCACTCTGAGAGATTTCAAAGCCCTGATGAAAAGTGAACCTAAAACAGACACTGGTACAGGAATGACCGTAAAAGAAGAAGAAGAAGAAGAATTGCCAACTCCACCTCTTAAAAAGAAAAAAAAGCTAGCCACCCCGGGTTGGATAAAAAAGATGATGTCAACCCCATTACCCTCAGAAAAGAAAAAGAAAGAAGTGAAGACAGAAGTCAAAACAGAACCGATGACCCCTGTTCAAACCACATCCTCTTTTACACCAGTAGCACGTCGGACACGTAAACAATCCAAAAAGATACCTCACGAAGAAAAGAGCATTGGTACTTGGTTGACTTATTCTTGAGGAAATCATGGAGAAACTGTTAGCTACCATTTATTACAATCCTGGCCATGCTGCTGGTTACGGAGGAGTTCAAAAATTATATCGAGCTGCTTAAAGTAAATTGAAAAGTGTACGTTTGCCCGAAGTACGACGATGGTTACAAGAACAATCAACGTACACGTTACACAAACCCATTCGAAGAAAATTTTCTAGAAGTACAACTCAAGTAGAAGGAATCGATCATCAATGGCAAGCCGATTTAGCCGACGTCTCTCATTTAGCCACTTACAATCGTGGCCACAAATATTTGTTTTGTGTCATCGACGTGTTTTCCAAATTTGCTTGGGTCGTGCCTTTGACTTCTAAAAGCAGTACCGAATTGGTACGTGCCTTAAAATTGGTATTGAAACAAAGTGGACGTCAACCTTTACGATGGCAAACTGACAAAGGCACCGAATTTCTAAACGAAGATTTTCAAAAAGAATTGAAACAAAGACAAATTCATTTTTTTACTACCGAAAATCCTGAAACCAAAGCCAGTATCGTGGAACGTTTTCAAAGAACTTTGAAAGAACGTATGTGGAAATATTTTACACATCAACATACTCTCAAGTACATCGACGTGTTACCTCGTTTGGTCAAAGCGTACAATCAATCGTACGATCGTAGCATCGGATGTGCCCCCGAAGAGGTCAGCCCTGAAAACGAAGTGTCCGTATTTGATAAATTATTTGGTTCACCCCAGACAAAAAAGAAGAAGAAGAAAACCTTGTTGGAGTTAAAGACGGGAGATTGGGTTCGCATCGGAAAAACCAAACGCACTTTTGACAAAGGTTATTTGCCCAACTGGACTACCGAATTGTTTCGTGTCACTACCCCCGTCCGTGGACGCAATCCTCCCGTCTATAAATTGGAAGACATGCACGGTGAAGTACTCAAAGGAACATTTTACTTGCCTGAGTTACAACGAGTGACCAAAAAAGAAGACGCCTTGTACGACATCGAAAGTATTCTCGAACAAAGAACACGTAAAGTAGGTAAACGTCGAGTAGAAGAAGTCAAAGTACGTTGGAAAGGATATCCTCCTAGTTTTGATTCTTGGATTGCTGCTTCTCAAGTCGTCGACTATAAAAAGAAAAAGAAGTAACCTAACAACATGCCATTCAACACAGCAGCAACCCAGACTTCAACGACTCCTTCACAGAGTTCTTCTCTTCAAGAATTACAAAAACAACCACTTGGGTGTGGTGTGGAGAACGTGTGCCTAAAAATCAAATCGTCTTTTTCTGCCAAATCTTTGTAGTGTATTGTGTCATCGGAGCAGCTATTGCCAATTTGAGTTTGCAACAAGGAGACAAACAATTGTGGACCATTTTACTTAGCGGTTGCATCGGTTATCTTTTACCTAGTCCCTCTTTGAAATTTACGACAGACAACAGTAGCCATAGTAACAACCACGGTAGTTCAACCAACACCAGTCCACCTTCTTCTTCGTCCAGTCACCACCACAATACCAGTCCTCTTTTGGAATCTTTTGAACATCATTCTTCTGTCCACTTGAGTGACTCCTCGGAGACCAGAACCACTTTGGAACTATGAATGACCAATTTTATTTAACGTTACCTAGTGACAGTTCCATGGATGTGTTTCCCAACAACAGATTATGTTGTTTCACGGCCAAATTACCTCAATCCATTCAATTGGATCACGAAGCTCATTGGGAAGTGGGTTTGGTAGAAATCATTCATCCTACGCAAATCATGAACATCAACAAAGGTCAAAACACTTTCATCGTGAAAATCTTTAACCCTAAATTGCAAACTGAGTTGGACAAAAATGATCCTGAAATCTGGAATGTAGACCCCACTGATGAAAACAACATGAAAGGAGCATTCAAAAAGAGAACAGATAAATCTGATTTCTTGGGTCAGTATACCCTGAGAATTCCAACAGGGTATTATTTTAGTCCTGAACATTTGGTGGACACAATTAGATCCCAGTTTGCACTCCAATTTAACAAAGCCTTAGTAGTTGTCGATAAATGGGTACGAATTGCTCACCATGTTTTGTCACGCCGTTTAATTGTCCAATTTTTCAAAGAGAGAGGGCAACTCCTTACTGAGAAAGATAAAGGCTTACCTTTGGAAGAGAGAAAATACCTGAGCATTGAATTTTCTCCTGGATTGTATGCCATTTTGGGTGGAAATAAATTGTTTACCAATCTAGAGTTTGGAACCAACTTAGAATTTGGACATGCTTTTAAAACCCCTATCGAATTGAACAGTGCACTGAATTTAATGTTTGTGTACTCTGATCTGGTGGAGTATAACGTGGTGGGACACACATCTGCTCCGTTACTGAGAGTCCTTCCTTTCAAATTGGATAATAATAGTGGCAGTACTTCTTCTCTGAGCGAATCAGGTGAAAGTAGTAGTGCTAGTAGTGGTTCTGGTGGCAACACATTTCACGTTCACCGTGAATTTGTAAATCCTCATTATCTTTCAGTCAGTAAATCGTATTTTGACAGTGTCAACATTAGTATAAAAGGAGATTTGGGACAAGATGTGTCATTCATTGACCAAGGAAAAGTCACGGTGAAACTACATTTCGAAAAAAACAAGTTCTCTAACATCTTGTAACTGACCCCCAAAACAAAAAAATGTATCCAGTGTACCAAGGAGTGGCTCGACAACGAGGACATGGTTTAGGAGATATGTTAAAATCGGCATTTCGGACGGTAGCTCCTATTTTGAAACCTATGGTGACTCGAGGATTTCATGCCTTAAAAGATGCCGCTTTGACACAAAGAAAAGAATTTTTGCAAAACGTCCTCATTGACAAACAAAATCCTAAAGAAGCCTTTATGAGAGCAGGCAAAAATGTGTTGATGAGCACTGGTAAAGATCTTTTAGGTCTCCGAGAAAATCCTATAAATACGCTTCATGCTTCAGGCTCTGGCATTACTTCACAGCAGCAAGGACAAGGTAGAAAGAGACGACGACGACATCGAAATCCTTTCAAAGTTCATAAAAGAACACACGGTAGTAGTTCCAGAAAGAATAGGAAAAGAAAAAGAACTGGTAGAGAATTAGACGTATTTGATTATTAAAAAAAACAATTGAAAATGATGCACCGAGATTCATGCGAATGTACAAAGTCAGAACTAGATCTGTTTTCTATGCCTCCTACCATGATGACGATGCAAGAATCCCAATGGGTGGAATTTCATCCTGTATCGTCTTTGACGGAATCAGCTCCTATCGAATTTGAAATCAAAGGACAAACCGAAGATTACATCGATCTGAATAACAGTTACTTGTTCCTGAAACTCATAGTACAAAAAAATGACAACACCCTTCCTGTGGAAAATTCCAGAGTGGCTCCCGTCAATAATTTCATGCATTCTTTGTTCAGCGGAGTAGATTTGTACTTGAATAACAAACTGATCAGCAGTAGTTTGGATACTTACCCTTACCGTGCTTATTTGGAAAATCTCTTGACGTACGGAAAAGATGCCATGAACACTCATCTTGATGCTTCAGTGGTCTGGAAACTTGACACCTTGGAAAAGTTCGACAATACAGAATTACCTGTAGCAGCGGTAGCGGCGGCAGTAGGTCCACCAGCAGTAGCAGCAGACCCAAAAAATGTCGGATTTAACGACCGTCGAAAGAAAATCAGGCGAGCTTTAGAACTGATGGATCGTTTGCATTTGGACATGTGGTTGCAAGATAAGTATCTGTTGAACGGAGTGGATGTACGTCTGAGACTGAATCACAGTAGTGGCGCTTTCCATTTGATGAGTGAAAACAATGAGTGGAAAACCATCATCCAACAAGCCAAACTTTACGTGCGACGTGTGGAAATCTTACCAATAGTAGCTAACGACATCAGTCAATCCTTGAGCAGAACCACTGCTAAGTATCCTGTGCGACGCGTGGAAGTGAAAACCTTTACTGCAGCCGCTGGACTCCGATCCATAGTCGAAGATCACATCTTCCAGGGACAGCTCCCTAAACGATTGATCATTGGCATGGTCAAAAATTCAGCCTTCAATGGAGTCAACAATCAGAATCCGTTCCAGTTTGAACGCTTTAACGTCACCAAGATAGAAGTCACTCGAGATGGTAAGGCCTTGTGTACCAGACCTTTTGAACCTAACTTTGGTCCCCAGAAAAATTACTTGCGATCTTACTTGAGCCTGTTTGAGGCCACAGGACAGTTAGGCACCAACACCAGCCACGGCATTTCGTACGAGGATTATGCAGGAGGGTATGCTTTGTGGGGATTTGATTTCACTTCGGACCAAGGCAGCGATGAAGGACATTTCCACCCTATAAAATCAGGCCCCCTTCGTGTGGAACTTCAGTTTAGTGAAGCTCTAGCCCAGACAGTGAACGTCGTCTTGTATGCAGAATTTGATAACACTCTAGAAATCAACAGCTTGAGAGAAGTGATTCTAGACTATTAGAAGAAAAAAAGATGCAGAACGTAGAACTAATGGAGATAGATGAGGGATTCTGTGAAGTGAATCATTCAGAACCTAAAATAGAAGAAGAAATCAATTCAGTTCCTGAGGAGGTGTTTACTGGATTTATGGTTTCTCGATGGCCAGAACAAGAACAACAGTTAGTGTCATGTTATGCTCAGAAATTGAGTGACATCATTTACAGTCTGAGTGAAAAACATTGTTATGGATGTCAAACCGATCATCCCAGTCAGAAACAACACGAATGTTTGATGATGACAGGCGAAGAAAAATTGGATGAATATTTGGAAACAGCCTGGACACAAATCTCAGATGAACACGTGTTGAAACAGTGGTATAAAGACTTGGTGAATTCTTCTTCTCCTCCACTTACTCCTCTGGAGATCAAACGTATCGAAGGACTCATTGTACAGAGTGCAGACCCTAACAAACGTGAATATTCCTGGAATGACAAGACAGATCAATTCAAGTTTAAAGTCAGGTGTGAATTGATAGTTCGTTATTTCAAGTGGTAAAAAAATGGATACCAGGGAACTTCATTACTTATTGACTCGCGGTTCCTATACTTCTTCTTGGAATCCTGTGGTGTGTGCTAAAGATGAACTACCTCATCGTAAACCAAAAAACGTTCATGCCTATGTCATCAATACCGACGACAGTGATCTACCAGGAACCCATTGGGTTGCCGTGTACTTTCCCAACACTCACTGTGTGGAATATTTTGATTCTTATGGATTACCTCCTTTGGAAAAAGACATCATCGAGTTTATGAGAAGAAATGTCGTCTCGACTCGATTCAATAATGTGAGACTACAAGGATCCGATTCCATGGTGTGTGGACAATATTGTATCCATTATCTTCATCAACGCAGTCTTGGATATTCCTTAGAACATTTACTGACTTATTTTGATAGTGACTATGTTAGAAACTATGCTAAAGTACAAAGATGGCTTTGTGAACGTTATGGTTATCTCTTGTCTTTAGCTCACAATCGTAGTGTGCATCAGAATGATGTGGATGTAGAAAGTTTGACATTTACTTTACCTTCCCAACGTTGTCAACCTTGTAAATATGTTCCTGTTTAAAAAAAATTTTATTGTTGAATGGTTAGAATTGTTTTATGTTAGAATAGTTATTGTTGAATAAAAAATGTTATTGTTTTTTTGAAAAAAGGTGTTGTGTGGTTTTTTATTGAAATTGAAAAAAATTAATTATTATGTTCTCTCTCTCTTTCTATCGATCTAAAAAAGTTAAACCCTTTTTCCTCTATCTGTGATCTCCCTGTCGATCTGAAAAAAACCTACCATGTTTTATATCGCGTCCGCGCGTTAAGCATATAAAGCGGTGAGCTGGCCAGTGTAGTCATTCTCGTTGACTCGTCAAGATCTCAACAGTTCCAAAAAGAAGAAAGAAGATGGCCGCAACCAAGATTACAAAGCTGAATGAAGCTATGGTTAACATTATGAGGGTGAAGAATCATTTGATATAAACCAACCCGGAGAGAAAGACGATGACGTTCATTCAAATGGCGAATGATCTAGTAGAATAGGTTCTGAGAGAAGAAATACTTCGGGAAAGAACAGAATGGGAAGTAGGACATCGACTACAGCAACAGCAGCAACAACAACAACAACAGCAAAGACAACAACAACAACAACAACAACAACAGCAGCAACAACTTATGCAGTCCAACAAACTACCTGACGGTGAAGTAAGTTGTAAGATTGACTGTGAAGAATTTGCTTTCTCTTTCACCCGAAAGAGACCTGCCTGCCTTAAAGCTGTGAGACCCATCGTCAAACGTGGCCGCCCTGCTGGAGCTGCTACTACTACTACTGCTACTTCACCCCAAAGAAGTTAAAAACAACATAACTTCTTTTAAAAAACCCAACGGTCCTTTTAAGGGCCACCCCAAATCTCTAGAAAAGATTACTACTCTCAAAATTGCCATATATATCTATGTGTTTTCTATGTTTTGTATGTTTGTTTTGTTTGTGATAACCCACTCCACCAAAAAAACCCTTTACAATTGTATGTTTGTGGCTTGTGTGTTTGATATAAAAAAAATTTAAAAAAAAAAATAAGGATTGTGTGATGTGTGTAAGTTTAATATAAAAAAGTTTTTTAAAAAAATAGGGATTGTATGGTGTGTGTTTGATTTTTATCAAAAGTAGTTTCTTTTAGGTCCGCGCTTTTAGAGTAAGGGATCATGGTGTGCAAAATCCGCGAAGCCAAGAATGACGTCAAAGGAATGACGTCAGACGCGGGGTAGTGGGGTGATGTTTTTTTGTTTTTTTAGGTGTAAGGGATGTTTTCCTTCACGTCCGCGCTTCTAGTATATTAAAACAACGTCTTCCCTAGTTAAGCTACCCCGTTTATTCAAGAGAATGAACAGCTTAAGAAAACTTAGAGAAGTAAAGCAAATCTTGGATGTGTTATCTCACATCATCCAAGATATGCTAAAGAATGAAGAAGAGAAGAGGGAGAGAAAAATCAGCATAAAACCACACCCCATGCTTAAAGAAGAGTGGGAATATGAAGCAGACCATCCTCCCTTCTTTTTAACCTTCGTAAAGAAAACAAAAGAAGAAACCTGGAGGGGGAGCTGCCCTGCATGCAGGGCAAAGCCAGGGAGATGCCCCCACCTCTAAAATACACTCAAAACAAATCCAACGGTCCTTTTTAGGACCACCCTTTTTCAAGAAAGATTAATTCTATTCCCACACCCACACCCCCCGTAATGTAGTGACGAAGACAACGTCCACTACTATCAAAACACCCCCCACCCCAGTTTTGATGGTAGTGGACGTTGTCTTCGTCACTACATTACGGTGCGACCCCACTATGGCTCTCAAGTGTCCCGGTCACGTGCCGGTGGGGCCTATTGAGCCCGGTCTATTTTTAGACCGGGCTCAATAGGCCCCACAGGCACGTGACTGGGCTCAATACCCCCCGAATACTACTTATAGTTTTTTTACTAGAGTATGTTATTGTGTTAAGTACATGTATTCCTTTGTAAGACCGAGAATCATCCTAAGACTTTCGGGAGAGCAGTTGTTTTTTATTTGAAGTTTACGTAATTTCTGAAGTCCACTAAATATTTTCTCGTTTGTTGAGTCAATGTGCTTTTTTTTCACTGACCCTCTCTGATAAATATCTTGCGCTGGTGTAGCCATCCCAGTCAAAGATTCCCTGCCTATTGTATCACTAGTGTAGTTAGTAAATTATATGCTTGAGTACCAATACTTCCTATTTTTATCAACAAGTTCTCTAATGTCAGCAAAATGACTTTTACAGTGTGTCAGCTATAATATAAGATTAATCATCGCACTTTAATTACAGTTTTTTAGATTACAACTTATACAACAATTAACATACACATACCAAATTCATCTACTATGCCTTTTAATGGGGGGTGGGGGTGGGGTGGGGTGCGAGTTTCTTTCTACCAAGATATTTTATTTTCCTTTATCTCCAGATAAATATTTCTTTTTTCTAATAATATGGATATAGTATGGTTTATTTTGCTACAATTCATAGCAAGATATTTTTTCCAGCTATTTGAGAGCCGGAAATTAAAAACAAGAACATCCCAGGTCCCTGCCCCAGAAAATTAAATTGTTGGTCCCTAATATAACTGCGGTATACCGTGATACGTATCGCGGTATGTTCAGAAATACCGCGGTACAAAATATTTCGTGGTATCCAACTCGGGTAACAATGTCCTGTACAAAAATATCCACAGTGCAGTTGCTTATCGTACTAATATGGTTCCCTTCTTCTCATTCTCCCTGCGTTGCACTCCGGTACAGCGGAGAGCAACGCAGGAAGCATACGAAACAGGGAACCAGACTATTTATCGTACTGGATACTGTTAAGTTTCGTCCTTTTATATGGAACGCTGTTTGAACATAAACTCATATTTACACTTAAATAATACAGATTTCCACTAAAGCCTCGAACAAGTATTCTATTAAAGTAAAAAAAGAAAGAAAAAAGAAAACTCACTAAACTGGCTTATTTTTACTTAAGCAAAGTAGACTCTTTGTCCCTTAAGTGAACCAGATTTTCACTACACTGCAATTCTTTGTCCCTTAAGTGAACCAGATTTTCACTACACTGCAATTCTTTGTCCCTTAAGTGAACCAGATTTTCACTACACTGCAATTCTTTGTCCCTTAAGTGAACCAGATTTTCACTACACTGCAATTCTTTGTCCCTTAAGTGAACCAGATTTTCACTACACTGCAATTCTTTTTCACTTAAGTGAAGCAATTTATTAATTTCACTTCATAACATTCTTTTTTACTAGGTAAAATAATAAGTAAAGAAAACAAAATTACTTCTGTAACGGTTAGTTCTGGGCGCGTCGGCTCGGATGTCGGGCGCCCGTCTATAGTATAGCATTTTCTTTAACATTGCACTCGCCGTCAACAACTTTATTTTTCCAAATTAAAAAAGTATGCGTAGACGGAACAAGGTTTGGTTTGAAATTTTGTAAGGTATATAGAGATTAAATAATCCTCAGCTAGATAGTAACTGGCCCATGTGCGAAGGTGGTGTACGATTCAGAATGGAACGGGCCCATACTATAGTGTTATTGACATCCACTTTTTAGAGTTAGTGCCCCGGTCCGGTCGTGCATTTTTCTCTGTTGCACTTCATTTTTTATTCTAGATGAGTGATGGTTCAAGAGTTCAAAGTTATAGCCTTTACTCCTTCATTTCATCATGCTTTTGTAGTTAATCATAACATGACTTTTGAAATGGTCAATATGGGGTTACTGGAAACACCGAAATACGCTCAAAAACCGAAATACAAAGAGATGCGCAAGTATTTGCATGTTTTCTGTGTACACACCTAAATTATGATTTGCAATTGTTTTAATAATAATAAAAAGCAAAATAAACTTTAATCTAAGCGATTTTGATACGAATTATTTACTTTTTACCTATTTCTATCACAAAATTCATATAATGAGGTCATAGGGTCGTACTTGATTATACTTGACTGGGCAGAAAGGATAACGGCGAATCATTCCGAACTTAAAATATAAGATAGTACACGCAAGAGTGAGATTATGAGTGAGATTTTAACAAGCCAGAATATGTATTTACATGTTTTCGGTGTATATATAATATACTTATGTGTTTTCAAGTAAATACAAACTTAAAAAGCGGTGGATACAATCACCGGAAACGACACCATTTTCTTCATCGTTGTCATTATTCTTTAATTGCTCATTGAAAGAAATCACGCCAGTCTTGATTATGCACACATTTCATAACTGAGCAGTAAAGTTTTGATATAAAAGCTTTATAAAATATTTATATTATAGATGGATGAGTGACATACGGTTTGTCATTATTATTCTTCAAGTAAATATTTGTTTCCATTCATGCTGTCTGGTCTCTCTCTCTCTCTCTCTCTCTCTCTCTCTCTCTCTCTCTCTCTCTCTCTCTCTCTCTCTCTCTCTCTCTCTCTCTCTCTCTCTCTCTCCCCTGATGCATTGTTGATCTTTTATTCTTTTCAATTGCCCTTACTGTATTTCATTGAACCCTAATGGTATTTGACTAGTCATGTAAATAATTTACATGCACTATAAATAAGTGAGAACAGATTTTGTGAAGACCAACTGTGTTCTATCGATAGATAGATACATATATAACTCAAGGAGTGACTTATGGTTTGTCATTATTATTATTCAAGTAAATACTTGTTTCTGTTCATGCCACCTGGTTTTGATTGCAATTATTGAACACTGTAAAACATATCCAGACTACAGGCAGCTTTCAGGTAAATATATAATATATTGTCAGATAATACATTTTGTACTTTGATACTTTTAGTTACATTCTGGTATTGCGATTCGCAATTTATTTTACCTGTCTAATCAAGTACGACCGAGCGACGACATTACATGAATTGTGCTCAAAATAGGTAAAAAGTAAATAATTTGTATCAAAGTCACTAAATCAAAGTTTATTTTGATGAACATTATTATTCAAAAGAAATACAAATCATAATTTGGCTGTGTACACCGATATATACACCGAAAACATGTAAATGCTTGTGTATTTCAGTGTGTATTTCGGTTTTTGAGCGTATATCGGTGTTTCTAATAACCGGTCAAGATGTTATTACTGACGGTTGAACATAGTATCTTACTTTTCATTACTAACAAGAAATGCTATAAACTGACTGGGTAATTTAAAAAGCTAGATTGTGGTTCAATGCGTGTTTTTTTTTTCTTTTTGTGTGTGTGTGTGTGTGTGTGTTTTGGTAGCAAGTAACAAATTCGATTGAACTTTAAGGGATGCTACGAAGACCATGCTTAGTGTCGTCTTATCTGTCTTGAATTATGTCCCTTACATTTTTTTTTTATACGAGGCAAATTTCGTGTGCAACCTAGTATCATTATAATAAGCTCTGGTACAACTATAAAAAAGGATAATATTTTAGAATATATTTCAATAAAATAACAATAACAAGGAAAATACTACTAAATTGTATAATATGATACAAATTCTTTAGTACGAAAACAAACCCTAAGATATATAGCTTTTCCAATATGTCAGCCCTCCTGGCACGAAACTTTGACACGGTGGTTGATTCTTTTTTGGGGGTAGGGTGGAGGTTTTTAGTGTACACTATTTAAACGAAAACAGAGAGAGAGAGAGAGAAAAAAAATTTTTTGTTGCATGTTCATCAACAGACACCGATGCCACAGATGTGTGAGCCCCCACCCCCGGTTGGATTTGAATTTTATAAACATGAACTGAGACTAAAATACAGGAGGATTGGAAACTCCATACCTACCCCTCCAAATATTACCCGTTTTCCAAATTTTTTGTAGGCAAAATCAAGTCCCCAGTGCACTGTAAGATTATATTTTAAAATTAAAAATCGAGGTTAACTGAAGTTTTAAAAAGAGATCTTTTCACTGACATTATCTTTGTACTGTTAAAGCAGCTGACCCACCTGACTAGCAGAATTTCAGAAATTATTTTGAATTACATTAACATTTAAAATTTTACATGAAGCTCCAATGCTAATAAAAGCATTTGTTGTACTTCTTCCAGAAAAATATGAACAGAATCATACAGCTTCTGTCAAGGTCCGGCAGATTTCCATCCAGATTTTCTTGCAGAGTGCGTCGCTTTCACATGCAACAGAAGAGGCTAGCTGTGGAACTTACCAGAATTCGATACCCCAATCTGAAGCGTGGTCCATATGCTACACTCTGTGATGCTGACATTTCAAATTTTGGGAAACTATTGCTTGGATATGGAAGAGTGATAACAGATGTGACTGAACTGGAAGGCTACAATACAGATTGGCTAAAAACATGTCGAGGTTGAATAACCCATTTTTGCTTGTTTGCATGAAATTTGCACTGAGGTTACGTTATACCTTGATGTCATCATTATTGGTATAAATTATATCCACTTGTGACAACAAATCTTTTCTCTATTGTCATATCAGGGAATATAAACTTACAAACATTTTTTTAAGTGTTATGATGAATCTCTTTATTTACTTTAATATATAGAGAATATTTTTATTTTATGCTTTAATCCTGGATGTATTTCATCATGTACAACAAACAACAGTGATATTTTAAAAGTGGAGAGTCTCATGTTAAAATGTTTTTTTTTTTTAAAAATCAAGATGGTATAAATGCATAAAAAGAACATTTTCTTGTTATTATATACAAATACTCTTGAATTGAAGCTCCAAAGCTCAAGTTCACTCCATCCCCAACCCCCACCACCCATTCTTATAAATGTACCGTTACTTGAGTTGCAATAGTAAAAAAAATGGCAGTAATCAATACATTTGGGACAACCTGATCTATAGATCTATACCTGATCTGCAGAAATAAATTCCAATTTTGACATACAGTTAAATATTTCATCGTCTTCAACTATAGCAGCAAGTTGAATCAAGTTGAACAACACACTGCATTTTAGAGTTGTTGACAAGCTGAATCAGGTCAAACAACACACTGCATTTTAGACTTGTTGACAAGTTGAATCAAGTCAAACAACACACTGCATTTTAGACTTGTTGACAAGAGTCATAACTTTGTTGAGAAGTGAATGGTGACAAGTCAGATATCTTTGGTAAAAAATAATTTCCATTCCAAACAAGTGATGCATTTTCAATTTATTGCTAATGGTCACAAAATACTCTTTCTCTTTGCTGCTAAAATCTTTTATTTTCAGATATTAAAATATAAGAAAATAATGGAATAAAGAAACACAGAAATGTTTCACTGGTAATTTCCTATATTTTACCCTTAACCCATAAAGTTCTATTCGCGACATAAGCTGTGCCGCTGGTAGAGGTCTCATACTTGTCACAACTTCAGTCGTTTTTCAGGTAAGCAAATGTTTACACATCCCGGTACTTCAGTTTGACATGAATGGTTGTTAAACTAAATTTGATTGGTACATTGGGCCCTGGAACAAGCATTATGTCATAGTTTTAACCTTGTATTTATCAAAGAAGTTTTACAAATGCATGTTTATAATAGGCACTACCTAGAAAACTCAAAATGGCTGACTCAGAACATGGTTCATCTCCAGATGATGATTTGATTTGGCAAATACTGGCTGATGATAACAATGACAGTTTTTCCCTTCACCCTCATTTGTGCATCAGAGACCTCCAAATATTTAATTTGATCCCCAGTTCTGACACCAAGGTTTTTTTTTTTTACTAAATCTGACCCCCAGTTCTGATACCAAGGGGATTTTTGACTCTCAATCATGCACCCCTAGGGGAAACACTGGATGATGACAATGATTTTGAAAGTTTTGAAGTATATGAGATTATTAGAGCTGGGAAAGTGTTACTGGAAATGCCAGTGTGTGATTTTAGCCTGAAAATTATGTTGAATAGGAGTCCGATGTACATGCTGGATGGATAAAAACTGACGGCATGCCAGTCAACCCCCTGTTCAGAGGTATTTTAAAATTAAATGTATAAATGAAGAATATCAATCCTTTAGACCATTTAAGGCTATTTTTTTATTAGGATTTCTTGCAACGGATCATAGATCAAATGAATCTTTATGCACAGCAGAAAATAAATGGGGCAGACTTGATTGACAACAGATTGACAAGAGCCGCATGAGAAAATGGAAACCTGTTGCACCTGATGAATTGAAACTCTTCTGGGTTGTTTTTGCATTGGTTATGGCTGTGGGTTTGATGTATAAATCTGATTTTGATTTTTACTGGGCAGCTGAGTATGTGAAATCAACCCCCACGAAAGAATGGAGTATTTTTTTTAGACATATTTGAACTTTTTCATTAAAAAAGATACAAATATACAGATGAAATACAAAGGTAATTTGTATATTTACCTGTATTTGCCACTGTAAATGCAAATGTGATAAAATTACATATGTGACTTTATGCTTATTACAAGTTCAGACATCAATAATTATTTTTCATTTATGGTTTGTGTATCTATTATGTACAGTAATTAAAATACAGGCAATTTAAAAGCAGAGTGCAATTTTCATTTCTTTTCTCAAACAATTCAGCACTGAAGGATCTTGTGCTACAAAACTATATATAACTTTAAGGATTAAGCATATAATAATACCAAATTTTCATCCTCCTGAAACATTATTTGGAGAAATCACCTTTCCCATAACATGCTTACACATCAGCTTTGCTGTATTTGACATATGCATTCTTGTTGGTATTTCTTCCTGTAAGTCTTTGTTTTCTTGACGGTGTTGAAGTAGCCACAGTGTTGAAGTAGCCACAGTGTTGAAGTAGCCACAGTGTTGAAGTAGCCACAGTGGCTCGGTGGCTAGCATGCCTGACTATTGACCGAAAGGGTTTGAATCCTACCATCAGATCAGCCCAGGTTGGCTATTGTGGTGTGTCCTTGGGCAGGGAACTTTACTTCAATTGCCTTGGCACTAAATAACCTACTTGTATTGCTGTGCTGTAAAACACCAAGCCAAACCAAACCATACTTTATACTCTTTCAGGGGATAGGTGGAGAATCTGAAATAATAATCATCAATGCACTGTTAGTGTTTGTTATGCATGGGTATCATTCCTAATATTAGATTGAATATAACTTTGGACTAAACTGTAGAATATATGCTTGTTACTGTGTTCAGAACTTTTGATAATTTTGAAAAATGCATGTTTAATGTGGATAAAAATTTCATAGTCTGTGTGCTGGGAATTGTAGAATGCAGAAACTGCTTCGTAAAAACTATCCATACATGATAACTTTCATTCAATATTTCTATCTTTTGTAAAGGTTCAAGTCAAGTTGTTCTTAGACCAAAGACAACAGAGGAGGTCTCAACACTGTTACATTACTGTAATGATCGACGTTTAGCAGTGGTACCACAAGGTGGTAACACTGGACTGGTGGGAGGGAGTGTACCAGTGTTTGATGAGGTTATTATATCTACGCATCTGATGAATAACATTATCAGCTTAGATGAAGTATCAGGTATATTTTCCTGCTTAAATTTCTTCAGTACAGCACAGCTGTAATATTGTTTATGATATCAGTATGTCAGTAGGTTTGTATAGTTATTATGGGAGTTTTTACAGGTCCCCAGGGGGCCAATAATTGATCACTGTCCCCAGTGGAAGATATTTGAGAATCATGCACAATTCCCAAAACTCATCAGTTTACTCCTGAAATTGTTTCCCAATCTGTCATAATTTTTCCCAAAATGATGGTTCCAGGTCTCATTTTCAATCACCCTAGAAAAATCCCTGGTAAAAGATATTCTGCATAGTGCTGCATTGTTTCTATGTAGCATGGAAATAAGGGTAATTATTACTATGTTTTTTGAAGACAACCTTGGAAGTACATTCTCATCCTTATGTTATCCTTGTTTTCATAAGAGTGTTATGATTATGTATAAACTCCATGTTCTCCTTGCTGTCATAAGAGTGTGTACGATTCTATACAACTCCATATGTTATTCTTGCCGTCATAAGAATGTGTATGATTCTGTACAACTCCATATGTTATTCTTGCTGTCATAAGAGTGTGTATGATTTTGTACAACTCCATATGTTATTCCTGCAGTCATAAGAGTGTGTATGATTCTGTACAACTCCATATGTTATTCTTGCTGTCATAAGAATGTGTATGATTCTGTACAAATCCATGTTATCATTGCTGTCATAAGAGTGTGTATGATTCTGTACAACTCCATATGTTATTCTTGCCTTCATAAGAGTATGTATGATTCTGTACAACTCCATATGTTATCATTGCTGTTGTAAGAATGTGTATGATTCTGTACAACTCCATATGTTATTCTTGCTGTCATAAGAGTGTGTATGATTCTCAACTCCATATGTTATTCTTGCTATCATAAAATTGTGTATGATTCTGTACAACTCCATATGTTATCATTGCTGTCGTAAGAGTGTGTATGATTCTGTACAACTCCATACTGTACACCAGAAAAAACTGAGAATAGTAAAAAGTTTTATTTTTCTTCAAAATCAATTAAGGACTTTTTGAGATATTTAAGCATATAACATTTTCAAGGGAGGTAATTTCTGCCAAACTCATATTAACTTTGATGAGTTTTGATGTTATGAAAGATGTTAAATCTCAAATTTTTCAGAAACTAAATTTAAATTCTCTGTTAATTTTAAGTTTTTCAAAGTTCAAAAATATTTATTAAGATATGGATATTTACACAGAATACTTGTATTAAAAGTACAGATTTGTTTGGCTTGGTTGTAAAATATTCAGATTATTTTAAATTTGTTATTTTTATCTGTGATCTCAAGAAAATCCAGAGAAGGTAATTACATTGCCATGAGTCACTAAAAATATTCAAATGCACATAACCTTAAAACTGCCAAACTTTCTTTATCATTTACATGAATCATGCCTTCTGTCAGTATAACACATAGCATTTATACTTCATTGTCACTTTAAAGCACTGACCATTTTATCTTGGAGGTGGGATGGAAAGCTGGAACTGTTTTTGAATAATATTCTGTTGCTTCTTTGCTGGAAAAAATAAATGCTCTTGTTGTCTGCCTGTATGACCTAATACAGAGGTGTTATCCATTCTTAATTTGACAGAATTATTTTTCACCTAAAATTATGTTAATATGATCATTTCGGTCAGATTCCAATTTTCTGGTCAGATAATATTTATGTGGGTGATCCACAATTTGATCACCGGTATATCTAGGTCACAGAAATTCTTGAAATGTCTGGTTGTAATTTTTTGTACAAGCGTACCTAAGTGCTTGTTTCACAAAAGCAGTTGAATATTGACTAATCGGAAATCATGTCAGTTAGCACTCTGACTCACCTGAGAATGTTGAAGAAAGATCTCAAACTGAAAGTAGTCGATGAGGATTTTACCTTAAAAGAAAATCTCTGCTACAGACATTATAAATTGAAAACAGAAGTCATCAAGATTGCATGACTTCCATGCTTTTGAAGTTTTTTCTCGACTGACTTCACTGTGTCACACACTGGAAAACAAGACTGTAGCATACCTGCCAGCCATTACGCTTTTGGCATAATCATTCCGCTTTTTTTCACCTAATTACATCTTATGCTCACCTGTATATGGATTACGCTTTTTTGTACATAAAAAAAAAAGAAAGCAATAAAAAGTTGTGTTTGTCATTTTTATTATCATCTCTTTAAGCCCACACATCTTATAAATCTTTGAATATTCTAAAAAAGAAGACTGCTGCATAAGAATAGCATAAGAGTACATTTGTCATAGACATCCATGTACTGTCCTTATTTTCTATTTATAGCAGCTGTATATGACACATTTGCAAGAAAACGGACGGGTTTCTTCAATTTGAAAACTTGTCTCGCAGATTCATTATATTAATACACAGAATTTGTTAGCAGACCAGTCTTTTCTTAAAAAAATTGCGGCAGATGTTAAGTGAAACAAGCTTTATCAATGTGACTCTCAGATGTTATATGACTGAAAAATGTTATAGAAGAGGGATCTTTTTAAACTTTTAAACATGTCGGATCTGAAGAAAGACAAATCAATAGTGCTTTACAAATTTAGAAAGAACATGAGAGAGGTAATACAGCACTCGGGTTGAGCAGATGATAATGATCATTACAGAATTTGCGAAGTTGACTTTACGATCACTCAGCTAAAGTTCGACATGTAGACTAGTTAAAGTGAGTGTTTTGTATATATAATTTGTCAATATGTGTTGTGGTTTGTATTCTGGTACTAATCCACATGGATTTTGCCCATTTGTTACAAGAACTTTAACCAGCGGCAGATCCAGGTTAGTAGCAAAACTAAATGTACATTTTTCATACAGTTTATTGTAATTATGTCATGTAATGTATAGATTGCACTTTTTGTGCTCAGATTACGCTTTTTTGCCACTTAGGTTACACTTATACATCTCTACGGGTTGGCAGGTATGCTGTAAGAAGCATGTTTCAACCAGAAATCACTTTAAATCAGTAAGATTGTGTAAAATAAATTGTTGGATAAAATTTCAAGTATTCCTATTTTGATGTTCAGATTTATATTTCTTAAAGCTGGCATTTCTGTTTTACATCAATAGGGGTAGGCATCTTTGCTAATATATGATCAAGAGAAAAACAAAATATCCTGACTTTAATAGAAAACAAGCAGAATATCCCAACTTTAGGGAAAATCCCTGCACCAACTTCAGATTGTCAGTGCCTAATGTGATGTTGTAGGTATGTGTAGGTGTTGTAGGTAAGTATGATTCTGTACAACTCCATATGTTATTCTTGCTGTCATAAGAGAGTGATGTTGTAGGTAAGTACAACAGCTTTTTGTTTACATTAAGCACTTTGTTGACAGAGATCTGAAGTGTATGAGTCGGGGTGATTGAATAGGATAGTAGACTGATTTACTGAGAACAAAAAGAAAAAAAACAATAGTGCTGCTTTGTTGTTAATTTGAATACAAACCTAATCTTGATTAATTACAAAATGAAATATATGTGCCTATTCACATTGGCATAGGCATTTCTTTTCAGGCATTTTGGTTTGTCAGGCAGGATGTATATTGGCAAATTTGGACAGTTACCTCAAAGATCACAACCTTACCATGCCTCTTGACCTTGGTGCGAAAGGAAGCTGCCATATTGGTGGTAACCTAGCAACCAATGCAGGTGGAGTCAGGTTGCTAAGATATGGCTCACTGCATGGCAGTGTTTTGGGACTTGAGGTTGTAAGTTACTTGATGTTTTTGTGGGGTTATTTCTGTAGCATATTACAGAGTGAATACTGAACTTTAATCTGACTGCTTTTTTAACCAACTACTCTAACATCTGGATCATAAGCAATAGGCATAAATAAGCATAATACAGACAATAAGTACATATTGGCTTTCAGGTGCCATCATTTATCCAATATTTTAGACATTAAAAACAATAACATTTCTCGCTGTCAAGATGATTTGGATGCAAATAAAAATTAACATATTTCTTGAATATCTGGTCCAGAAAATGAATATTTCTGTGTGTACTGATGCATGAGGTATATTAAATCCCAGTTTGAAGTGGGTTAGGTAAACTAGGTTGCATTATGACCTTACTTGCAAATAAAGTACACTTACATGGCAATGTTTTGGTGTTTTCTGCTGCAAAAAAAGACTTACTGGTTGAAATTCTGGTGTTTCTTTTTTTTGTAGATATGCCATTGGAGATAAGTTTGCATAAAGGTCTAGTTGTGTTAAGTGCACATTTCCAACTGAGTTATCTTTTATGGTAAGAGTGCCATCCCCCTTTGTGCAAATGTACCAATTGATTCAAAACAGTGGCGATGGTAAACTGAACTGTTGGGCCTCTGTCCTTAATATTTGAGTCCTCTACATTGGAAAGGAAGTATAGTTTGATTCTTAATATTTGAGTCCTCTGCATTGGAAAGGAAGTATAGTTTGATTCTTAATTTAGTAGGTATTGAAATTAAAATAATATTGGTACTCTCTGCATGCTAGTTCATGATTAGAAATTGTTTAGATCAGACAACAGAGTGTAATGAATACAGTGATCCCTCAGATAAATAAAAATATTCAGATTTGATTACTTGCTTGTCTCTGTCCCACTTAGCCAGTAGAAAGCCAAAAAAAGCTGGGAGGGTTAGAGGACTTCTGGCTATAATTTGGGGAGTCAAAGTGGTTTCGAGGACTGACATCTGTTCATTCACCTGTTTTTGAGCATGGGTACATCATTTCTTAGTTTATATTCCAACTTAAATTTTGTTCTATTGGTTTGAAGAATGTACTTGGTGTGGAGAAATTGTTTGTCCTATTGAAAATTATCACAAAATTTTGAAAACATGGTGTCTCGAAAATTGGTGGGTCAAGATATTTGGATTAATTATGGTATTTTTGTATAAAAAATAATTGCATTATGTGTGTACAATAAAAATAAATTCTAAGATAACAAATTTGTTCAATAAACAAATAATCTGTTTCCTATAAATTGATAAACATTACTTTTTAATTTATTTATTTTAATTCAGCCATTTCCTTGTTATTTTTCTTTTCTTTAAGCAATCATTTAGTGGGCTGTTCAAACTGGATGATTTGTGTAGATATTGACACTTTACAAATAGTTCATCATGATACATTTTGTGTATATATTGACACTTTACAAATAGTTCATCATGATACATTTTGTGTATATATTGACACTTTACAAATAGTTCATCATGATACATTTTGTGTATATATTGACACTTTACAAATAGTTCATCATGATACATTTTGTGTATATATTGACACTTTACAAATAGTTCATCATGATACATTTTGTGTAGATATTGACACTTTACAAATAGTTCATCATGATACATTTTGCTTTGGACATGATTTGTGTAGATATTGACACTTTACAAATAGTTCATCATGATACATTTTACTTTGGACAAGCCCAGAATAAAAATAAGTACATATGACCCCCACTAATTTATAAAAAAAAAATAAGTGTATACTTTTTCTATCCAGATTTTATTTGGTTAATAAAAGGAAATATGCAGGAATTGATAATTTCTTAAAAGTACATGTTAATCTGATTCATGGTCTGTCTCTGGCATTTTTATTGACAAGTTAAATGAAAAAAAAGTACCATCTATACTCGCGTATAAGTCGGATCTAACTGCAAACTGCATATAACCAGATCTGCTGTTGTATAAAGTGTCAACAGATTTTGGTCTATGCAGTTTGTTCGAAGTAATCAGTAGAACAACTTAGACTCGGGTCTACTGGCACATAATGTGACAGCAGATCAAGGTCTATGTTGCTTGTGGTTGGACAGACTTATACACAAGTATATGACACAAAATATGCTCTTCAGCCAATCCTATGGGACAAATACCCCAAATTTTAAAAGCTTGATTTTCACATCAACTTTGCTATGGATCAATGTTCTAGTATCCTAGCTTCTCTAAAATAACTGTTGGAAGATAACTGTCAGTTTTCCTTTGAAAATATTGCTTGTCAAATCATTGCTGTCATATACTTGTAACTCACGTAAAAGGACAGACAAATTAAATATTCAACTGATGATTTCTTGTGCTATATGGAAAATATTCAACATGAATCTATTACAACTGCATAATGAATAAAAGATTCATCACCAGCTACATCAATATGGTTTAGACATATATAAAATGGGCCCATATATCTTGTATTCATAATCCAGCGAGTAACAACTTCCAACATTACATTAGGATTTTACAAATATTCTCATGTGAAACATTTTCTTAATATTTTTAACAAATTTAGTGACCATTTTTAATCAGCAAAAATATAAAAAAGATACATCATTGTTTCAGTTTCCATGAAATAGTATTAAAACTTTATTAAGGAAGACAATGCAACTCATGTAACAAGGACGGACAAACAAATCTGTATTCCACTTTTTCAAATTCATAGAAGAGTCTGGAGCCAGCAATGGACTGGTTTTGGTTCAGGAAGTATGTGCATGACATCAGATGAGAATATTTCATATTTCGCTTCTTCCATGACCCATAATTTGCTAGTTTTGTTGACTTTCTTGAAAAAGGGTGCCCCCAATGGAAATTATGATGTAAACTGAAAACAAAAATATTTATTTACAATGTATTATTTATTTAGTATGTTGGGTCTGTAATTTATTAATATGTTAGTTTTTGCTTCAATTTATGTTGCATGAAACTAATTTGATAAAATGTACTAATAATTTGTTCTTTCAAGTATTAATATATTTCTGTTTTTATAGTGTTGATTTATCATTTCACGAAATATCACATGCACAGAAACTTGCAATTACATGATGAAATAAATGAATTAAACAAGGTATATGTAATATTAAATTATCTAATTCTTTATATAAATACAGGTCTTTTAAAAATTTAAAATCTTAAGAGAAACTTACACAGCACTTAAGTTAATCACGTAACATTTACTCCCCCCCCCCCCAAAGTTCCATCCATACTGTATTGATAAAATATACAAAAATAATTATCAGGTTATAAACAATCATTTATTTTGCAATGCAATATTTATTTCACGTCAGCTTAATGAGGTTTCGGTACATAAACAATTTATGTGGGTTCTATCCTCTTAAAATAACAATACACAAGAATCGCATAACTAAGGCTGTCATTTCTGTTCCGTAAATGTTATGCGAGGTTGTCAAAAAGAAAAATCAATGTACTGCATAAAGACTGGCAAATGTCAATATTAAGGCTAATGCTGGGCTTGTAAATTCGGTAAATCAGTAAATAATTTCAGTTATGTTTCTTAAAATAGCATCTGCTTAATGAAAATACACACCAATGTAACATGGACCGACACTTCCGGTCCGTAAAAGTTACGTGAGGCTGATTTCGAAGTCGGTCAGAAATCATTATCTCAAGAGTGTCAAGAAAATACTGATGTTTCTTCGATGAATTTTTTCATTTTAATGGTCATCATATATTTGTAATTAAAGATAAACAATTTATGTTAAGTCTATTTGCTACTCGTTTAAAGAATTATCTCATTCGGTCGCATATCACGTAACTTACCTTCTCATGTAACACTCACGTAACATCCTTACGGACATTCTCAGCAAACATCCTACTGAACTGTAAAAAACTCAAATGAGTGAAATGATGGTTCTTGAATGCCAGTATAACAAGTGTGCCATGTGCAAACTGAATGTCGTGTGCACTGTAAAGGTTTTCGGTGGTAAAAATAGAACCCAAACTTAACTCCTGTAACGGTGCAAGCGGACAGACACTGACGATGTTTCAGTAAATTCGTCATTTTGTCAAATAATGAATGAATAAAAGTATTTGAGTTTTCTTTATTCAAATACTGTATAAAATGACTCCCCAATACATATCTTACTGTGTAATTTATTGAAAGTATTACGACAGGGCAAGTTGTTGAACATCACGTAACCAATGGGACAGACACATCACATAAAACAGGGGGTGATAAAAATAACATTTTTTAAAATTATTTTTCCAACTGGTAAGACAATGCTTACAGGTTAGAAACCAGAATACACAAGATTTCAAGAAATATCAATAGTTTTGTGTACTTCAATGATAAAAAAAGCTATAATTTTTTTTTTGCATGTACAGGAGTAATGTCCCATTTTGATCAGTCAGGAATGTAATGTTTTCAGAAATTACAGAAGAATTAATAATTAACAAATACACATTTCATGTGAAAACTTTTTTTATTATCACAGTAGGACATGAACATTTTAATAACTGACATTTATGAATAATTTAAGTATGAAATGCTTTCCACAGACTCTTTTTATCAAACACATGTATCTGACAGTAGACTGTACAGATGGTCATATATGGTATACATTTTATCTGTTTGCATATTTTAATTTGTTTTCTTCTATTTGATTGTTACATAGGGGTATAGTGCCAGATGAGTTATTATCTAATGCCTCAAATGACAATACAAGTGCCAATGAGTTATTATGTAATGCCTCTAACCATGATACAAGTGCCAGATGAGTTATGTAATGCCTCTAACCATGATACAAGTGCCAGATGAGTTATTATGCAATGCCTCTAACCATGATACAAGTGCCAGATGAGTTATTATGTAATGCCTCTAACCATGATACAAGTGCCAGATGAGTTGTGTAATGCCTCTAACCATGATACACATGCCAGAGGAGTTATTATGTAATGCATCTAACCATCATACAGGTGCCAGATGAGTTTAGTTTTAATGTTAGATTCTTTTGAATAATGAGAGTAGATAATACCTACAACAATTCTAAATTACAGGACTTTACACTTTTGCTTAACTATAAATAAGATAGGGTGATTTCCCTTACATCATTCTTCATGTACAAATATCAAACTGTAAACAGAGCAACAAAATTACCAGCGTGATGCATGCAACTATAAACAACTCACCAAGGGCTGGCAAAGCAATGTGACTATGCAGCATTTTGACTCATCACCCTGGTGTTTTCATGGTGCACAGTTTTTGTGCTGAACCTCAAAACTACTGTATCTAAAATGTTTACATGCACCCAGTAATGAAAAAACAAAAAAATATATGCATTTAAACACAATGCAAGTTTACAGTCTGGGAGTTATGCATAAAAAGGGACTTGTTTTAAAAACCTGCACTTGATGTAGTTGATACTTCCAATATTTTCAAAGTGCAACATTTGGATATTAGGTGGAATTCAGTTGTTAGTGTTGCATTTTTTATGTAAGGAGCTAAAAAGAAAACTGATTGTGATATGAGTTATAAAATTGCTTTTGGGTGAAAATGCAGCTTTAGTAATAAAGACCTCATACATGTTTTTTTCTGGCATCAATAATTTAAAGTTTCCCTAGTGAAGGTGCTAATCCAGTACGTTGGCTTTACCTAGTCCTTTTCTGGGGTGGCGCATGCTCCCAATCAGCTGATATAAAATGGATGAGCATCTCGCAAGAGAACCAGTATCTAAGGTAATGAGAAATAACCACTTCAGTGAATTGTTCGGTATAATGCGTGTCGTTTTTTGAAGAATAAAGCAAATACCCAATCCTTGGCAGGTAACTAATTGAAATTAGAGTCTGAACTGTATTTTGATTTATGTGCAAATGAGAATACACACTGGTTACTGTAAAGTTGAAAAATCCCCTTTGTGTGCATCATTATTCCTACTGCTCTGAATGAATAGTACAAAACAGAGCCCCTTTGTGTGCATCATTATTCCTACTGCTCTGAATGAATAGTACAAATCAGATCCCCTTTGTGTGCATCATTATTCCTACTGCTCTGAATGAATAGTACAAATCAGAGCAAGGGAGAAAATTATATTTCTCTACTCAGAAAGTTTCTGTCTTCTGTGCAACAGGATTGCTTGTTTTCATTCAATGCACACATGATGCAGAAGTACAGAGTCATTTCTTTTGGGTGCAGCCCAAACATTGATAAGTATAACAACACACTAGGGCATCGATAGGGCCTGAAATCTGCGGTTGATACATGAATACAGCCATATTGATACGCCTCATCCAGCAAAGCAGGGCATGCATTTTTATTTAAGAATTTTTGTTTTGCTTAATTGAATAAATTTTGATTTTATTTTTAAATTTGTGTTCCCTAAATACAAATACTGATATTACACTTCTGCAACATATATTTGTACAGGTGCAAGCCAATGGAGAGGTGATAGACTGTCTTTCAACTCTGCGCAAAGATAACACGGGGTATGACCTGAAACAGCTGTTTATAGGGTCAGAAGGAACATTGGGAATTATAACAAAAGCAGCCATATTGTGTCCACAGAAGCCAAATGCAGTTAATGTTGCCTTTCTAGGTATGGAACATGTTTTGATTGACAGGAGGAAATATAGCATTTGATGATGGGAGCTCACTTGCCAGTATTATCAACTCTCTTGGCATAAGGCTAAGTGAGCTTATGGTATGGCCTTGGGTCCATTGTGCACCACTCATCATCTGTCAACATTGTTGTTTTTGACTTCTCAAAAACTGATGGGCCAGTTTGGAGCAAATTTGATCCAGCAGTTCCTCAGGAGATGATTACCAAAATTGTGTTTAGGGTGACTCCCCTCTCAATGGTGTAGCTTCCATAGCAATCAAAAGTGATAAACTTCTGTTCGATTTTATGTCTGGAATGGCTCAACCAATTTGATCAAACTTGGCATCAGTGTTACTTAGGACTTGCTTTATCAAATATTGTTTTATAGGGTGGCTCCCCTAGCAGTGGTGTGGGTTTGATAGCAACCATATAGAAAACCTTTTTTCAACTTCTTCTCCACTACAGCTGAACCAGTGTTGATCAATCTTGTCAGGAATGTTTGTTAGGACATGCTCTATCAAACTGTGTTTGATTTAGCTTGCCTAGCAAATGCTAAACCTATTTTCAACTTCAAGATCTCCAGGATGGCTGAGCCAATTTGGTCAAACTTGGTAGAAATGTTTCTTAGGACATGCTCTATCAAATTTGTGTTTGGAGTGACTCCTGTAGCAATGGTGTGGCTACCTCAGCAACCAGGTGGAAAGCCTAATTTTTACTTCTTCAGAAGAATGACCCAGCCAATTTTGATTTAACTTGGTATGAATCTTTCTTAGTACATGCTTTATTAAAGTTGTGCCCAGTGCAGCTCCCTTAGCTATCATGTTGCTTCCATGGTGACTGGGTTGAAGACCTACATATTATGTTGATCTCCCATAAAGTGTGGCCATTATTACTAATATATAAAAAAGAACCACAGTAGAATGACTTTCTCTTCATAACTGCCATACCATATTAGAGCAAATGTGATAGAGTTATAGTATGTACACCTTTCACATTCATACAAAAAGATGTCAATGCACCATCTAGTCCAGCTGAAGTTACTCAAAATAGAAACAGAGTTAAACAAAATGTAAAACACAACAATTTCTACCAAATAGATGGAAATTATCATGATATGGGCATCTTACAACTCAAGGCACCAGTCTTATTGCTACATTTGCCTTTCAGACCCACATATTCCAGGTAAGCGATATCATAACTTCTTGGGCATCTTGTTTGAAATAAAATTTCATTTTCTTTCTCAAACAATTCAGCACTGAGTGATCTTGTGCTGCAAAAGTGTTTAGCACTTTAAGGGTTAATGATGTTTTTGCTGTTGCAGATTGAGTTTTGCTGGATAAGCTAGAGGGTGTTGATAGTGGTTTTACAGTCATGCTAGAGGGTGTTGATAGTGGTTTTACTGTCATGCTAGAGGGTGTTGATAGTAGTTTTACTGTCATGCTAGAGGATGTTGATAGTGGTTTTACTGACATGCTAGAGCATGTTGATAGTGGTTTTACTGTCATGCTAGAGGGTGTTGATAGTGGTTTTACTGTCATGCTAGAGGATGTTGATAGTGGTTTTACTATCATGCTAGAGGGTGTTGATGGTGGTTTTACTGTCATGCTAGAGGATGTTGATAGTGGTTTTACTGTCATGCTAGAGGGTGTTGATGGTGGTTTTACTGTCATGCTAGAGGATGTTGATAGTGGTTTTACTGTCATGCTAGAGGGTGTTGATGGTGGTTTTACTGTCATGCTAGAGGGTGTTGATAGTAGTTTTACTTTCATGCTAGAGGATGTTGATAGTGGTTTTACTGTCATGCTAGAGCATGTTGATAGTGGTTTTACTGTCATGCTAGAGGGTGTTGATAGTGGTTTTACTGTCATGCTAGAGGATGTTGATAGTGGTTTTACTATCATGCTAGAGGGTGTTGATGGTGGTTTTACTGTCATGCTAGAGGATGTTGATAGTGGTTTTACTGTCATGCTAGAGGGTGTTGATGGTGGTTTTACTGTCATGCTAGAGGATGTTGATAGTGGTTTTACTGTCATGCTAGAGGGTGTTGATGGTGGTTTTACTGTCATGCTAGAGGATGTTGATAGTGGTTTTACTGTCATGCTAGATGATGTTGATAGTGGTTTTACTGTCATGCTAGATGATGTTGATAGTGGTTTTACTGTCATCCTAGAGGGTGTTGATAGTGGTTTTACTGTCATGCTAGATGATGTTGATAGTGGTTTTACTGTCATGCTAGACGATGTTGATAGTGGTTTTACTGTCATGCTAGAGGGTGCTGATGGTGGTTTTACTGTCATGCTAGAGGGTGTTGATAGTGGTTTTACTGTCATGATAGACAATGTTGATAGTGGTTTTACTGTCATGCTACAGGATGTTGAATGTAGTTTTACTTTCAGGCTAGTTGATCTTGATAGTGGTTTTACTGTCATGCTAGAGGGTGTTGATAGTGGTTTTACTGTCATGATAGACAATGTTGATAGTGGTTTTACTGTCATGCTACAGGATGTTGAATGTAGTTTTACTTTCATGCTAGACGATGTTGATAGTGGTTTTACTGTCATACTAGAGGGTGCTGATGGTGGTTTTACTGTCATGCTAGAGGGTGTTGATAGTGGTTTTACTGTCATGATAGACAATGTTGATGGTGGTTTTACTGTCATGCTAGACGATGTTGATAGTGGTTTTACTGTCATGCTAGAGGGTGCTGATGGTGGTTTTACTGTCATGCTAGAGGGTGATGATGGCGGTTTTACTGTCATGATAGACAATGTTGATAGTGGTTTTACTGTCATGCTACAGGATGTTGAATGTAGTTTTACTTTCATGCTAGTTGATCTTGATAGTGGGTATGCTAGAGGGTGTTGAATGTAGTTTTACTTTCATGCTAGAGGATGTTGAATGTGGTTTTACTGTCATGCTTGAGGATGTTGATGTTGGTTTTACTGTCATGCTAGAGAATGTTGAATGTGGTTTTACTGTTATTCTTGAGGATGTTGATAGTGGTTTTACTGTCATGCTAGAGGATGTTGAATGTGGTTTTACTGTTATTCTTGAGGATGTTGATGGTTTTACTGTCATGCTAGAGGATGTTGATGGTGTTTTTTTCTGTCTTGCTTAATAATGTTGATGGTGGTTTTACTGCTGCTTAATGAGTTTCTCTGGTGATAATAGAAGATGTTGATGTCTTTTTCAGATTGACTTTTGCTGGTTATGCTTGAGGATGTTGATGGTAGTTTTACTGTAGTGCTTGAGGATGTTGATGTTGGTTTCATTGTTGCTGATGGAGTTTTCCATGTCATGCTTGTGGATGTAAATGGTGGTTTCACTGTTACTGATTGAGTTTTCCCAGTCGTGCTTGAGGATGTCATTTGTAGTTTCATTGTTGCTGATGGAGTTTTCCATGTCATGCTTGTGGATGTCAATGGTGGTTTCACTGTTACTGATTGAGTTTTCCCAGTCATGCTTAAGGGTGTTGATGGTGATTTCAATGTTGCTGTTTGATTTTTGCCGGTCATGCTTGTTAATGTCAGTGGTGGTTTCATTGTTGCTGATGGATTTTTCCCAGTTATGCTTGTGGATTTCAGTGGTGGTCTCACTATAGCTGACTGAGTTTTTCCAGTCATGCTTGAGGATGTCAGTGATTGTTTTATTGTTACTGATTGAGTTTTCCTGGGTCATGCTAGAGGATGTGAATGGTGGTTTCACTGTTGCTGATTGAGTATGCTTGATGATGTTATTGTTGGTTTTACTTTTCCCATTTTTTTCTGTCATGCTTGATAATGTTAATGATGGTTTTGCTGTTGATAATTGAGTTTTACTGCTCATGCTAGATGATGTTGATGGTGGTTTTACTGCTGTTGACTGAGTTTTGCTGGCTATACAAACTTTACACAAGATTGTTATCTGTATTCTGGTACATTATGGAAACCTTTGTTAAACCATAGCTGTAAATGCAATTTTCCATGGCAATAAATGACAGGACAGTTATAATGTCACACTTAACATTTCTGACAGTGTATCATTGAATTAACTGCCACAAATCTGAATTTTTAGCCTGTCAGAAAGAGTGTTACAATCACTGGTGTGTTAGATTTGATAATTTGTATGCCTTCCTACAAATGGGATCTGTGTTCATCCATCTATCTATTTGTCTGTCCATCACACCGTGGTTAAGTTTTTTATTCATGTCAGTTTATCAGGCATAATTGTAAGTAGCAGAGATATACAACTTTTCTATGATGATGTGTTTTGGTGAGTAACACATATATCAACCAGAAGTGGGTCAATGTGACCTAAATATCACATTTTAGCTACTTCAGTTAAGTTGTGCACTTAGGTCAGTTTCTCCATGAAATGCATTACCTAATCACATTAATATTTGGAAATTACTCTCTGCTTCCTCTGAATCCAGGCTTCCTTGGAAGACGAAGAAAACATCTTTCCGTTTATATATCATATAGACAAAGGGAAGTAACTCTTACAGATTAATTTCCCTTGTTTCCACTAGGTGGCCACCCATATCCTGGATATAACCAGTTTAAACTTTCACTTGCAACTGTGAAAAGTGCCTCTGAAGAATCCATTGCAATTTATATTTAATTTTGACAATCTCATATTTGTTTTTAGTGGGATAGGAAAATCAAAAGATTGATATACGTGGTGTATGCAACATTTGTGTTTTTCCTGGTGAATTTGTTTGTATTTATGCATTTTTTAAAACTGGTCTATAATGTCCATGTGATATCAATTGGTAACACTCAAGTTTTTACTGGTATAATTGTATTGTGCTGTTAAATTTTGGCTTATTACAGACATTTTAGGTCATCTTGGTAACACAAGTTTGCCTATTTGGACAATTTTTATATTTGTTGCATGCACTTGTTTGTTGTTTCTTCTCTCAATCATTACAGAGATGTCCATCAAGTGCAAGAAACGAAGATGCTTTGAAATTGTGGAGGACAACCATGACACATGTCTGGTCTGCACAAAATGTTCTTCCTCACACCCATGTAGTTTGTGTGTAAAATGGGCAGAAGATGTTTGGTTCAGCGTCTTGAAAAGGCATTTGAAGGGCTGCAAAAAGGGCCGTAAAAAAAGGGCATGCTCTAAATCATCCGCACACTAAGTATTAAGCAAATTTGGAATCATTGACTAGTTTTATGGCGGAAATCAAGATGCCACTCCCAGCCCTGATGAAGATACCTACGGCAATGATCAATTCAGATCCAGTCAAAGCCATGCCAAGCGATTCCACTCAAGCTATATTGGAATCACATATGATATGCATACTACAGCAAGCTATGTTGATGAGCAAGTTGGATAAAACTAGGACCATTTTGGACCCAGTTAGGCAGCCTACTGGTTATAAATCCCTTTCCCAGCCTGTGCATGTACTTTGGAATGTTTAAGCAGGGCATGTGGGATTACCTTCCGACTTTGCTGATCAGCCCAGTCTGCAAGTTAAATATCATTCATCATATACTATCCCATCTGCCAACTAACCAGTTCAGCTGTCCAGACAAGCAATATATGGTTTTGGTGGTCATGAATCTGTAATCTCAGACTGGTGATCAGTATGTTGCTTGAAAGTTCCTACAGCAATGGTGTCCTATGCCCAGCATACCACCCTTGCCAGCTGGCTGATGAGCCAGACTGACCATATCCATGATATCAAAACATGGCAAACTGGCATCACATTGGGAGCCATCCACCAGGGCCGAACTGACCATGCCAGACTGGCATTTCCCAGCTGGACCACGCTTTGTGCTGGACATGACTTGACCAGCCCTATTGGCATATCTGACAGGTAGAACCTTTTTTTACGCATGGTGATAATTCAGTGTCATCACTGTTGTACAGAATGCTATACTCCTGTATGCAAAGTGTACTAGAGGAGGACAATCCCCTGGTTGATGAGTGGGGTGACATGGACATGCCTGAACATTCTGATCCAGCCATGGAAAGGATGGAATTTAGTTTTAAGGTGCCAATCAAAGAGATATACAGAATTTTGCCTCCATTGGAATGCCCTCCTCCACTGGCAGTTGGTACTGTGTACAAGGTCAAGGCCTCAGTAGATGTTGATGATGATGACGAACATCCGTCTCTCTGATAAAATTCATGACCCTAGTAATTCAAAGGTTTTCTTTTCATTGAGTCACTTGCCTGCAACTTTCTCACCACACTGGTACAAATCACATACCAATGTTTATCATTCAAATGTACCTAGTCTAGACAGGGATATTACTGTCATCAACATATCTGCACTGCTGTGTTATAAAGTGGACAGAAAAGTGTTTAACACCATGTCTAAGTTGTGTCCACTTCCTCCCTACTCAACCTGGCATCTCTCACAATCTTTCTCTTAGCCAAGAAGGCCAGAAGTGACCATACCTAGGAATCAGTATTGTCATGGTGGTCAGTAGAGCTGCTCACCACAAGGCCAGAAGTGACCATACCTAGGAATCAGTATTGTCAAGGTGGTCACTAGGGCTGCTCACCACAAGATGGCAAATGCTCTAATGCCTCTTGTAACCTCAACTTGACAATAAATGATATACTCCTATGATCTTCTCTTAAATCCCATCATGCAGCAACCCTGCATTACCTTTCCTTCAGTTCCCCCTTCTGTTCGGGTCAACTTGAGAAGGTGAGAAAGCAGCACAGGAGTTGTCCCCCTTCAGCTTTCCATGCAAGCCACTGTCTCTGTGCAGCAGAAAGATCACAGGGGTAATTCTCATCAACAACAGCAACTTCTTTATGGCCAGGTGAGTTATTGGTGGCCATATGCTCTAAACTTCTGCAGGCAGGCTGTGAACTGGGAGAGAAAACAAGGTTTCTCCTCCCCCCAGCCTCCCACCAACCATCAGTGACTTGCCATCCCTCCCACCCACTGGCAACACTCCTGTGGGTGCCAGACTCCTTTTGTCCACCAGACTTGGGTCAGCCTATTTCCAATAAATGATTGGGCCATCAAATTGTTTCAAAGGGGCTACAGTCTCATTCATCCTGTCTCCTCCACTTTCGTCATCTCCCTTCATAACGGAGATCCCAAATAATCCCACAAAGGCGGTCATTTTACAGAAGTAGATGGAGCTTTTGCTTGTAAAGTGGGGTGGGTGGGTATGTATTCCAAAAACCAGACTCCCTGGATTTCTATTCCAGACTTTTTCTTTTATGAAAATCAACAGAAAATTGAGACCTGCCATAGACTTGAACAGACTCTATCACTTTTTTACTGCCCTGAAGTTCAAGACGGAGATGGCAACGTCCATCCATCTGTTTGTGCAATGTGATGAATACATGATCAGTTTCGAATGTTCCATTGTGTATTTCCATATACCTATTCACACTGTATCACTCGGATACCTTTGCTTTGGCAACCATGGGGTAGTGTACCAATTCCATTCCCCTCCATTTGGTCTCAGTCTCAGCCCATGGGCCTTCAGGAAGATGTTGAACTGCAGTATATCCCACTTAAGGATATCATCCTCCACAGCGATGGTGGCGTACCTGGACAATATACTGCAAAAACATTTGGTAACTTTGGTTTTGGTTCACAATATGAACAACCTTCTCTACCTCATTCACAGTTTAGGGTGGATAGTCAATGTGGAGAAGTCAGATCTTGTCCCTTCTCAACATTTTGTTCATCTAGGTATGGAGTTTCTAACTTATATCAACTTGGTTTGTCTTCCTCCAAAATGCATCAGCAGAATCATTCATGCATCTGAGAAGGCATCCAGCAGGACGTTCATTTTGATGAAGGAGTTCTTCATCTCCTCAGCCTGTTCAGCGTGGCAGCAGACCTGCTATACATTGGCTGCCTTATGCACCCTTTGCATTCTTGCACAGTGACACCTGATCTTGGGTCATTTGATTACCAGCTTACAATTTTGACCAAAATCAAACTCTTCTGCTTCAGTGGCAAGACATGGTGTGGCTAGCTGTGGGAATACCTTATGAAGTCTCACAACCAGAAATCACAATATGTACCGACACCAGTTTGTCAGGCTGGGGGGCACACTTGCTACCGGACTTTGTGACGGTCAGTGGCAAGTGGATACTGCAAGAGAAAGCTCTTCACAGTCTGCTGGAAATAAAGGCCATTATCAATGCCTCCCACACTTGGGTGGAACACATTCAAAGGAAGACAGTTCTGATACTGTTGGACAATTCAGTCATAGTGAACTACTTTTTCAAAGAAGGGGGATCAAATCATATAATATAAAAATGCAAGTCCAATAGATCCTGGGCAGGATCAGTGTCCTGGCCAACTCATTATCAAGGACAGGGCAACTGCTTCATATAGAGTGGTCTCCATCCATTTGTTTTCCATTGAGTCTGTGCCCTGTGGGGCCAATGGAACAACAAACCGCCCACCTATGTCTCTCCATTCCGGAAGTCATGGACCATCAATGCCCTTTAAATTAGCTGGGAGGGAATATCAGCATATGCTTTCCTTCCTGCGTTCTAGTACTGAAACTAATCCAGAAATTGAAGGGCAGGGCTTACAAAATAGTTCTGGTTGCCACTCTCCAATGGGACAGATCCTGGATCAGTGATCTGCTTGATCTGGTGATAGACATACCCAGGAAAACCGTAGCATCCCCCATGCTGCTCAAGCAGCCGAAGTTGTCATTATTCTATCCATGGCCAGAGAAACTCCTCCTTCATGCCTGGCTCTTGTCAGGAATGCCCTGTATGTAAAGGAGTTTGGTGCTTTGATTGTGGACAGGATTGCAACAGCTAGATGGCCCTCCACTTTGAAGGCATTTGGGATAAGTGGTGCATTTTCAATGACTGGTGTCATGTTAATGATGTCACACCACTTTAAGCCTCTATCCCCCAATGGGTTAACTAATTTATTTTCCTCTTTAAAGACAAGAAACCAGCCCCTATCAAAATCAAGGGATAACATTCCATTATCTCAGACATGTTCAGACATCATGGAAGAAATTATATTGGCCACAACATGGATCTTTACGACTTCTTGTCCAATTTTGACATATCCAAGCCATGTTAATTCACCTTAATTTCAAAATGGAACCTCTCCTGGATCTTGACCTGGCTCATCTCATCAAAGTTTGAGCCCCTGTCTTTCACCTTGATCAAGCAGTTATCATACAAGACTTGCTTCCTGATAGCACTAGATTCAGTTTGCAGCTTAAGTGAGCTACATGCACTGTTCTCGGATCTGAACTACATGCAGTTTCATTCCAGCGGCTCAGTGATACTAATGATGCAATCTGGTTTCATTTCTAAAAACAGATTAAAGTCAATTGGTAACCTACAGATAGCTATCCGCTTTCTCTCCTCGATTGATCCATAGAAAGAGACAAAGCTGCAGGACCAGATACATCCCTCGGATGCTATCTGAGGTGCACAGAGAATGTCTGCAGTGGCTGTCAAAGACTTTTCTACCGGTTAAGGCAGGAAAGCAAGACAAAACCTACAAGCACAGGCTGCATGGCTAAAGGGGATTATGAGATCGGCACACTCTGAACTCTTACAGGATCAGGTACAACTTATGAAGATTTCAACTCACAAATACAAGTGATTTCCATGAGCCTGGCCTTCAAATGTAATGTCTCAATTCCAGATATAGCGGAATCAGCTGGCTGGCATGCCCAGTCTACTTTCTGCAGTTTCTAATTGCATGACATGGCCTTGCAAAGGAGAGAGCTAAATCTTGTCAGGCCACTAGTAGCTGCCCAAAGAGTTACCTTACCCCTTTCATGACAGCACAACCTCAACCCCGGGAATGACCTTGCAACTTTCACTGTATTCGCCTGGGAAACTTATGAATGTGAGGCAATAGCCATGTGTGGAATCCCACAGGGATAACCCTCAAATGTGTATAAATGCATAATTTTCAGTTGTTCTAACCTCACGTTAGGAGAACTTCATTAGAGCAGTTGTTATGCTCCTACATGGTGATGTGGGTAGACGTTGGATGCTGAAGCATTTCCTTCTCCTCTTACCTATTCTCCTGATGTTAATGTGATCAGGTAATGTATTTGATAGAGAAAGGAAATATTTTAGTAAATTATGTTTCTCTGAAAATACTTACCTGATCACATTACTATCAATCCCTCCCATGCTTCCCCGCAAATGCGTGCATCCTGTTATAGGTATTGCTCAAGCTTTAACTGGTTACAGCTGGGATATTGGTGGTGATCCTAGTGTGAACAAGGGGAGTTAATATATAAGAGTTTCTTCCCTTTGTCTATATGATATAGGGATGGAAAGATGTTTTTTTCTTCTTTCAGGAAGGGCTGGAATTGGAGGTAGCAGAGAGTAATTTCCTAATGTTAATGTGATTGGGTATTTGTTTTCAAAGAAATATAATTTTTAAAAAACACATTTCTTTCTCAGGCATCATTGAACCCATGTGTCTTGCAACTTGGTATGTAGATGCATCTAGGTGAATATGCCATCTTACCAAAAAAAGATCGCTGTGACCCAAATTTCATGTTTCAGTGACTTTATTTAAGCTTGGCATTGTCAGCACCAGTCTTGCAACTTGGTATGTATATGCATCTTGATGAGTGCAATACCATTGTGTCAAAAATAGATCAGTGTGACTTAAATTTCTTGCTTCAGTGACATTGGTGAGGTTTTTACATTTAGGTAAGTTTTTCAGGAATTGTTATCCTAAGAATCATACAACTTGGAATGTAGATTTGTCTCTGTGCATTCAACACCATTTTACCAAAAGTAGATCACTGTGACCTAATTTTCATGTTTCAGTGACATGGGTTAAGTTTTGTATTTAGGGTCAGTTTCTCATGCACATCTGACTGCATGTTCATGCAACAAAAATGGGGTAGGGGGTGGCAGGGCATTTGTGTTCTTTGAATACATTTCTAGCTCCTATTGTAAAAAGCATTGGTAAGACATAAGAATCACTTTCCAGACTGAATTGTTGGTTCTTTATTAACATACTATTTTTCATTTAACTCCTCTTGACACAATATTTACTTGTCCTTATACAGCTGATCACATCATCAGGTCTATTTTTTACTTCTTCAGCATTCCTTGACAAAATTTCTATTTTATTTCCTTAACCATGGTCTCTTTATCTATCCATTTGCCCATTTGGCATCTGCTTTTGGCTAGACAAGTTTTTAGATTCCATTCTTTTCTATTTGCACATCAGTGGATCAGAAACAGACAAAGCACATAGACTGACCAGATGATAAGAAAGATCTATGTATCAGTTGATCCAAGAACAAGGTCATATTGGTGGCTTAATATGAAGGGGTGGTATAGGGAGTGATGACAAAATTCCATACTGGGAAGACAAAGTCATATGGGTGGGTTAATATGAAGGGTTGGTATAGGGAGTGATGCAAAATTCCATTCAAGAAGGACAAAGTCATATTGGTGTATTAATATGAAGGGGTGGTATAGGGAGTGATGGCAAAATTACATACAGGAAAGACAAAGTTATATTGGTGTATTAATATGAAGGGGTGGTATAGGGAGTGATGGCAAAATTCCATACAGGAAAGACAAAGTCATATTGGTGTATTAATATGAATGGGTGGTAGAGGGAGTGATGGCAAAGTTCCATACAGGAAAGACAAAGTCATATTGGTGTATTAATATGAAGGGGTGGTATAGGGAGTGATGACAAAATTCCATACAGGAAAGACAAAGTCATATTGGTGTATTAATATGAAGGGGTGGTATAGGGAGTGATGGCAAAATTCCATACAGGAAAGACAAAGTCATATTGGTGTATTAATATGAAGGGGTGGTATAGGGATTGATGGCAAAATTCCATACAGGAAAGACAAAGTCATATTGGTGTATTAATATGAAGGGGTGGTATAGGGAGTGATGACAAAATTCCATACAGGAAAGACAAAGTCATATTGGTATATTAATATGAAGGGGTGGTATAGAGAGTGATGACAAAATTCCATACAGGAAAGACAAAGTCATATTGGTGTATTAATATGAAGGGGTGGTATAGGGAGTGATGGCAAAATTACATACAGGAAAGACAAAGTCATATTGGTGTATTAATATGAAGGGGTGGTATAGGGAGTGATGGCAAAATTCCATTTAGGAAGGACAAAGTCATATTGGTGTATTAATATGAAGGGGTGGTATAGGGAGTGATGGCAAAATTCCATACAGGAAAGACAAAGTCATATTGGTGTATTAATATGAAGGGGTGGTATAGGGAGTGATGGCAAAATTTCCATACAGGAAAGACAAAGTCATATTGGTGTATTAATATGAAGGGGTGGTATAGGGAGTGATGGCACAATTCCATACAGGAAAGACAAAGTCACATTTTTGTGTTAATATGAAGGGGTGGTATAGGGAGTGATGGCAAAATTCCATTTAGGAAGGACAAAGTCATATTGGTGTATTAATATGAAGGAGTGGTATAGGGAGTGATGGCAAAATTCCATTCAGGAAGGGCTGTAAAGACTGTAAAATTTAATTTCTTTTGTGCTTATCACAGACTCACAGACAACTTGTACTCAGTCACTTTAAACCATGACCAATTACATCAGAATAGTTTTTGAATCAATTTTATTAATACATCCCTGTCATATATCATGGAGGAGGCTTATAGTGTTTCCCATGTCCATTCATCCCTACCCATCGAATTGCATTCATCAGATGACTAATGAAGGCAGGAGCCAATGTGGCTTAGTGGTTAGTATGCTGAACTAGCAATCAAAATGGTGCTGGTTTGAATCCTATGATCAGATCAGCTTGGGTCGGCTATCATGGTGAGCACTTGAACAAGGCACTTTACTATAGTTGCCTTGGCACTAAAGAACCTACTTGTATTGCTGTGCTGTAAAGTACCATACCAAACCAAACGTCTATCAGTCTATCACAGCTTTCTCTTCTGCTTAGTAAATTTTTGATGGATTTCATGGATTGAAAAAAAATGGGTATGAGGCTTTATACTAATAAGACCTAAGTCAAGTTCAGTTGTCAACATTTTTATGATCAGATTTGACCAAGTTATTGCCCATTTTTGACTTAGACCAAGTTATGGCCCATTTTTTATACTTACACCAAGTTATGGCCCATTTTTACTTAGACCAAGATTTCTTCCATTGCACCATTTTGGGGAACATCTATGTTATATGATACCAGGTTTAGATTTCATAATTGAAATGACAATATATACTGGAAGGTCTGTAGAAAATAGTAGGGGTCTATATGGAAAATAGTAGGGATCTATATGGAAAATAGTAGGGATCTATATGGAAAATAGTAGGGATCTATATGGAAAATAGTAGGGATCTATATCGAAAATATATTCTATTCTATTTGCTAAAATGTGCTATAATAGTCTTTTTGTAAACATTAGAATAGGGAGAACTGTGGTCCAGCATGAAAATAAAAATTGTGACAAAGAAATTTATTGTTTGCAGGTTGTGACAGCTTTAACAGAGTCTTGGATGTATTCCAGAAAAGCAAGCACATGCTTGGAGAGATTTTATCAGCTTTTGAATTTATGGATGCTGCCTCAATGGATGTCATCAAAAACAACTTAAAGATGCTAAACCCCATTGCCGATTTCCCTTTCTACATCCTTATTGAGACATCTGGTTCCCAAGGCAACCATGATGAAGAAAAACTCAACACATTCCTGGAGACAATGTTGAGCTCACAGCTTGTAAAAGATGGCACGGTAGCCACAGATATGTCCAAGATTGAGGTAAATATTTCCATTCATCATTTTGAAATCAATTTTACTTCAAATTGAATTTCAATAACAATTAATGAAGCACAAGTAGTTGTTTCTATTAACAAAGAATTTATTGAGATCTGCTTGCTTTATTTACATGCCTATTACATGTACCATTTATAAATTTGGACAATTTATCGGGAAAAAAAAAAAAAAAATCTTAATCATTATTTTTTTAAAATTTCCCACTTGAAATTGTAGAAAATAATTATGTCACATTTCAGATGCCATAGCTATGCACATTTCATATTTTTTGGATGTCTTATATGCTGATATTGTGTGTACCTATTGGAAAACTTTATTTTAATATATTGCACTACAACCATTTTGACATTCTATCCATATGCTATGTAATGGTTCATTCATAATTTTTATCATGTATAGTTTGATATATATATATATATCTTTCCCATACACATAAGAAATGGTAAAATGTGAAAGAAAAAAGTAAGAAGGATTATGGATAATACTAATCCTGTTTAATCAGATTAGGGGATTAATATTTTTGACTACACTCTTTTGTTTGATACTTTATCTTAGGCACTTTTTAATTATTACACATAATTGTTATGCAAAAAATATGTTCATTATTTACTTTTATGGCAGGCAGTATGGTCAGTGAGGGAGAGAATGGCAGAGGGACTGATGCATGATGGGTATTGTTACAAGTATGATGTCTCCCTGCCTTTATTGAAGTTCTATAACTTGGTGGAAGACATGAGATGTCACCTTGGAAACCAAGTTACCAGAGTTGTAGGATATGGTCATGTAGGGGATGGTGAGTGTTCATGTATAGAAAGTCTTTTTGCAATTTGTCAAGCCCATGTAAGTAAAAAGTGAGGCATTTCCAGCATCAGCATAATTCTCAACAGTTTGTTAAGATTTTGGCTAAAGTTTTCATCAGTACTTTTATCTTGGACTCATCATGCCAGCTCTGAACTTATTTATAATACTCATCAGTGTTCTGATCTTGGGCTCAACATGCCAGCTCAGGACTTCTTGTAAATACTGATCTGTTTTCTGATCATGTGCTCGACATGCCAGCTCAGGACTTCTTGTTAATACTGATCTGTTTTCTGATCATGTGCTCGACATGCCAGCTCAGGACTTCTTGTTATTATTTATCAGTGTTCTGATCATGGGCTCAACATACCAGCTCTGGACTTCTTGTTCATACTCATCAGTGTTCTGATCATGGGCTTGACATGCCAGCTCAGGACTTCTTGTTAATACTGATCTGTTTTCTGACCATGGGCTCAACATACCAGCTCTGGACTTCTTGTTAATACTCATCAGTGTTCTGATCATGCGCTTGACATGCCAGCTCAGGACTTCTTGTTAATACTGATCTGTTTTCTGATCATGGGCTCAACATACCAGCTCTGGACTTCTTGTTAATACTCATCAGTGTTCTGATCATGGGCTTGACATGCCAGCTCAGGACTTCTTGTTAATACTCATCAATGCTCTGATTATGGGTTCGATATTCCAGCTCATGGTTTCTTGTTAATATTTGACAGTGTTCTGATCATGGGCTTGACATTCCAGCTCATGACTTCTTGTTAATATTTGACAGTGTTCTGATCATGGCCTTGACATGCCTGCTCATGACTTCTTGTTAATATTTGACAGTGTTCTGATCATGGCCTTGACATGCCAGCTCATGACTTCTTGTTAATATTGTGACTACACTTTTATAAGTTGGGAACCAGTTGTTGATTTGGTAGTGTTAAATACACCAGTTTGAAGACACAACAAAACAATGACTCACCTGTTCAGAAAATAGGATCCCCAAATTAAATACCAATAAAATGTCACGTTTGCAAAATGGCAAACTTTGATCTCCATGAAAATGAATGAATTCAAAACAGATATTACAATTAAAACAAATTCTTCTACCTTGTCTGGAAAATAATTTTTAATCAATTTTTGGGGTTTTTTCTTAACTTCATATGTTTGTTTTGTTATTTGTACATGTAAAGAAAAAAAATCAACATAACTTTATTTATAAACAGGCAGCTTCAGCCACATGCACCAGTCATAAGGTGTTGCCACTGTACAAAATATTAAAATCAAAATCATTCTCTGTCTGGGTTCTGTAGGCCAGAGGGATGATTTTAATGATGGGCAACACAACCCTAGGTTCATCTCAAACAATACTTGCCTTGCCTTTACAGATACATTTCTCATATAGGATCACACTAAAAGTTGTTGTTTCTCTACTTCAGGTAATTTACACTTGAACATAACCACTCCTGCATACAGTCATGAAATAATGGACTTAATTGAACCATACATCTATGACTGGGTGGCGCATCACCATGGCAGCATCAGTGCAGAGCATGGCCTGGGGTTCAAAAAGAGGCAGTTCATCTACCACAGCAAAACCAAGTCAGCCGTTCAACTGATGCAGGCGATAAAAAAAATAATGGATCCTAATGGGATCCTGAACCCATATAAAACCATACCTGATGCAAGCTAGGACTGTTTCAAAAGCTCTCACCAATCTGGCATTTCTGCTTGTCAGGATATACTGAGAGACTCTTTTATAAGAAGAAAATTTCAGATGTGATGTTCCTATTGATGACCTTTTCATACCCAATCATTCTTGCTTGCAGCATTATAAAACGCTTTAAATCATAATTTTTATAAATTATTCACATCTTTTCTTTGCATCACACTTAATAAAACGTGGAGTGTTTTGCAACATTCTTTTACATGTACTAAGTTGTTTTTACTTGTAAATATATCATGCTCTAAAATAACTTAGAAAACGTTAGAATAATTAATTACACTGAAAATTTGGACTTATGAAGATATGTGTGTGTTTGTGTGTGTGTGATGATTATGATATCAGTGGAAAAGTTATTTGTACAAAGGTCTTGTTATATATCCTTTGTAAATATTTGCAATACGGTAAAGAAGAAAATAACTGCATAAAAGTCCACTAAATTAAAATGGGATATTATGGTATTTAGAGATACAGAAACATGCATCCAATTGAACTCTGAAAAATTAAAACTATAATAGCAGTCATTTTAACAAAGTCATTGGATAAGGGGCATTCTATAATTGTTGAGTAACTTCTTCTCAGAAATGATTTATTGATAGAGTTTAGCTTTGTAACAATATTTAATGAAGGTTGTTCAGTCTCCATATCATTTTCTGTTTAATTTTGGATCTAGTCATCAGTTGAAATAAGTTACAACAATGGCAATATGGGGCATACAAGTTTTGGATCTAGTCATCAATAAAAATAAGTGTTACAAATATGGCCATATGGTGCATACATGTTTTGGATCTAGTCATCTGTTGAAATAGGTAATATAACTATGGCAGTATGGGGCATACAAATAATGATAAACTAGCTTAGATTTGTTATTGAGGCATGTTCATAATCTGTATATTTATTTTGTAGTAGTTTCACTTGCCTATTCAACTAGGTTGTGTCAAAATTTCTGTTTCATAGTATGTTTATTGCATCATTTCATTTGTCAGATTGAAAGCTACCTTTTAGACAACTTCTGGTTTCCATGTTAGTGAGTCTTTGTTACAAAATCCATCTTTGTTTTTATTACCATTAATACAGTTGTGTTCTTTATATCAGGCAGTATTGAATACTTTTTTTAAAAATATTTGACGTATTTCACAAAATTAAAAACAAAAATGTTTTTTTTTACGTATATCATTCATCAACACTTAGATATGCACATTATTATTATTATTATTATTATTATTATTATTATAATTACATACAATTATCAACACATCTGATCTAGATATGCACATTATGTTTATTATTATTATTATTATTATTATTATTATTATTATTATTATTATTATTATTATTATCTTATAATTGCATACAATTATCAACACAGCTGATCTAGATATGCACATTATTATTATTATTATTATTATTATTATTATTATTATTATTATTATTATTATTATAATTGTCTTCTAATTACATACAATTATCAACACATCTGATCTAGATATGCACATTATATTTATTATTATTATTATTATTATCTTATAATTGCATACAATTATCAAAACAGCTGATCTAGATATGCACATTATTATTATTATTATTATTATTATTATTATTATTATTATTATCTTATAATTGCATACAATTATCAACACATCTGATCTAGATATGCACATTATTAAAATGACAGACACAGATTATCTTTAGGTCAGAGTTATATTCATTATTAAATCTGAATCTCGAGTCATCATGATGAATAGCAATCATGTAAATCCCCAATTAGAGAGTGCATTGTACATGTGTCCCTTACAGTAAAGCCCCTCAGTCCCTCAGTGTACTGCAGCCCATCTTGTGACAGGAGTATAGTCATGGATCCCATTAAATTGGTCTATATTTTGTTGTATCATTGCTACTTAAATTATTTCACTTTATTTCACTTTATTTTTGTTATGGCTCATGAGAGCCAGGATAATATGATTATTAACATTTAATGCTATATTGTTCGGTTTCAGAACTATCAGGACACAACATGTTGAAACATCCCTCAGAATAAGGCATCCTTAATTTTACAGCTTCTATTAAGAGTGTTGTAAAGAGGAGAGCATGTATATATTTCCTGTTACTCCCACATATATTATTCACTGACATTAAAATACAAAATGTCAAATTGAACTTTCATAATTGCCCCAACAAATTGCTACTGAACTGTGCCCCAGCAGGCAAGCTGTGCCTGTCAATGGAGTTTTTTATAATGTAAAACCATTGTTGTGCAAAAGTATATACCTACTAAACTTGGATTTACATCAAAATTGAGAGAATTTGGTCCTGGTTAAATGTTACCTGTTAGCATAGGTGTATAGATGAGTTGCGCTGTCTTGGGACAGTTGAGCAGCTTGTAACACAATTTGTTTGTGCATAAAGGTTACATTTTTTGAGTGAAACTGTTCAGAAGTCTTATTGTTGTAAATGCTGGTCATGATTAAGTCTTATCTTGAATGTTAATGAGCAGATAAAATATGTGTTGATTGGAAAATTGTTTTTTATGATAAATGTATTTATACTATGATAGGTTAGTTATGTAATTTGCTATATAAGATATTTGATAGACAATGATTCGAAGTAAAATATTAAAGCCTTAACTGTGATTTTGCCATGTGACAGTGCCAAATATAAATAAACTAATACATAAAGATTTCATTTTTTATATCTGCTGGACATAGACCAGAAGAACTTATGCAATGGCCATCAATCCATTGTCCACACACACATTCATCCCAAGGTCTTGTTGGTCATAAATGCAGTGGTGCCTCTCAGGCATCCAATATGGCTACCACTGTGGCCATCTTGAAAATCTTGTTATCGCTACTCCTCCTGACATGAGGTTTTCACTGAAATGCTTCTTGCAGTATGCAATTGGTGCAGAATGAAAATTGTACAGGTTTAACCACCAACATATCCACACTTTTGTGAAGGATTTTAAAACTAGACCTACTTGACCTTGAGGTCAAGTCAGATGTCACTGCTTGCATTTTTGTACTGTGTTGAGCTTGTGAACACAGTTACTTGTATATATATATACAAATGAATTTTGAGTGACCTTTGTATTTTTTTGGCATTTTAATAAACAGGTCGATAGTCAGCACTCTGACATTGATATCAAGGTCAAAGGTCTTGACTCTGGCTTTTTTCTGTACTGGCTTATAAGCTTGATAACACAAACAGTGTGAATGAAATTTTACCAATTCTAGTTTGTGGATATATCTGAAAAATACCATGAATAATGGCAGTTCAATAGCATGGTTTTAAAAAGAAATATGTATTATGGATTAAGAATACTTCGCATGTGGGTATATCTTGACATTACCTGAGATGAGTCCAGTGATCTTCTGTCGATGATATTAGGTTCAAGGTCAAAGGGCAAGAGAAAGATTTTTCCACTGCACTTACACTTACATATACATGTTGAACATATTCACTGAAACATAAGAAACTATATTTTTGTTACAAAGTGTGTTGGAGTTTCTCAAGAATATCTGAGATGATTTCAATACTCTGCAATAAAAAAAAGATAAAAGGAGGGAAGAAATGGGTGTGTCCCAGGAATTCCCACAAATTCTTGGGTGTCTCAGGAATTCCTACAAATTCTTTTTGGCCAGTAGAGCATCAGCCCTATTGACAGACTATATGTTTTTGCAACTTACAGCAAGGCGAGCTGGTTTGGTTTATGTCTATTGAGCGTTGTGCATTCTTTTTCATTAGTGGACTATCCAGCAATGAGTTGGACTCGTAATTCAAAGCTTGTAGGTTTGTTACCTGTACAGGCCAGCCCAGGTCATTTGCCTCTGTTTGACATAGGGAAAGGTACTTGGATCCCATTTACTCAGCATCATATAGCTGATAATTTGTTAAGGTGCCTTAAAAACCAACATAACAAACAAAGAAAGATTTTCTTTCTAAACACCATAGGCATTATTTCTGTACAGATTTTAATCAAACTTAGTATGTAAGCTCATATCATCAAATTCTTAGACTATTGTAATTATGAGAAGCATCTGCACAGCTTTCAGGTTGTCTTCCATCAGATCAGCTAAGTTTGTTAACACTCGAGATAGTTTATCAATTTTCTTTTGTTGTCGGATTTTGATCAAACTCATTATGCAAATTTGTATCCACAGGATCTCATGTGAGTTTTATTATGAGCAAGATCTTAACATTTGAATTAACTTGATCCAAATACAGAATCATTCTTATGTCATTTCCTAAAATTACAATGATGTTCTCTGGAAATCAAAGAAAACTGTATTTGATATAACATGAGCATGCCTTAATAAGCATACCTTTCATATTGGTCAAAAGTCACACTGAAGTTTCCCTTACAGAGCATTCATTCCTTGATCCTGGCACCTGATATCCCTTATGGAAGGGAAGTGGCTGCTAAAACCTGCCCAGAACATTATGATTTTCTTTGGACTTACTGCTATAAATGTCTGATGTCTGAAGTTAATGGGTTTAATCAGTCTCAAAAATTTAAATTTACAGATGCGTTATTCAGCACTACCATGTGGGAGAGACATCGTACCTCCAAATTGGATAGCTTCCAACATAGGCAAAGGGAAGTATCTCTTCCAGTATACATAACCTGATGGAAACATTGTTGCGCTCTTATTGGGATGAGTATTAAACCACAAAATTTACTCGTATAATAATTTCAGCGTGAATATTATATAAAATATGGTATATTGGAATGCAGTAAAATCCATAAAGCAATACTATTTTACACTGTTTATGTCTGACATTAATTTAAATTAATAGTAAATGATAGTCAGACATATGCAGCACACTTTTAATAAACGCTGATGTATTATAATTAGGTCACAATAGGTAATTGAGCCGATATCACAACTTTTTAGAAGGTAGAATTCAAACTCTTAATTATAAACAAATGAGGCTAAAGTGGGCCTGAGATAATTCACCTGGCTCATACCTAGTTTACCAAGGCCAATTAACCAGGTAATTTTTGGTTGATATGCATTTTTCACCTGGTTGATATAGAAGCCAGGCAGTTGCTAGTGAGGCATCTAAAAGCTTAATCTTGGTAGAACATCTTATGAAAATTCAATGTTTTATACAAACTTGCCAAGAAGTATTGGAGAAGTAAAAAATTGTACTGTTGCTATAGAAGCTAAAGGGTTGCTACAAAGGCCATCAAAATTTAATTTTGATAGAGTATATCCTATGAAACATTGCAACAAAGTTTTATCAAAACTGACCATGGAGGTGATGTCAAAAATATAGTTTCCAAATGGTTATTGAAACCATTGAGTAGTTACCCCAAAACTCAACTTTGTTAGAAAATGTTCCAATGTGCATTTCTACCAATTTTGATAGAAATTGACTAGTAGTCATGGTACAGATGACAAAACCAAGTTTTCCAAATGGCTGCTCAAAAGCAAATGGGTGCTAGGAATGCCATCTTAAACTCAACTTTGATAGACGTTCAAATAAACTTTCTCACAAAATTTGATGTAAATTTACTCAAACGTTTTTGGGAAAATTTCAAATTTACATTCTCAGCATGGTTAAACAGGAAGCTGAATAGTTGCTAGTAATGCCACTGAAACCAAAATTGTGGTAGAATAGGATGTAAGACACATTTTCTTCAAAGTGATAACATTGGCTGAGTGATTTAGGAGATGTCAAATATTCACTTTCACATGGTTGTTAGGGAAGCAAATTGGTTGCTAGGCAAGCTGCCCCAAACACATTTTGGTAGAATAAATAAGAATTATTTCAAACATATTTTATCAAACTTTTGCCTAATTAGCTTTCGAGGAGATTTGTATTATATACATTGAAATTTGTTTTAACCACTACACTCCAGGACTGATGTGAAATAATGGTTTAGAGAAGTAGTGAGAAGGGTGGTTGCTAAATCCCTCATTTTTATTTGGGTTTTTTAAATGCCATGTAGGGAACAAAAGACATTAAAAGTCAACATTTAAAAGAAACAATCACTACACTTAAAAGATGCTGAGGTGTCCCATAGGGAAAACACCATAGACTTGAAGATGTTTTGAAAATCATAGCGAATTATTGGCAAAGTGAGTATAAAGACAATTAGCAACACTGGAACACATGAAATTTTTTACACATCTGCTTCATAAATAATGGCACAAAGCTACATTGTATGGAATTCAGCAGATTTCAGAGGTGACATATTTCATGAGCATAAAATTAAAGCAACACCATCAGTATCAAGAGATGATGCATATTTGTTTTACAAGTTTGGATGGGCTATAACTGGTTATAGCTAGTTCTGTTACAAAATAACATTCAAGAGAATAAAAATATTGATTTGTTGATTTCAGACATCATAAAAGGCATCTTGGAATGCTTTATAAAAGGTGATAATTTACAGATCACATTTAATGATGATAACATTGAAATAAGCATCATCAACTATGATAGCAAGATGGCTAAAAGAGTGCAGTATGAGGAAGGTATACATTACATATTTGATGTGAGTAAATACACAGATTTGCATTCTGTTAAATTTACACTACAATCTGAAGAACTAATAAACTTCATAAGGTAAATCTACAATGGCTCCAAGAAAGACCCATACAATTTTTGCAGAACAAATTTAAATTTGAAACAAAGCATGATAACTCATTATATTAAGTAGTTTTTTTTAGATTTAGCCATGTGAATTTGACACAAACATTAAATCATTCATACATTTGAGAAGATTAAAGAAATATTGCAATTGGCTGAAAATAAAAGTTCCTATTCTAGACATTTTATCAAGCATGAAGTATTCTCAGGATATTTTTATAACCGATTGTACCTGACAAAGAATAGTATTTACTATATTGTAAGACTTCTACGGATATCAATCATGTGAATAAATTACATGTGACCAAAAATTAATTGTGTTAAATTGAAACAATGACTAACTGAACAGTTTACCTATACATAATATAAACAAGTGAGAAAAAATATTGCTACAAAAGAGTATGTTAGTCACAGGGATGATCAGTGACAGGCAGACATATTTAATATCCAAGCATGTGAAAAGACAACAATGGATACAAATACATTAGGACAGTAATAGATGTCTTTTCAAAATATGCTTGAAGTAAAAACAAAAGTGTACATGACATACACGTTGCTTTTAGATAACTACTCAAAGAGTAAAAACCTGAAAATATACTTTGGTGAAGGAAAATAGTTTTACAACAGGAAAGTTAAGGTTTTGCTGGGAAAGAAAAACATTGAATACTTTTAAACTATATGACAGGAAATTAGCATCTGTAGTAAACAGGTTTCATAGAAAATTAAAGATTATAATGTGGAAAGATTTCACTAAAAATGAAACCAGAAAACGTTTTATTACATTTAATTAAGAAATAGAATAACACTCGTCACAGTCTCTAATTTAAGCAAACACGGACGAAAACCAATCAGAAGTATAGATCAATGTATTTGGTTACCTGATTACTAACATATTTGGAATGCCTAAATTTAAAATAGGTGAAAAAGTTGGAATCTCGAAATAAAAATCAATCTTTGCAGGCTGTCTTTACCATGGACATATTTAAATCAGACAAGTACTTTTAGGTTATCCAGTTGTTTACAAACTGGAAGACCTGAAGGGGGAGTATAAGGAGGTCATGTCTTATGTACAAGAGCTTTTTTTTACAACAAACAAGATGGTATATACAAAGTTGAAAAGATAATGAATACCAAAAGATCGAACAGCAAAAATATGTACATGTGAAGTGTACATGATGAATCGCTTAACAGTTGGGAACAAGCTGAAAACATGCCATTAAATAATTATATATCAAGGACACGCCTCTCGTCTGGAGACCATATCCCAAAAGTACAACTCTCTAATAGAGACGAAAGAACAATACATACAGCAGTATCAATGCGCGTGAAAACGTCGTTTTTTTTCTTCATAAGGAAAATGAGCTTTTAGATTGTGGCAAACGTGGTTACAATGGATAATGAAGAAATTTAAACAAGCTTCATATGTGAAACGCCAGAGGCAAAGATAGAAAGTGCATTTGGAAACGCCACAAGTAAATAACAATGGTACACATGAAAAACGGGGCAAGGCGACTGCAATGTAGACAATGTCTGTGCAGGTAAATAAACAACATTGCAAGAAATGAAAAGCGATCATAACGTTTAAAGATATACATTTAATTCCAACTATATATCACAAAAGCTGAAAAAGAGGTACAATGTAAAATATTACATGTTAATCTATAAGAGTTTGAAGAAAAGAAGGGTTGTAAAAATCAGAGAAACGTTGCAACCATGGCGACATTACAACACCATTCAAATTTCACTTAAAGAAGACATATACATTACACAATCAATTATTCATCTTTTCTTTATATAAGTTTTACCATTTACAGTTTTAAGACATCCATAAAACCTTAAGTCACAAGGAAATACCAATATAATTAATCAAAATCAGTTGATATGGGAAGAGTTTTTATATCACATGGACCATGCAAATTCCATTATACCTTTCAAAGTGTATAGATATAAAGTTCGAAGATGCTCCTTTCTCAGATTTTTCGTTTGACTTCTAGTAGCAGTTGAAATTAAACTACAAAACTAAAAGGTACAATTAGTAATTTAGATACAGTTGTCAAATATTACAAATGAAAAAGAAAACTGATAGAGGAAAGTTAGAAGAAAAAGAAAAAGAAAAAGAAATACAGAATACCAGAGATACAAAAGATTGTGTAAAAGAAACGCAATTAAACTGGTATGGAACTGGAGGACATGACAATATTAGAGAAATCAACAAAGAATTACATGTAAATGTGGAAAAAAAGTAAATAAAGACTCGATGCATTTGCACAAGAAAAGCCAATTTCATGTTATTTTTTTTAAGTCTAAATATGGACCTAACTAGGTTTACTCATATACATGGACACACTACACTTTTGTTTTTGGTTTCGGCAATGGACTTAAGATTTGAAAAGTGTGTAGCACCTTACCCTTGTCCAGCAATTTAATATAATAAATTGGTTACCTCACCTTAACCAAGTTAAAATAGTAAATAAGTTTAACGAGATTAAAATAAACATTTACTACATTGAAACTCAATTGTTCATATAGAATTAAACATTTTTATAACTGCACCTGAAAATTTGACAATGATGACTCTTTGAAAAATTATAAAACACATTTTGTAATTTGTGGGTTAGCTATTTGCATTTTTACTCAAGGTGTAAACAAAACATCAATTAGGACAGAAATTCATAACCTATTTCACACGGTAAACTAAAACACGTTTTGTAACTATTTGTATCAATATAAGTGTTATGAATGATGTTTATATAATATTATAAATATTTTAGGAAATTATAAATGTTTCTTGACTTTAATATTTGCCCAAACCTTAATGTTGTGTGTAAGGTCCACATGATTAACTATTGTCCTAGAATTGGATTTTTACTTAGTGTTTGAGTTCAAAGGGCGGTTTTGGTAAACAAGTTATTGATTAAATTTGAGGTGAAGGTTGATTTTGTTTACAGATAAAACTAGAATTTTCATTAGAGTTATGTGTCAAAAGTCACACACACCATATAATTCTAGTACATTCTGTCATGTGACCTGTCTTATATTTATACAGCATTTGGTAAACTAGATTCCATTCCAATTTTAAATATTGTGTTACAAACATCTGTTTTTATTATCAGTCTTTTGTAATCATCAGATTGTTTGGAACCATAGTTGTGCTGTAATCTCGTAGTCCTGTAATACTGTAGTCCTGTAATGCCGTAATGCTGTATACATTATTCGAAACGAATTATTTATTGGAACATTCATTGGAGTTACCGAAAGTGCTTACATCAACCTTTGGATTTAATTATATGACTTTTGGATACCTGTAGTCATTCTCAAAGATGATCTGGATTACATTATTGGGGTATATCAGGACACTCCAGACTACCCATTCATTCGGAACATTAATTCATTCGGAGCATTCATTCGTTCGGACCATTCATTCACTCGGAACATTCATTCATTCAGAATATTCTATATTTAGGACTTGTGATTAGGACACTTAGAATTATTGGATTATTTTGATTTTAATTCACGTTAGTGTAAGTGTCTTTTGAATTTTCACTTTAATTGCCTTTAAATAAATTGTTTGTAGATTTCAATGACATTGTTGGTTTCACTTTCTTTCTGTTACATTTTTCTTAACGCCTTAGAGTGGTAACATAAGTGATTGCTAATTTCATGATAAGTATACCATATTAAGCTAGTGGAGAAAATAACATGTCCAACTGTTTTTAAAGCTTGTTAGACTGCCACTACTTTCAGTCAATTCTGCTGCTTAACTGGCAATATGTATTAAGCTCTTTTTAATTTTATCAACAAACAAATCGTGTTTGCCTCCTAGTGGAGCACCTCTACCGCCATTTCTCTCTCCACCCCCTACAAAATCTTTTAGAAAATTTCTTACAGACTGAGCGACAGTTGATATACTCGTCATTGTTGAAGTTGCCATTGTAACACCCCTTTTGTAGCCTTTCACCTAATGGTAATTTATTACTAACGTTTGGCTTGTGTTTCTGTTTCAATGTTTTCTCTGAAATTCTTTCCAGTTGTGTTAGATGTTCTACCAATTGCACGTTTCTATTTTCAAAACTTTTCAATATAGATTCTTTGTTGTAGTTTGTTTCTGTACTAGTGTCTTTATTTAACTCTTCAATCCAATTATGGTACATATTAACGTCATGTAGTGTTTACTTATCTAAGGAAGATATGCTGATCAAACATACCACCTTGTACATAAATCTCATGTTAAAAGTAAATAAAAGCAAACAACAACAACAACAACAACAACCCAAAAAACAACAAAAAAAAAACAACAATATAGTTAAGCAAGTAGGTAAAATATTGGATCACCTATTGGGGCGACACATATTCACCACTGATTTACTGCTTTCCTCCGTTGATATACAAGTGGTTTATATACGTCATCGTCTACGTACCCATCTCTTAGATTTTGACGCTCAGCACTAAAAGGACCATTGAAGAGGCACATTACTGTCAACGTATTGTATGACGTCACGATCCAGAGTAGACGTCTGGCATGAAATAGTCGATTAAATCTGACAACCTTTCTGATTTAGAAGAAATGCCAAGGATTCTAAGCAGAAAGGTTGGAATACCATCACATTTAGAGAACTTAGTTTGTTTACTAGAACAAAACCTTTATTGACCTTGGAATATTCATGATTTCTACATACGTGACAAAAAACCTGTTTCGGAAGGTAACATCCTTTAGCCTCCATAAGTCTTTTTTAGACAAAATTGAAGTTAGTCTTAAATGCTATTAGTTTTGCCATACGAAAGTTTGAGAAGAAATAGTTACATACTCTTTTGCATACAAATACTGTTCTAATAAAAGTACTCTCAAAAGATTTTACTCATCATCAAAATGAGCATTTACAGCTAAGGAGATAGGTTGACCTTTCAAATGAAATGATGGGCATTTTATCTGGCACTGATCATAGTCGCTATATGTTAAGAGATTAGGAACTGAACAAACACAATGTACCATGGAAGGAAATATGTGCAACTTCTTCCAGGGCGCGGGTTGCATAAGTGATTTTTAAAGAAACACCCTATGATGTCAAAAAGCGGATAAAACCAGGTTGCGTGCCTGATCCGGCCCGCGTGACGCAGGTTGCACATGTCTGGGATATCGGGACTTAGATCATTTGATACGCTTCTGTGTGGCATTGGAACTAAAAAGTAAACTGTATTTACCAAGATATTTGTATTTATACAACCATCCGAAGATAAATTTTTATCTTGAATTTAAAGCATGAAGTAAACTTAATATTCGATTTACAAACTACATTATGCATTAAAATATAAAACGATTTCCAAGATTCTTGTGCACCGATCACGCTGTAAGAATTTAAATGATTTGTCATTTGTCAAGTCTTTTGTAATTCACCTATATATAGTATGTTATTTGCCATATGAGACTGTGGCTTACGTTACTTCTGCAGTAAAGATGACATCAAACTCAAATTTCTCCAAACTTTGGTGGAAAAGTCGGTTAATTACACAGACAGCTTCATCTAGAGAAAAGTAAAGAAGAAGGGCGATAATTTGGTTGGTTTCCAACTTGCTCACTTTGCGACTGTTCGGTTTCAACACGAAGAGTTATCAATGTAAGTGTGAATGATCTGGGGCGTTTTTCTTCGTGATTTGGATATTAACTGCATTGGATAAAAATTCAATCGTGACATATTTGTTCGCCACTTGATGGCGTGCGTTTCCTTTTGGCGTTTTTACTCTGGTTCTCTGTTTTTCAGTTCTTCAGGGCTTTGATCATGAGTAAAATTTATGAAATATGGAACCAAAATTCAATAGTACACATACCCTAGGAAGCGAGGTATTGTGTGTGTGAATATATATATATATATATATATATATATATATATATATATATATATATATATATATATATATATATATATATATATATATATATATATATATATATACAGTAATATGTAGCACTTGAGCCTTGAACTAGAATGTAACATTCCGCTTCCTTTTTAAAAAATGTGCATGGGTTGTATATAAGGATATGTTAAATAGTGATCTACTACCCAATACTTAGTGATCTACTATCAGCACGCCATTGTAGTGACCAACATCCCACAATATTCCCATATAACTTTCCTATCATTCCCGTATAAACAAAACTACCACCCTTATAATCCCTACAGCCATAACAATGAAGTGAAAGAAGAGAGAAGTGTTGGAATATGCACACACTTTTCACACAAAAATACTTATATACTATCATAAATAAAATGAAAGGAGAGTAAAAGGTTGGAGTGCTTACACACATACACAAACATACTGATAGATTATCACACAAGACAAAAGGGTTGGGTTTTAGTTTTGAAAGACATAAAAAAGAAGACAGTTTGCTTTTTTACTACTGTTTTCGTTTCTGTAGTCCTCGATTTATTTTCTTGCTAAATCGTTACCCATTCTTGCTTGATCAACAATGCTGTCAATGCTGTTTGAGGCGATTTTGGTTCTTCACTTTATTACAAATTTGCGGCGTTTAGTTTGCCACCCTAGATTTAATACACTCACTGGCCTGCTACCCATTGTCGCTTAATAAACATTGGCTGAAAGTGGGTTGCAAAATATTCAATGTCAGTTTGGTTCAGCTTGTTACAAATGTATTTGTCGCTCAAGATTTAACATGCTGAGTGAAGTGTTACCTATGGAAATTCGTTGTTGGTTAAGAGATCCGAGAGTTAGTTTGCCACACTGTCCGACAAAGTCAGAATTTGGGGTTAAGCTAAAGTTTTCTTAAACTGCAAAGTTGTGATATTTTCTGTTCGAGTTTGGAAACGGCAAAACTAGAGTATATTGAAGTTGTGCATCATACCTTGAAAGTCTGTGTTTGTTAAGTTTAATTTTTTTTTTTTTTCGTGAGAGTTTTTGTTGCAATAGATATGACTTATTTCCTGTACATGACGAAAGTTTAGAAAACTAAACAGAATCTTTATTGGAAGAGCTTACATAAGTTTTTCGCTCAACCGTTTTGTATCTACAATACATCTATATTCTTAAGCTCTTTTTTGTAACCAGTCCTGTCTAGCCCGTAATATCGCAAACATACAACCTCATAATCACAAGGTAGTAGAAGTATTTAAGTTATTAGTTTTTTTGAAATGATGAACCCAGGGTCTAACCGTTCTAATCAGTGAAGCATTCCAAAGTGAAATGATGAACCCAGGGTCTAAACGTTCTAATCAGCGAAGCATTCCAAAGTGCGCACCTGCTTGTACTTTTTTTTTAAAAATCGTCTATGCCTTCTCACTCCAGATCACAAATGAAGATACAAATGATTTATGAAAGCTGCAGGAACACATTATGATTCAAAGATTTAATGAATAAATCAAGGGTGGCAAAACGAAAACCGTCACATTGTTTAGCAAGCGACAATGAGTGAATTAAATCTAAAACGACAAAACGAAAACAGTATTCAAAAATTAAACTGTTCGGATGTTTTGTATGTCTTTTAAAACTAAAAACCCACCCTTCTGGCTTGTGCGAATGTCTATCAGTATGCTTGTGTATAGGTAAGCACTCCTACGATTTTCTCTTCTTTCACTCTATGTATGACAGTATATAAGTTTGTTTATGTATAAAGTGTGTGCATATTCATACCATATTCTCTGCTTTCACTTCACTGCTAGGGTTTTAGAGATTATAAGGGTACTAGTTTTGTTTGAAGGAAGTTATAGGGGAGTAGGGGAAGCAGGGGAATTGGTTTTGTTTATAACAGTTTAACTTCTTTGTCATCCACATTCTTTTAAATCCTATCCTTAGTGTGATAGTATAAAAGTGTGTTTGTGTGTATACTGTGTGTATATATTCCTACCTCTTTCCTTGGTTAGTAAGTGTGGGTGTTGGTCACTCAAAACAGCGTGTTGATGGTATAATTTGCGTATATTCCTACCAATTTATTTAGTTAGTAAGTGTAGGTGTTTGTCACTCAAAAAGGCATGCAATTTTTAATTTTCATACATATCATTCACAAATTGCAAAATTTTTTATTACAATTTTAAATTTGATTTTAACAATTTAAAAACAATGTGCAATTGTTAAATTTGTCTGGACATATTTGAGTCTTTACTAAATTCGGTATATTTAATCTTCGCTAAATTTCGTATTAGTTCAGGAATTTGGGTGTTACTTTTAGCCTTATTTGTGTAAATTTGTTTCCGGATTTTGTTCAGCCTCCGCCAACGTTCGTAACAGTTTCGTAATTTTAGTGCTACTCATAATCTAGGCCATTTTAATGTAATGTTCAGGGTTCTTTTTTTTTGGTCTCCGCTTAATTCCGGGACAGTTTCGTAACTTTGGTATTACTTTCTTTTAGTCTAAGCCAATTTAATCTAATGTTTCTGGCGTTTTTTTTTTCTTTCTTCTAGTCTGTGCTAAATTCCGAGACAGTTTCGTAATGTTAGCATTGCTTTTAGTAACTAAATGGAGAATAACATCTACTTATAATAAACAGCTTATTCGTAGGGACTAGAATTTTGTAAGCATAGTTGAATGCTGATAGCTCGTTCCATAGGAAAGTTAGAAAAGAATAATTCCTATCTCTCTCTCTCTCTTTATCAAGAATACAAATCATATGGTCAATTACAGCCACTTCATGTTCACTGGATTCGCTTGATTCTGTGATTGTCTCAGATAAATGTAAATAATGACAACGAACAATACCAGTAGTAACATGATCCTACCGTGGGTCATAGGATAATTAGCTGGGCGCTCGTAGGTTTACATGTGGCGCAGGTATGGGGTCATAACGGGAAATCCTATATTAAAAAATGTTCATGGGTTTAACATTGGGTGTATTTTGTAACATTGTTGGAAGTGATTGCACTCAATTTATGGGATCATAACGGGAATCAAGATTACGCTGCAGATCTACATGTGGGAGGTACTTGGGGGTCATAACGGGAAATCTAATGTTAACATGGGGACTGTAAAAGGCTGTCTCCGTGTTGAAAAATTATGGGGTCATACGGGAATTTAACATAGGAAAAATTCACTTTTTGATATACTACCTTTTGGTATACTATCGAACACACACCTTACTATCCATCATCCGCTTTTTAAAATTACAATCCAACACATCCGTTACTATCCAGCACCTTATTGTCGTATTGCAATCCAAAACATACCCTGCTATCCAGCACCTTAATTCGGGATTACAATCCAACATACACCCTACTACACAGCACCCGCTTTTTAATATACTATTCCACTCACACACACACACATCACTACTATCCAGCGGAAAGGGTAGGAGTGTTTATATAAATTCTCTACTTGTACACATACAAAACATAGTATCACACAAGGGTAGGAGTATTTATAGAGACACTATACTCACACAAAATTACTATCACATACAAGGCAAGGGTGGGAGTGTTTATAGACACACTATACCCACACACAAACATACTATACTACCACACACAAGAAAGGGGTAAGGAGTTTTAAACATAGACATAGACATACACAAACATACACAAATTGGCAATGACTCAAGGTTGAAAATGTTGTAAAGTAAGACTAAATCTCCAATAATTTAGTACAGTGTCATTTCGCCATCGATGTATACTACCGTTCTGGGCTAAAGAAAATAGATAACCGTAATGTTCACAAAAGCACTTTTGATTGAACTTTATCCTGACTCTTGGATTATTTTGACCTTCTAATGCGAGCATAATGCACATAAAGTAGCAGAAACGTCCCGATTTCCATCATCACTTGAACATTCCTTAACAATAATAAAGATAAATATTATTTTTCAGCACATTTGGGTACTAAAGCGAACAGTGGTTTAAGTTAAGTATCCCTCAAACACGACGTTTCGTACTGACTGACCTAACTACACTACGTACTAAACTGCTATCATGCCGTTTCGCACTGATTGACCTAGCTACATTATGTACTAAAGCGAGTTGTGGTTGAATTTAAGTGTCCCTCAAAACACGCCGTTTTGTATTGAATGACCTAGCTACACTACGCAAAATTCTCTGTTTGAGATCGAAAACGGTAAAACTCAAGAAACATAGTCTTATATAGACATTAAACAGGATGGAGAGAAAGGAAGTTATGCATTGTACATGGAGTGTTTGTATTTGTTAACAAAAGAATTTTCTGTCTATCTGTAAAAATGCGAGGGGTAGCAGTGCTTACACACACTGCACCCACAAACATACTTATGGTTTAGGTTTAAGTGTTTTTGTGGAAGACATAGGCATAAACAATCCTTTCCAGAACCGCTTTGATCTCTTGGAAAAAAGGATACTAGTCAAATGATTGCAAATAAAACAAGAACCAAATCACTATGCTCCCCCCTGTTGTGTGATAGTTTATAAGTATGTTTTTGGGTATAGTGTGTGTAAGCCATGCAATTGTTTTAAAATGGGAAAACATCCACTCCAAGAAGTGAAAGTTCGTTGTAAAGGATATCCAACCGGTTTCAATTCTTGGATTGCTTCTGCTTCACAAATGGAAGTTACGAACATGCCGTTAAACACAGCTACATCTCCTTTTCAGAGTCATCTATTTTGAACTTCAAAAGCAGCAGCAACAACAACCACTGTGGGTGTGGTGTGGAGAACGTGTCCCTAAATATCAAATCATCTTTTTCTGCAAAATCTTTGTGGTGTATTGTGTCATTGTGAAATTTTAGTTTGCAACAAGGAGGCAAACACTTGTGGACTATTTTACTCAGAAGTATTGATCATCGTCTTCCCAGTCTTTCGTTGAAATATACCGACAGTAACAACAACAACAACGGTAGTTTCCCCAACACCAGTCAAAACAACAACTCTTCCAATCACAGTAGCAGCCATCTTGTGAAATCCTCTTTGGAAAATCATCTTTTGACATTGAGTGGAGTTACTCCTCGGAAAGCAGAATAATCGAAGTATGAACAATCAATGTTATTTAACATCACCCAGTGACAGTTCCATGAACATGTTTCCTAACAACACGTTGTGTTGTTTCACAGACAAATTATCTCAAGCAATACAATCGGATCACGAAGTTCATTGCGAAGTAGCTTTGGTAGTAATTATTCATCCTACTCAAATCAAGAATGTGGTTGGAGATCAAATCACTCGCCTCGTCCAAATAGTCAACGAACAAGTTCATGAATAAAAAATAATCCTCTAATTCAGGGGTCTCCAAACTTTATAAGACGAGGGCCATGTTAGAGTTTTGAAGTGGGTTTGCGTGCCGAAGCGACTGTGAAAAATTTAAATATATGCAAAATTGTTTTAATGGTTGCGGGCCGGACAAATCGAAGCCGCGGGGCGTAGTTTGGAGACCACTGCTCTAATTTACGAATACAAAACACCATCATCAACGAATCCCCAATTAAATATATATTCCATGAAAATAACATCTACTGCAGGATATTATTTGAATGCTCAACATCTCGTCGAAACAACTTCAGCTATTTTCAACGATCAGTTTGGCAAAGCACTGGAGAAAACTCACTGAAGTGTACTGATCGAGTACCATACAATTTCTCATCGTCTTAAAATGTATTTTTCCAACGGCAACACGTTGTCTAAATTTTTTTTCCCTGTTTGCTATTATGGGTGGAAACACGAACATAGCGCCGCAGTCAATCTGATATTTACAACAATGATCGATTCTTCAACTATGCTTGAAACCCTATCTACTTGAACGAAGGACTGAATTTGATGTTTGTGTATTCTGACGTGGAATACAACGTTGTAGAAAATACAGCTGCTCCTTTGCTGAGGGTCATTCCTTTCAAAGTGGATTCTGCCATAACTACGATGAAGGATGAAACACATATCACGTTCACCAAGAATTTGTACATCCTCATGATCTTCCTATCAGAAAATCGTAATTTGACAGTATCAATATTAGTATAAAAGGAGATCTTTGACAAAATATTATATTCTCCAAAGGAAAAGTCACCGTGACACTACATTTTCGAAACTAGTCTCTTGCGAATTGTAACAAATCAACTTTTCGTACGGTGGCACCCATCTTGAAACCTATGGTCACTCGACAATTGCATGCTTTAAAAGATGCAGCTCTGACGCAAGGAAAAGAATTTCTCCAAAACGTACTCATCGACTAAGTCCTAAAGAAGCCTTAATGAAAGCAGGAACAAATCTGTTGATTCAAACTGGAAAAGACCTTTTGGGTCGCCGAGACACACCCATAAATTGTCTTCACACTAATGTCGAAAGCATTGATTTCTCATCTACGACACAGCAAGGAGAAGACAGAAAGAAAACCCTTCAGACCTCACACGTTCAGCATAAGAGTAAATAAAAAACCAAAACAAGAACAACTGTCAGGGAATTTGACGTTTTTGATTACTAACTGAAAAAAAACGAAACATGATGCACCGAGATTCTTGCGAATGTTTCAAGTCAGAACTCGATATGTTTGCCATGTCACCGACGATAATGACGTACCTGGAAAATCTCTTGACGTAAGGTAAACAAGCCAAGAACACACATATGGACGCTTCAGACTGAGAGAGATATAGACATCGCCCTTATAGCCAGAGATAATATTACGATTGAAAATGTACGAGACTCATCTCTATATGGCTCTGACACAAATATCTATCTACTAGAAAAGCTAACCTCCCTACCTGGTTATTGTTACCTGCGTATTGTAAATGATGGCTAAGTTGTTACGTTTCCTAGTACATTTTCTACACTGACACAGAAATGCTTGGACGAAAATACTTGTCAAGCTCTGGAGAAAAAAGAAATGTTTCAGAACTGTGGAACACATGTGAACATGCCATTATTACTTCTCCACAATTCCGGAATTTTTACCCCAAGCTACGACATGGCTCACTGAATCAAAAGGGTCCTGCTGCACGTTTTATTTTTCAGTGGCATGTAAATGAATATCCACATTGTGTTACCTTCACAAAGATTGATATGGCTATTCTTATTCACTGTCCAAAATGGCCGTCTTTTGTATCTGAATGGATGACCAGGACGAGAAGATATGGGTGACCTCAAGAAGAAGTTATAAGAGAAATTGTTGAAAAGGGGATATATTTGGCCCCCATAGGCGCTATGAGTATTGCCCTTGAAGGAATGCAGTGGAAATATTATTTCAATGAAGCAGAAAAACAACTTGTCCAATCCTTTGACTCCACTCAAGCGAAGTGTTATGCCCTGCTGAAACGTTTAATAATTGAGAACGTCACACAGCTGTCTGACAAAGATCATACCATCTGAAGACAATAATGTTCTCGACAGTACAAGAAACTGCTCCTCAATTAAAATCCCTATGCTTGTCTTACACAGGTTGGTCCAGTGCGTCCAAGAAGGCTACTGCTCCAGCTATTTCATGCCAGACGAAAATCTTTTTATCGCGACGGTTATACCACAGAACAGAGAAGCTGTATCGGCAAGTTTATGCCGCATCATATGCCGGAGATGGCAGGCTGTGGCAAACTTTTCTCACTTTGCCGTGAATTAAGGAATCCTCTGCGACTTCTTGTAAGAAAATGAACTTTGAGGAGATACGCTGTTGGCGGAGGAAGACACCGATGATTTTGATGTAGATTTGTCAGAACCCTTGGGATTTGGCGATTGTTTATTAGCTTACCTTCTCTATGACATTGACACCTACAAAATATATGAGGCTGAAAAGCTGGATGTGAAGTTCAATAATATAATTATCGGTCTTCTTCAAAGAATGCATGAATGCAATGATTCACGGATAAGAGAGTATCTGAAAGGTACTTTGGAAATTGTGAGCGGTACATATGGTACACACTTTTTGTTGATATCATGCTGTCCAACTCTAGACAATACAGACAGGGAAAAAATGGAAAACTTAGGTCAGATGTATTTAGGAATCCCTTGCCTAAGTGACCAGGTTGAATGTTGAGTCAACTCTGTCTACAGCATATATTGTGTTTGAAAGTTACATTTGTCTGCCCAAGCTTTTAATGAGCTATCATTCACCTTTTGATATACAATGGAATCATTTGGAGCAAGGAATGATTCGTAGCTCCTTTGACGGCCACGTCCTGGATTTTCATACACAACCCCAAAAAACTGGATGTAACGGAAGAGATTATCTTTCTTCAGAACGCAATCTATGCAGTCTCTGACAGCGCAAAAACGGAGATGTTTAAAGTCGGAATTGTAGATGACGCCATATCAATTCCATCCAGGTTAAGGCTGAGCCTAACTATTGAACCCTATCTTTATGTAGCTTACCTGGCTATTCTTACATTCTATGACAATGAAGATAAAGCTGACGTCACTCTTCGGATCATGGTCATTTGCAGCGAGCCTCCTCACTCTCTTTTGCCATCATGCCTAAATCTTCTCGCTTAGTGTTACCTTAAGAAGAGTCAAATAGACAAGACGTTGAAGACGTTTGCTCTTTCCATGAAAAGGAACAGCAAGAGAAATGCTGCTCCGTGGCACGTTGCCCGACTGGTTTGGAGAAACATGTTAGAGAGGTGGTCTGAGACATCATAGAAATACTCACGTAATAAGGCAAAATGTTTGATATGTTATGCTTTCTATTTGAAAAAGAGATTAACTGTCACAAAGAAATCTCAATCAGAGCGATCAGCTAGAACAAGAGGACATCATATCTCTTGATATAGCTAATACTGAGCACTGGTACCAAGATACACGCTTCTTTATTTTAATTCTTGATGGTCATTTTACCATTGATACTGTTCACTCTATTGCAATGACGATATTGCTAATATTGAATTCCAGTCTCATGATATTAGCTCATGACCACTTAAGAAAAAGCAAATTAGTAATGATGCTCCAACGAATCGTGAACGACATCACAATTCATTTGCTCCCCTCCTTAATAATGATAAATCATCGAACTGGCATCTCAATCCACTGGCCAATCATAACATCTCAAGCCCATGCGCAAGCTAAAATGTAAAAAATTGAATTAATATGTTCTATTTTTCATCATTTGCCAGAGGTCCGACCGATCGCTCACGTAACGACAATTGTTAAATCTCATGCCTTTCCCATCAACCAATGTAAACAGTAGTACATCCGTACATAGTGCGCAGCCTTGTAGTAATCGTGTGGTTAAAAGCAGTGCCAATATGGCGACATGTCATTTATTTTTTAGTCTTTTGTTTGAGCGGAAACGAGCCAGAGAATGCAATTGCCCATTAGGTTAACTTGAATAGTTGCATGTTTGAGCGCCATGTTGTATGTTATATTTTGACATAAACAAGATATTTATGCAGTCATGAAGACGTGGATAATGATATTTTCCGGTCTCGCAGAGTAGTTGTGTTCCACTGAGCTGATCCCATATCTCCCAGAAAATCTAATCCTAGAGTTGATTTTACCTTCTGAAACATTTACTCAAGGTTTATTTTATTCCTCGGAAAAACATTGCCATGGGTTCTAGAGGGAATTTTCACCTCCAAAACCAACTATTGGATCATTTTATATTTTATTCCCCGGGGGAAAAATACTCTAGAATTTGTTCTCTACTAAGAAAAAGTCGTTTCTATGACTTTTTTCCCCTATGGCAGAATTTATTCCCCAGAGAAAGTCCACTTTTCGTCCCAACTTTTCTCTTCATATATTTATCAATAAGATGCACACAAAAAAATGTTTGACAAAGGGTAATGTATGTGCATTTGTGCAAGCTGATGTTTATATACCGAATATTGTAGTGTCGTTTTAAATCTCTCAGAATTAGCACAGCAGTTTCCGGTATTTTGTTTCTTTGACATAATTATATAGTGTTTTTCCCAGGATCTGAAAAGGGTTGATAATTACCCTCTCAAAGGGGAACTGTAAACACATATCTCGTGATCAAAAGAGTGCGTTATTCTATTGCGAATTGTTGTTGTTGTTGTTGTTGTTATTATTATTATTATTATTATTATTATTATTAATAGTAGTAGTAGCAGTATTATTAGTATCATTATTATTGTTGTTGTTGTTTTAAAATGATAAAATCCGCAATATTTATATCTCAATAAAATGTTAATTGCTTTTACGTCGCAACATTCCGTTACGATGCAGAGTCTAAGGTTTAAATTTCATATATCGTTGAAACCTTGAAGTAGATTTTTGTCAGATATCATGTGTACTAGATCCACTCAAAATGACTCTATGATATTTGCTCTATCCCTATGATATTTGCTTAATCTATCCCAAATGTGTTAGCTTGATTGATGTTGAACGAACCTTGAAAGACAGTCAGTGTCACAAACTTTGAAAGGGCCATTGCTGGTTTTTAAAACCAGAAATCGCCCGACAAGTTATTTCCAAACTTAATTTCAAAAAAGCCTTGGGATAATCGTTCGTTTGCATAGTGATGCACAAGTGTATGTGGAGGAAAAGAGAGTAAAGTAATACATGCACAGTATATTCAGTTTTAAAGAAAGCTTGCACTTCGAGAGGAAAAACATTTTAGAGCGACTTTTCCCCAGCGGGAAAATAGACTCTAGAGTAGTTTTTCCCCTTACAATAATGACTCTGAAGCAGAATTTCTAGGAGGAAATTTCTGTGGGGGAAAAGAGGCCTTCTGTGAAAAAATGGCAGTCTGACACAGGGAACAGCTAAATGATCCTAATTAGTAAGAATCAGTAAAAGTTGCGAACCATTTTAGATATAGGTTTCGAAACGTATCTTTAGTGACCACAATAGTGTGAGATACTTTATGTTGATAAAAGTAAATCATTTAATTTCCACAGAGTAATAAAATGACAGTACCAGGGTAGAATATCCAAGGATCCTCTGTCGTACTAATGTAAAATGATTCAACATATTCACAATATATTAACATTATTTATCTGTATATCATGTGAATTTCTGAGTGAACATTTGACACAAGAGAGGGAAGATATCATTGCTGTAGAAGCAGAGAGAGATATATGTAAATATTCGACAAGGTTTGAATATGTACTTAAGAGTCCTTTTAAATTCTATATCATGGCATACAAAGAAGCTTTTAAATTATACTTAGACAATAGATGATGTATTAATTTATTTGAAGATTACCTTCGTTAATATAGATTAAATCATGTATAAATCCATCATAACAAGAGAACTTATATAAGTGAGATGTATGAATCCATTCTTCTCTAGCTGTTTTCCATTAGTCATGCCTCACTGAGAGATTATATTTCTGTTTTACATAGTGTCGGTTATTTTATCTATACAGAGAACGCATGTTATACTTTTACAGTTTGGCAAATGTTTTCCAAACTACAGTCGTATACTGGACGATAATGGTCGCGCTCAAGTGAAAATATTCGATAGTCAGGATTCAGTCATCGTTGCTAGTAACAGGCTAAAAATCAGCTACGTTCTCTTGTCACCGATGGTTGCCTACGTGAAGCTATTGAACCAATAATTGCGAGCGCGACTAAAATGTTCTAGGAATCTTGACCCAATATGACATTCCAATGCTGATTCAGTGAGCCAATCAAATTTTCTCTTCCAAACACATTCACTCATCGATTGAAGAATGGTCACTTCCGTCTATGTATAAGAGCTTATTTCATTGGCTCCTTGATGACGTTTTTTTATATGCATATTCATGCAAAACTAGGATTCCTTATTGCAGGCAGCCACAGGTGTAAAGGGATAGTTGTAGATTTTTGCCGGTGGCTTTGCGACGATAAAGATGATCCGATAGCACGTGTACGCAATTTATCGGCCGGAAAAAAAGAAAAAAAAAAAAAAAATTTCCTTGAATGATGCACTAAGCATGTGTATATTCGAGATCATATACAATCACAACATATATAGAAAATAAGAACATTTCTTTCACACCTGAAACTTCAGTTTATGAACTTTTTATTGAACAAGTAATATGAACTAATTACAATCTAATTTCTATATATAGCATTAATGAGCATAATCCTATATTGATGTTTGATATTTTCTAAAAATTCTTTGTCATTGCTTTAATTTTTTCCATTGACTTTCAAAGCTTGTTTCGATCATTTCTTATATTATGTTTACCATTTTATAAGAACAGTCGGTGAAATTATCTTCCAGATAATATAGTTATATCAAGAACCGACACATCTTTGAAATGTGGTATACAAAAGAAAGACAAACAGATAGATAGATAGATAGATAGATAGATAGATAGATAGATAGATAGTGCATATTGAATGCAGTTATTTCCCTGTAGGTATGTATGTTCATATTTGGAATTTTAATTGCAACGATATTTACTAATGTAAATTTGATATATGGTACTGTTATGGTATATTATATCTGACAAATCAACAATGACCTTAAACGAATGTTGTAAATTCTGGGGAGTATATCTTGAACAAAAATGAACCTAATAACAATTTAATAATTATGTAATATAGTTCAGTCTCCGCTAACGTTTGAATATGTAAGTAATTGATAGATAGAAGACAATGACCACCTGTCAATCAAGTTCAACATATCACAAATCTCAATAGCTCACAGTATTCTCCCTGTTGCTATCTCAGTGTGAGTCATTGTGAGGTCAAAATCACAAGCTTTTCGCATTTTTAGGGTCTACTGGTAAGACACCCAAGTATTTTCCACTATACAACAAATACAAATTCAAATAGCCAAAACTTGAACATATCTTATCCACTTTTCACGACATTTTCTGTACGTATTTAGAATTCATATTACTTTTATATGGGTAATCGTCATAACAGATTTTCTGTACGTATTTAGAATTCATATTACTCTTATATGGGTAATCGTCATAAGAAACTTTCTATACGTATTTAGAATTTATATTACTTTTATATGGGTAATCGTCATAAGAAATGGTCTGTACGTATTTAGATTTCACATTACTTTTATATGGGTAATCGTCATATGAACTGTTATGTACTTATTTAGATTTCATATTACTTTTATATAGGTAATCGTCATAAGAAATAGTCTGTACGTATTTAGATGTCAAATTACTTTTATATGGGTAATCATCATATGAACTGTTATGTACTTATTTAGATTTCATATTACTTTTGTATGGGCAATCGTCTTAAGACATGGTCTGTACCTAGTTAGAGTTCACATTACTTTTAAATGGGAAATCGTGATAAGAAATGTTCTGTATGTATTTAGATTTCATATTACTTTTATATGGGTATTCTTTATTAGAAATATTCTGTATCTATTTAAATTTCATATTACTTATATATGGGTATTCTTTATTAGAAATATTCTGTATCTATTTAAATTTCATATTACTTATATATGGGTATTCTTTATTAGAAATATTCTGTATGTATTTAAATTTCATATTACTTATATATGGGTATTCTTTATTAGAAATATTCTGTATCTATTTAAATTTCATATTACTTATATATGGGTATTCTTTATTAGAAATATTCTGTATCTATTTAAATTTCATATTACTTATATATGGGTATTCTTTATTAGAAATATTCTGTATCTATTTAAATTTCATATTACTTATATATGGGTATTCTTTATTAGAAATATTCTGTATCTATTTAAATTTCATATTACTTATATATGGGTATTCTTTATTAGAAATATTCTGTATCTATTTAAATTTCATATTACTTATATATGGGTATTCTTTATTAGAAATATTCTGTATCTATTTAAATTTCATATTACTTATATATGGGTATTCTTTATTAGAAATATTCTGTATCTATTTAAATTTCATATTACTTATATATGGGTATTCTTTATTAGAAATATTCTGTATCTATTTAAATTTCATATTACTTATATATGGGTATTCTTTATTAGAAATATTCTGTATCTATTTAAATTTCATATTACTTATATATGGGTATTCTTTATTAGAAATATTCTGTATCTATTTAAATTTCATATTACTTATATATGGGTATTCTTTATTAGAAATATTCTGTATCTATTTAAATTTCATATTACTTATATATGGGTATTCTTTATTAGAAATATTCTGTATCTATTTAAATTTCATATTACTTATATATGGGTATTCTTTATTAGAAATATTCTGTATCTATTTAAATTTCATATTACTTATATATGGGTATTCTTTATTAGAAATATTCTGTATCTATTTAAATTTCATATTACTTATATATGGGTATTCTTTATTAGAAATATTCTGTATCTATTTAAATTTCATATTACTTATATATGGGTATTCTTTATTAGAAATATTCTGTATCTATTTAAATTTCATATTACTTATATATGGGTTATTCTGTATCTATTTAAATTTCATATTACTTATATATGGGTTATTCTGTATCTATTTAAATTTCATATTACTTATATATGGGTTATTCTGTATCTATTTAAATTTCATATTACTTATATATGGGTATTCTTTATTAGAAATATTCTGTATCTATTTAAATTTCATATTACTTATATATGGGTTATTCTGTATCTATTTAAATTTCATATTACTTATATATGGGTATTCTTTATTAGAAATATTCTGTATCTATTTAAATTTCATATTACTTATATATGGGTATTCTTTATTAGAAATATTCTGTATCTATTTAAATTTCATATTACTTATATATGGGTATTCTTTATTAGAAATATTCTGTATCTATTTAAATTTCATATTACTTATATATGGGTATTCTTTATTAGAAATATTCTGTATCTATTTAAATTTCATATTACTTATATATGGGTATTCTTTATTAGAAATATTCTGTATCTATTTAAATTTCATATTACTTATATATGGGTATTCTTTATTAGAAATATTCTGTATCTATTTAAATTTCATATTACTTATATATGGGTATTCTTTATTAGAAATATTCTGTATCTATTTAAATTTCATATTACTTATATATGGGTATTCTTTATTAGAAATATTCTGTATCTATTTAAATTTCATATTACTTATATATGGGTATTCTTTATTAGAAATATTCTGTATCTATTTAAATTTCATATTACTTATATATGGGTATTCTTTATTAGAAATATTCTGTATCTATTTAAATTTCATATTACTTATATATGGGTATTCTTTATTAGAAATATTCTGTATCTATTTAAATTTCATATTACTTATATATGGGTATTCTTTATTAGAAATATTCTGTATCTATTTAAATTTCATATTACTTATATATGGGTAATCGTCATATGAAAATACTTTAATTTTTAACTAAGTCATATTCTGATGATTAGGCAGAGATATCTGTATTCTGGCGATTGTTTCATTTGGCACTTATGTCATTCCCTATCATGCACCTAGTTGTAATAAAATAATTTATTTGATTACCATTTTTATTTATTAGATTACCATTTTTATTTATTAGATTACCGCTTTTATTATAAGATTACCGCTTTATTTTATTATAAGATTACCGCTTTTATTATAAGATTACCGCTTTTGTTGATTAGATTACCATTTTAATTTATTAGATTACCATTTTTATTTATTAGATTACCTTTTTTATTTATTAGATTACCGCTTTTATTATAAGATTACTGTTTTTATTATAAGATTACCGCTTTTATTATAAGATTACCGCTTTTATTATAAGATTACCGCTTTTGCTTGTTAGATTACCACTTTTTATTTACTAGATTACAATTTTTGTTTATTAGATTACCACTTTTATTTTTTAGATTACCACTTTTATTTATTAGATTACCACTTTTATTTATTAGATTACCGCTTTTATTATAAGATTACCGCTTTTATTATAAGATTGCCACTTTTATTATAAGATTACCACTTTTATTATAAGATTACAACTTTTATTATAAGATTACCGCTTTTGTTTGTTAGATTACCACTTTTGTTTATTAGATTACCACTTTTATTTACTAGATTACCACTTTTATTTATTAGATTACCACTTTTGTTTATTAGATTACCAATTTTATTTATTAGATTACCACTTTTGTTTATTAGATTACCACTTTTGTTTATTAGATTACCACTTTTGTTTATTAGATTACCACTTTTGTTTATTAGATTAACACTTTTATTTATTAGATTAACACTTTTATTTATTACATTACCACTTTTGTTTATTAGATTACCAATTTTATTTATTAGATTACCACTTTTGTTATTAGATTACCACTTTTGTTTATTAGATTACCATTTTTATTTATTAGATTACCTTTTTTATTTATTAGATTACCGCTTTTATTATAAGATTACTGTTTTTATTATAAGATTACCGCTTTTATTATAAGATTACCGCTTTTATTATAAGATTACAGCTTTTGCTTGTTAGATTACCACTTTTTATTTACTAGATTACAATTTTTGTTTACTAGATTAACACTTTTATTTATTAGATTACCACTTTTGTTTATTAGATTACCAATTTTATTTATTAGATTACCACTTTTGTTTATTAGATTACCACTTTTGTTTATTAGATTACCACTTTTGTTTATTAGATTACCACTTTTATTATAAGATTACCACTTTGTTTATTAGATTACCACTTTTATTTATAAGATTACCACTTTTATTTATTAGATTACCATTTTTGTTTATTAGATTACCACTTTTGTTTATTAGATTACCACTTTTGCTTATTAGATTACCACTTTTACTATAAGATTACCACTTTTATTTATTAGATTACCACTTTTATTATTAGATTACCACTTTTGTTTATTAGATTACCACTTTTGTTTATTAGATTACCACTTTTATTTATTAGATTACCGCTTTTATTATAAGATTACTGCTTTTATTATAAGATTATCGCTTTTATTATAAGATTACAACTTTTATTATAAGATTACCGCTTTTGCTTGTTAGATTACCACTTTTATTTATTAGATTACCATTTTTGTTTATTAGATTACCACTTAGTTTTTAGATTATCACTTTTATTTATTAGATTACCACTTTTATTATAAGATTACCGCTTTTATTATAAGATTAACGCTTTTATTATAAGATTACCACTTTTATTATAAGATTACCACTTTTATTATAAGATTACAACTTTTATTATAAGATTACCGCTTTTACTTGTTAGATTACCACTTTTGTTTATTAGATTACCATTTTTATTTATTAGATTACCATTTTTATTTATTAGATTACCACTTTTCTTTATTAGATTACCACTTTTATTTATTAGATTACCATTGCTTATTAGATTACCACTTTTGTTTATTAGATTACCACTTTTATTATAAGATTACCACTTTTGTTTATTAGATTACCACTTTTATTATAAGATTACCACTTTTATTTATTAGATTACCATTTTTGTTTATTAGATTACCACTTTTGTTTATTAGATTACCACTTTTGTTTATTAGATTACCACTTTTATTTATTAGATTGCCACTTTTATTATAAGATTACCACTTTTATTTATTAGATTACCACTTTTATTATTATATTACCATTTTTGTTTATTAGATTACCACTTTTGTTTATTAGATTACCACTTTTATTTATTAGATTACCACTTTTGCTTGTTAGATTACCACTTTTATTTATTAGATTACCACTTTTATTATTATAATACCACTTTTGTTTATTAGATTACCACTTTTATTTATAAGATTACCACTTTTATTTATTAGATTACCACTTTTGCTTGTTAGATTACCACTTTTGTCTATTAGATTACCACTTTTATTATAAGATTACCGCTTTTATTTATTAGATTACCACTTTTGTTTATTAGATTACCACTTTTATCTATTAGATTACCACTTTTATTTATTAGATTACCACTTTTATTTATTAGATTACCACTTTTGTTTATTAGATTATCACTTGTGTTTATTAGATTACCATTTTTATTTATTAGATTACCACTTTTATTATAAGATTAATGCTTTTGCTTGTTAGATTACCACTTTTATTTATTAGATTACCACTTTTTTGTTAGGTTTCCTCTTTTGTGTATTAATTTACCACTTTTACCTTTTTCATTACCAGTTTTATTTATTACATTACCACTTTTAGTTATTTTATTTGAGCCTTGTACCACTTTTAGTTATTTTATTTGAGCCTTGACGTCACTAATAATTTCTTTATGAAATTAAAAGATATTTTATGATTGTTTTTATGAATAAATGTACTGTTTTGTTTTCATCTGCATTTATGCTCCCTTCCCTCTTTCTTTGTCGGTCTGTCTCCGTCTCTGTCTCTTTCTGTCTCTCTCTGTCTCTCTCACTCTGTGCCTTTTTAACTACGCATCTATACGTCACTTTGAAAACTATAAATCTTCTTTAAGATGCTGTTGTCACGGGCTTTATTAACGTTGCTCCCTATGTAAAACGAGTGTAACAGACTCAACAACTCAAGTAAAAATACAGAATCAAGTTATTGGAGTTTATTAAATTGAAACACTGTTTTCGCCTTCTTAAAACTCAGAAGAAGCGTGTTATAAAATAACAAGATTTGCTTTTCTTTGGATTGTGTGCAACTGCTTGCATCATTTCCAGGAATATCCATAATAAAGAAATTATTCAATATTTTAAGCAAGGTCATCCTTTCCAAAAATAATCCACCCAGTGATCTTTAATGAATCATTCGTCTTTACCAGTATGCAAGTGGAATACACCCTTTTTGAACTAGTTGAAAGTGGCATAATCCCATTTTGACTAGTATTCAAGTGGCGTACACCCGTTGTATTAGTATGCAAGTGGTATACCTCCCTTTGTGAGTGGATTTAGTTATACGCACATTCATCATGCATCATCTGTAAGCTTGTTATATTGTGGTATCCAACTACAACAACTATACAGACACACTTAATTCAAAATCAGGTAAAATTATAAAATATCTATCAGATGAGACAAAAGAAACTATTCTTCTTAACACTATCAGACGAAGATAAAGAAACAGGAACAAGGAAGCACACAAACACACACACGCGCACTCACCACACACACAAACACACACACATATATATTGTTACGACTCTAGGTCTTAAAACAATATGTAACAGAACGCAAGTGAAGCCAAAAATTTAAGTAATATCCTAATCATAAGTCCATATATATGCAATGTTCCAAATGAGTTCCAATAGTCTTGAATGTTCTGATACAACACAATGTTACAATCCAGAATGTGTTTGAATGAGTTCACAAAAGTCTAAAGAAATGTATTAATTCAAAAGTCAATGAGCACTTAAGTAATTCCAATGAATATATATTAAATAAATAATTCCTCTCGAATGATATCTGATTTCGACGGTAAAATGTAAAATCTGATCACAAATGAATTCCCACAGACTGATCAAAAACAGAGATGACTTATTTGTTTATCAGAATTATATTTATATACATTTTCACTTGACCTGTATCAACAGGATGTGAAGCAACAAAATGGGAAAAAAACAGTCTAAATGTAAACCAGAATCTAAAGTGCAACTTACCTTCATGGACTAGATTCAAACACGCATTATAGATTAAATATACATAACACCTCCCCGAATAAAGAAAAAGATAGATTTATGCAATAAAACTTTCCTTTACATATTTGTCAAATATGCATATGATACTATAATAATCAAAATTACGCAGGAAGATGTCTTATGAATGACACTCAGCTGAATTACACAAAATATACACAAAATAAAGCAATAAGGTACTTCTATACACGCGAGAGTGTATCTGCAATCACGTTATCTTTTTCCCTGATGTGTCTAATGTCAATGTTGTATTCTTGCAGCATTAAACTCCACCTCAACAATATTTGATTTTTATTTTTCATTTTGTTAATGACTGTAAGGGGATTGTGATCACTGAATACAGCAATCAGAGAAAGAGCTGAACTGACATACACTTCAATACACACCATTGTCGTCTTCTTGAATCATTACTCCACCACTCTCAAGTATGGTCTTTAATTTGTCAAAAGATTCCTGACATTTGTGGGACCAATACAACTTGGATTTCGTACTCAACAAATTTATCCTAGGTTCAGCAATCATGGAACAATCTGAGCAAAATTTCCGATAAGATCAAGCCATACCTAAGAATCGCATCAGTTGCTTTTTACTACCAGGCAACGGGGATATAGAGATAGCCTTGACCTTAGCATCTATGGGTTTAACTTGACCTTGTCCCACAATATATCCTAAAAATGTGACACAAGCATGGCAAGACTCAATTTGCATAAATTAACCGTCACGATTGCATCACTGAGTCGATCAAGGAATTTCCGAATGGTTTCGAAGTGATCTTCCGAGGTATCGTTGTAGATGATGACGTCATCGATGTATACATCACAATTATCTAGGCCAGTTGATAACCTGTTCATAAGACGTTGGAATGTTCCCGAAAAACTTTTCATACCAAAAGGCATCACTTTATATTGATAAAGCCCATCTGGAGTTGCAAATGCCAACATTTCTGTTGCAATTTCCGTGAGTGGAATTTGCAAGAATCGTTTTAAAAGGTCAAAATTGGTGACATATTTCGCATTTCTCCTTTTTTGTGTATTTTTGTTATACCTTAATTTCATTTTGATTGAGTAGAGTGAAAATTAGTTCTTGCTACTTCACAAGCATTTGACAATTTATATTTGAAATCAGAGACATAGTCAAGAAGATTAATCTTTGAATCTTCATTTGAAAGATGTTTCTCTTTCAATAATTTCAATGGTCCACGGGGAATATGTCCAAAAACCAGTTTAAAAGAACTAAAACTCAACGATTCTTGAACTGATTCCATACCAGCAAACAACAATAAATGAACAGCCTCATCCTAATCCTTTCCTGTATCAAATAAATATGACCGATTCATATTCTCCAAAGTTTGATGAAATCTTTCCAAAGCCCCTTGACTCTCAGTTTGATAGACTGAAGATTGAAACTGTAGGATGCCTAACTCATGCATAACTTGTTGGAAAATTCCAGACACAAAATTTGACCTTTGATCCGATTGGACAATTTTGGGAAGGTCAACAAGTGTAAGAAAAATGTTTACCAAAGCTTTTACAATGGTTTAGTTTTAGTATTTCTCAAAGGAATTGCCTCTGGAAATCTTGTGGACGAACACAATATGGTCAGCAAGTATTGGTTGCCTGACTTGGTCTTAGGTAAGGGACCTACACAGTCTACCATTTTTCTGCTAAATGGTTCATCAAATGCAGGAATGGATTGCAGATGAACCTTAGGTATCCTCTGACTGGGTTCACCAACGATTTGACAAGTGTTACAAGATCTAGAGTATTTAAAAACATTACGTTTAAGTTTCGGCCAGTACAAATTATTCAAGATCTTATGATAAGTCTTATTGACTCTTAAATGACCAGCTAAGGGAGTTTCATTGGCTAGACTAAACATTTCCTGTCGATATGACCTCCAAACGACAACTGGATAGCTCACTGACCACTCGTCACCAGCGGGTACCTCAGGTGGTCTCCATTTTCTCATAAGCACCCATATTTCACAAAGAAACAATCTGGGACTTGTGTGACTTTAATTTCACTAATAGCTCTCTCAAACAAACAGAAGATCTCAGGATGGTGTTCCTGTTCGACAACGAGTGATTGTCTTTTGTCACACTGATTAGAATAGAGAGATTAAGTTGTCAAAAGAGGATCACTTCACTCTGATCAACACCTATTGATTGCTCAAAACCAGGAGTAAAAGAAACTTAATCAAAAGACTGACCAATAAACAAATCACTTCAGCTAAACAAATAATTTGCTGATCAACATCATTCTCAAGAGCTCTTTTTGCCATAGTTCTGATAACTGCACAAACAGGATACAAATCAGAGATTTTAATCTCTGCAGGATCAACTTTTTGATCCAAACAAGGCTTGTCAGTTACAAATACTTTAACTACGACCTTATTTCCAGCAAAGTCATTGTCTAGTAATAAATGAATACCTTCAATAGGTCAGGGAGTCAGTGCCACAACAGTCACAGGTCCGGAAACTAAGTCTGATGCTAAATTGGCACAACGGAGAGGAACATTTACAAAGCCGCACTCTACACCCTGAATAAGAACACTTTCGCTAGAAGAAGACTTCTCAGACAAAGGCAAAGTACCTGATAATAAAAGACTCTGAGAAGCTCCTGTGTCCCTTACTATTTTAATAGGGATAGGTTTGGCAGAATCACCAATAAGTGATATAGAACCTTCTGACATGAATGGTTCATAAGTGTCCAAAATAGAATCAGACTGGGGATTATTTGTCCGAACAAATATTTGCTTTCAATACAATACCGTGACCTTGACCTCTTTGAAATAAGATCATTTGGAATAGCTCTGTCTTCATTCTGTTGCTTCCTTTTCGACCTGTAGATGTCAGAAATGACGTGCCGTTTCGTTTTTACAATAAGTGCACGTAGGAAGAGATAATGATTCCTGATCAGTCTTTTGATTCCTAAAAGTTGTACCGGATTGACATTTGGAAGTACTCATATGAGACTGGGGTGGGTTTTCTTTTAACAAAATCGTGCTGAGTGGTAGACTTAGAAACAAATGAAACTTTGTGAGTTAAGGAATAATTATCAGCCATGCGAGCAGCATTTTCCAAAGTTTCCACATTTTGTTCATCAAGATAGGTCTTGACATCACTATGGATGAAGTTATCGTAATCTTTAGCAACCTTCGTGGCTGAGCACCACTTATCAAATAGTTTTGTTTCCCCCTGCAAACTCTACATGGGTTTGTCCAGTTCTTTTCTAAAATTGCTAAAATCCTGTCGATATTCCTCAGGTACCAACTCATAACCCTTCAAGATATTTTTCATAACCATATTATAATCAATGCTCTTTGCACCGACAGTGAAGTGTAGACCGCACGAGCTTTGCCAATAAGTACATTTTGTAGTAGCACAGTTCAATGCTCTCTGGGCCATTCAAGTTCTCAGCAATTTTATCAAAGTGAAGAAAGTATTTATCTACTTATTGTTCCTGAAAAGGGGGTACTAATCTAATATATCAGGTAACATCAAAACCTGAACTTGTATGTAAGTGGGGTATGTGTGTGTGTGGGGGGGGGGGGGGTCGGCGGTGGAGAATGCTCCGCTTGCCAGTTCAAAGTTTTTAAATCTATATTACATTTCCCTTTCTTCTTTCTTTCTATGTATCTGCATTTCCCTCTCCTCTCTCTCTCTCTCTCTCTCTCTCTCTGCATCTGCCTGTCCTTCATTTCCTTCTCCTCTATCTCTCTATCTCTATGCATCTGCATTTTCATTTCATTCTCCTCCTTCTTTTTCTGAATTTGCATCTTTTTTTCTCTATGACGCTTTCTTAATTCCAATTCCATCTGGTGTTTTTCTCTGTCATTCTCTTAATTTCCTATCAAAACCAGATACAGACTTCCCAATCTAACCCAGAGCACTATTATCCAAAAGTTCCTTTCCTACCAAATACTGAATCAAAATATTCATTATCTCTTGCTTTGTTAAAGATGCTTTCGCTTCAGAAAGATCATAATGTCTGGCAAGCTCGAGCAACTCATCCTCTTTCATGGACTCCAAACCTACCTCGGTAGGATTTGAAACAAAGTTCTCAACATTAGATGACATTGTAAACTTTTGCTGGTTTCATTAAAGATTTCTCAAATGTGTGAAATAAAAATCTTTACCAGAGACGATGAAAATTCCGAAACAAAGTCAGTTTAAATTTCAAAGGCAGTTTTTAATATCTCTGAAATGTTTTAAACAAATTCAGATCCCAGACGAGCCCCCGATTTATGTTACGACTCTAGGTCTTAGAAATATGTAACAGAAAGAAAGTAAAACCGACAATGTAAGAAATATGAACAAGCAATTTATTTCCCTACAATACAAAGTGAAATTCAAAAGATACTTACAAATTGTCAATAAAATTCCCAATAATCCTAAATGTCCTAATCATAAGTCCAAAAATATACAATATTGCAAAGGAGTTCCAATAGTCTTGAATGTCTTGATACAACACAATCCTACAATCCAGAATATGTTTGAATGAGTTCACGAACGTCCAAAGTAATGTATTTAATTCAAAAGTCAATGAGCACTTTAGTAATTCCAATAAATATATATTAAATAGATAATTCCTCTCGAATGATATCCAATTTCGACGGTACAATGTAAAATCTTATCACAAATGGATTCCACAGACTAATCTAAAACAGGAATGAATTATTTGTTTACCAAAATTATATTTATACACGTTTGCACTTGACCTATATCAATAGGATTTGAAGCAATAAAATGGGGAAAAAACCAGTCTAACTGAAAACAATACTGGCCTTGAACTCAAATACATGTCAGCATGCTAAACAAAAGGGTACACAAAACAGCAGTTTGAACAACCTTTAAGTTTCAGCTAGTAACTTTTGAATAGTTGTTACTTTTTATATTATAGAGAATTGAGCACATTGAGAAGCGTGCACTCGATACCGTTGTGTTGAACGTTGCTATGGATTCTGATCCATTACATAAAAAACAACAGAAAACGCCTTTCCCCTCCACAAACCATTTCCCTAGTTTATTACTATAGGACGAACCCTTACAGCGCTTCGCAGAAACAACAAAAAAGGGTTTCAAAGAAAGATTCATCATGAGTGAGTGTCAAATTGTTATCGACTCTACACAAAGGCAGTAACAAATACATATCAAAACAATAAATAACAAAACAGTTTCGAGCTTAATCTGATGGACGTTAAATGTTTTGGATGTTTTATGCACCCTTTATTGATGCCCATAATCCTGAAACGTTGTTATAAGAGAGTCCTACCTCTTCAAAGCAGGGTACCGGAATTAGTTTTCATGTTAATAAACTTTGTACTTCCGTTGTACATCGCTTTTCTGCTACCACTACCACCAACACTGCCATTGACTAATACTACTACTACCACCACTACCAAAGCAGCAGCAGCATGAGGAGTAGTACGACCTGGTCGTGGAAAGTGATTGAGACAGTTAAAACTCATCATGTCTTGTCCATGAGTTTGTTTTTAAGAAAAACGAAACACCCCAACGGTTCTTTTCAGGGTCACCTACATTTCTTAGAAAAGAAATAATCTCATTGTCAAATCAAGTAAAACTTTTAAACCCCATCCTTGGATTGTATATGAGTGAGTGCGTGCGTGCGTCCATACTCTAAAATTAAAACCAAAAGACACTTACTTTTTTCCATTTTGGTATATTCTCTTAAAAATCACAATGAAGATTTAATAACACATCACTTAAGTTCATAGTTCACTGTCTGTCTCTCTTTTTCTTGAATTTATTCACAGGTATCAAGGGTTCTTCTTCTTCTTCACTGTCTTCCATTCGTCTTGCCTTCTTGCCTTTCTTGACGACGGGAATGAGTTCTTCTTCTTCTTCTTCTTCTTCTTCTGGTGCTGAAGATCCCTCTCTTGTTGGTTCTCTTGTTTCTTAGGACACTCTGAAGACCAATGTCCTTTTTCTTGACAATGATAACAGGTATCTTTCCCTTTGTCTCTCTTTTCTTTTCCTTAGTTTTGACGTTGTGGACATTCTGGAGCCCAATGTCCTTTCTCTTGGCAGATATAGCAAGTATCTTGACTTTTATCTCGAGAGGAGGAGGAGGAGGAGTAGTAGTCCTTAGTCTTACTGAAAGTGGTATACTTTCGAAGGACTCTCTGTAAATCTCTGACCAGAAAGGTAATCTGTCTTGACACTTCCATCTTCACTGTTTGAAAGTTGAATAACGAATAGTGACTCTGAAGGTAGGAAGGTCTCTCTATATATAGGGAGAGAGCCTGTGCAAAACTCAATCAGATTCAAGTGAGACATCAAGATGAAAAGATCACGCAATGTCAATGAGAAAACAGAAGAAGAAGAAACGAAGAGGCCACGATGGAGACTTTCCGTGCCGCCTCAAAGAGGACATGAGTGAGCCTGAAACCACACCTTCTACCAAACCAAGAAAATCCAGAATCCCTAACAAAGAAAGTCCTTCCGTGACTCCCGAAAATTACTATCGCATTCGAGAAACTCAAAAAATGACCTCCAGAAAATTTAGAACCACGGCTTACACTTACACCGTCAACTTTAAAGACTTCAAGTCTGAAGTACCTCCCGAGAAAGCTGCAGGCTTCATTACCGATTTGTGGGATTCCTTGTTAGAGACCTTGAAACGACAATGCGGAGCCAAAGAGGACGATCGATTGAGACTTTCCATCCATCACGACAGTTTGAAGTCTCCTGTCTGGATTGAGTTCAGCACCCCGGCAGAATTAACACCGTCTAAAGTCATGGACATAACTGAACATGTTCAACAATCCAACGAAGAGTTTACCATCACCGATGGAAAAGCCACACTTCACATGACTCACGTGTCACCTCCTCGAGGCAGTGGACGAAGTAGGAAAGTGTTACTGGTGGACGACCTTTGCAGTAGCAAATTCAGTGTTGTCCAAATCGACAACACTCAAGACCAGATGTGCTTAGCCCGGACCATCGTGGTGGGGCGAACGTATGCCAACAAGAACGAGACCGCAGAATGGAAAAGAGCATGGAATATAATTCGAAAGTCGGACAGAGTCCAACAACGAAGAGAAGCAGAGCTCCTGTTAAAACAAGCAGGTATACAAAAAGAGACCGTGTGTGGTATTTCTCAAATGCAACAACTTCAAGACATTTTGGCTCTTCGGTACACCTTGAAAGTACACCCTCAAGAAGTTCGCGGAGCTCTGCTGTTTCGAGGACCCGATTTCCCGGAGTGAAAATACATTCACACGTATTATCATCAAGAACATGTCGATGCCATCACGAGTATCACAGGATTTCTTGGATACTCTTACTACTGTGAGAAATGCGACCCTGGATTTAACAGTCGGGAGAAACACATTCATTGCGGAGAGAGATGTCGGGGCTGTTTAGCTTCCACGCCATGCCTTCCTGAAAAAACACGTGCATTGCTCGACGTGTCGACGAACCTTTGTCAGTCCCTCTTGTTACGAACAACAAAGCAGGACACAAGCTCACCAGCAGAAAAGCGCTTGTGACTTTTTGAAATTGTGTTCCACGTGTGGACAGCTGATGCGAGCCAAAGACACGAAGAGACACGTTTGTGCCGGAAAGAAAAGATGCCGCATTTGCGACCAAATCGTGGATTATGATCATCAATGTTTCATTCAAAAGTACGACAATACAGTGGAGAATGAATTAAAGGTGATCCGAAGAAGAACAAGACCAAAGTGGATTTCATCTTTTTTTTTACTTTGAATGCATGCAAGAGACGGACATTCACATCCCTAATTGCTGCGTCGCTCATCGGGCCTGTGAGAAGTGCATACAAGAACCTATTTATTTTTACTGTCCCCATTGTAGTAGGATTCCAGGAGGACGTGAAAAAATCTATCGTTGCCCCAACACTCTGCCCCAGTTTGCCCAATGGATTTTAGACCCTACAGACGACACTTGGAGCGAAGAGGACATTCAACGTTACGGACACTGTCATCGCTATGCTACCGTCATGGCTCACAATTTCTCGGGATACGATGGACAGTTTCTGTTAAAATATTATTCAAAACAAGGCACCGAATGCCGCAAAGTCACCATGAACGGAGCCAAACTCATGTACATGCAAGTGGGACAATTACAATTCAAAGATTCCATGAGTTATTTGACCATGCCTTTGAGTCGAATGCCTAAAACATTTGGAATGACAGAAATGGCGAAATGATATTTTCCCCACTTCTTCAATACGGAAGCCAATCAACACGTAGTACTGCCGCATTTGGCTGACGTTCACTATTACGAACCCGACGGAATGCACACCGAACACCGAGAAACCTTTCACGCTTGGTACCACGCTCACGCTTCAGAACCGTTTGACTTTCAAGAAGAAATGTTGAAGTATTGTCGATCCGATGTGGACATTTTACGCCGTTGCTGTGGAAAGTTTAGACAATTATTTCCAGATCACGGAGAAGTCAATCCTTTGAAGGAAGCGTGCACCCTACCCAAAGCCTGTACATTAGTGTACACCAAAACATTCATGCCCGAGAACGAACTAGCCATCATAGACCCTAACACTCCTCTCTCGGCCAGTCATCAATACTATGGCAAAGCATTGCGTTGGTTGCATTACTTGTGCCAAAAAGAAGACAAATGGATACAACATGCCAGAAACGGAGGAGGAGAAAAGAAAATAGGTAGTCTTTCTGTGGATGGTTGGGATTTAGAAAACCCTAAGATGGTGTACGAATTGCAGGGATGCTTGTTTCACGGGTGCCCTACCTGTTTTCCTCAACGACACCTGAAAAGTCTATTTTCAGACTACACCATGGAATAGTTGTGCGAACAAAACTACCAACGACGTCTGAAGTTAAAAAGTCAAGGATACCAAGTGGTAGAAATGTGGGAGCACGAGTACGATCGACGTTTCAAAACTGATCCAGAATTTAGACGCATTGCCGAAAGCTACGACTTGGTCGACATCGAACCTTTGGATCCAAGCCACAGTTTGTTTGGAGGACGAACCAATGCTACACGCTTGCTGTACGACGTAGACGAATCTAGAGAAGAAGAAATCAAATACATCGACGTGTGTTTGTTGTATCCTTGGGTGTGTAAATACAAGCGATTCCCTACCGGACACCCTGAAATCCTGACAGAACACATCAACGTGGAACTCAATCGTCAATACGAAGGATTGATCAAATGCAAAGTCTTACCCCCGACAAACTTGTACCATCCTGTCTTACCCCATCATTGCCAAGGAAAACTGATTTTCCTTTATGCCTTACGTGTGCCGAAACATGCAACCAAGATCACCCATGTCACCACACGGAGAACGCGCTTTGACAGCGACGTGGGTCAGCGCCGAATCGCTTCGGGCTCTGGATCGGGGATACCTCTTGTTAAAAGTGTTCGAAATTTGGCACTTTCCTACCACAGCACAATACTAAAAGGACGACACCTCGAATCCAGGCATTTTCTCAGGCTACGTCAACGAATTTTTAAAACTGAAACAAGAAGCCAGTCCAATGCAAAGAACAGTACCGTGCCGTAGAAGGAATCACTTTGGAAGACGTAGAAAAGAACGAAGGAAAAAGATCGTTTGCCAAAGTCATGCTGAATTGATAGTGGGAATAAAACCACAACGTACGATCTTACCCAAGACGGAATAATTGGCAGATCCCAGTCGCTACTTTCAACTGGTGGACGACAAAGGAAAGCTAGTGAAACACGTGGAAATCATTCGTGAAAATTTAATCTTGGTCATTACGAAGAAGAACCCAAGTTTGTACACCCCGACGACTTTAGCAATGTGGTCATTGCAGCCGAGGTGACAGCCCATACTCGCTTGAAATTGTACGACGAGGCTTTAGAAGTGTTGGGAGATCGTGCCCTGTACTTTGACACCGACAGTTGCATGTACATCAATCGCCCTGGTTGCCCACACCCCACCATCGAAGTAGATCGGTTAGGAGCATGGACGGACGAGCATCCCCAAGAGACGATCCTCAGTTTTGCCAGCGGTGGACCTAAAAATTACGGGTACCGATACCGATACAGATTAGGCCAACTTCACACCAAATGCAAAGTCAAATGATTTACACTGAACTATCGAACTAGCCAAGTGGTGAACTTTGATGTCTTGAAAAATGCTTTGCAGTCTGGACAAGCTCAAGACTTTCGAGTGAAAATTTTAGAGCCTCACAAAATCGTACGGTTACCAAACCACCAAATCGTCAGTCGTCCTTTAGAAAAAGTTTACCAAATTGTGTACTAGAAACGAGTGAGACTTCCAGACGTACGGACACGCTGATCTTCACTAGAACAGAAAGACACCAAGATTGACGATGACGTCAACACCGTGTAATGAACCCACTGCAGACCGTGGTCTTGCCTGACTATTGTGATTGTGCCAGTCGATTGAACAAGTTCATAAAATGGCCTAAACATAGGAATTGATCACCCACTTCCAACTCTTTAGCCAGAGCAGGATTTGTCTAATTTGGACCGGGAAGCGAAGTGCAGTGTTTCAGTTGTGGTGTAATAATTCGCATGGACTATAAAGATTCAGCTATCCTGGAACATGCCAGATAGTCTCTAAGCTGTGGTTACCTTTCTTTGGTGTTTCCACAGTGCAAACAGTACCGCTCTCCAGTATAAAAAGGGGACAACTTCCAAGACCAACCATTCATTGTGACTCCAAACGTTGACCGAGCAAGAAGAAGATGATGAATAATAATGCCACACGGTCACCGAGTGAGGAACTCACTGTGAACTTCAATGCGGAGAGCAGTACACAGGCACCGATGCTAACGAATTCGACACAGCCACCGAGCGAGGAACCTACTGTGGACTCCAAGTTCGATCACGATCTGAAGTGCGATATAGTGCCTTGCGACGAGACGGATGCCGTACGCTTTGACATCAGCGATGCAGCACGACCTTGGCTGTCATGGCTGTATCTTCCTCTACCTCTTCTACCTCTTCGTCTGTGGTCAAAGTGATTGACGTTAAGTTAGATCGTCAATGTTTTGAAGTTTTGTATCTGCGCCATCCTTTTAACATGTTGATTGCTGGATCCAGTGGTTCAGACAAAACCGAATTTGTTCAACGTTTGATCGAACACAAATCTCATTTGTTTGATCGTCCTCCTCAACTCTTGGTGTTACAAAGAGTGGCAATCGTCTTACACTTTACTTCGTGAAAGTCAAGGAGAAGCCATTTCGTTTGTCGAAGGCATTCCTCGCGAAGACGATGGGATCGTGTCTGACTTGAGTCAAACAAATCTGGTCATCTTCGATGACATATTAGGAGAATACGAAGAAAACATTAAACTTTGGTTTACACGAAAAGGACATCATCATAATGCCAGCATCATTTACATTACTCAAAATTTATTTCAACAAAGTAAAGCCCATCGTACCATCAGACTCAATGCCCATTACGTGGTGTTGGTTAAAAGCCCCAGAGACAAATCTCAAGTGCAAGTGTTAGCCAAAGAGTTAGGCACTCCTTGGCTGAATTACGCCTGCGACGATGCTACTCAAACACCTCATGCGTATTTACTCATCGATTTAAATCCCACCACTCCCGATTATTTGAGATTTCATACCAGTTTGTTTCACCATTGGTGTCAAGAATGAGGTCTCGCCATTTACACGTCTCCTTCGGTCACTCTCTGAAAGAAAAAAAAGCTATAAAAACATCCACCACGTCATTTCTTCCTCACAGTCATGACTACCTTTCAATCTCATCATACTGCCAAATTGATTCGTGCCCTGTATGGCATCAGTCGCGACAAAAATTCACAAGTCCGTGCCCATTTGTTAGAAGGTGGTCTCAAAGAAGTGTTGCGATGGTTTACTTTGACGGCACGTCAATTACTTCAAGGCATCATTCACATCCCTCATCAAACCAAACGTTTTTTTTTTTGACAAACATAAAGTGGCGTTGTCACAACTGGCAGATCATAGAATCGATTCACGTACTAAGAAACAAATCATTTTAACCCCTGGTGGTAGTGGTTCTTTAGGAGGTGTCATGACTCGTTCTCTTTTGAAATGGGATCCTAATGCCCAAGCCAAAACCAAAACCAAAAAGAAAAGCCCCAAGAAGAAAAGTGGGGAAGAAAACCCCTAAGAAGAAGAAGAAAACTCCTTCCCACAAAAAACCAACAACATCTGCTGCCCGAAAGAGAGGTACTACTGCTAGGACGCGCACGTACTCCCGAAAGCCACGAGAGACAGTGACGGTGTCTCCTTCTCCTCCGTCCACTTCTTCGTCGTCTTCTTCGCTCTTCGTGGTGATGCCTGCCAAACCCGATTTAAGATCCGTGTTTCTTAATTTGATGCAAAAATGGAAACCCATTTCGAAAGTCACCACTCCGGGGGCATCTCAACGTCGAGTGATGCCTGTCTTGAAGATGGTACGCCGTGCTGACCATCAGTGGAGACGTGTTCCAGTATAAACAAGAAGTGTGATCTCAGAGAGACCTCGGTTCCATTTTTGCTCCTGACATCCAATATGACCCCCAAAAGTGCACACCATTCTACTCGTCCCAAGAAAGGCAAAACCAAAAAGGACTTCCACCTCGTCTGACCAAACATTTGGACGTGTTGTCCGTCCGCTCATGCGAAAACAACTCATTCAAACAGCCCCTAAAGAAATCATCGATACCGTGTGCGAATGTTGTTTGAATGTGTTGAAAGGAACGGTACCTTTGTCCAAGATGCAGAAGAAAAAAAATTAGGAAAACATCGAAACGTTCTTCGCCAAATGGTCAAAAAGAAAATACATCTCAGTCAAAAGAAAAAAATGCTGGTGCAACGATGAGGATTTCTACCCATGCTGATAGGACCGTTGTTAAAAATAGCGGCTCCTTTGTTGATGGACCACTTTTAGGAGGAGTCATGAGATAAAGAGTGTTCCATTATAAAAAGAAGTGTGACCTCCGAGAGACCTCGGTTCTATTTTGTTGCTCCTGACCCAAGAAGAAGACCCGAAAAAGTGCACACCATTCTACTCGTTCCAAGAAAGGTAAAACCAAAAATACAAAAATTAAGAAAACATCGGAACGTTCGTCGACCAATGACCAAAAAGAAGAAACTATCTCCTAGTCAAAAGAAAAAAATACTGATGCAACGAGGAGGATTTCTCAAGCTGTTAGGACTCTAAAAGATAAAAGACGGGAAGAAAAAAGAAGATTAAAGGACACCTTTCTCTGGAAAGACGACACACTTGTACCTTTGGATCCTATGGAAGGACTAAAACTGACTTTAGTTCCTTACAAACGACTGATGGAACTCCGTCGTTGGTACGAACAACGGATACCTCATTTACCTCCAATCCGAATCTCAACAAGATGTCCCAGTTACAACAAGAATTACAATCGCTCATGGATCGAAGTGATTTGTCAGAAACAGAAAAACCGCAACCGTACGGTCAACTCTTGCAACGTCTTCAACTCTTTCACCAGAAAACTGTAGAACAAAAACAGCTCAACCCACTCTGAGAGATTTCAAGACCATGATGAAAAGCGAACCTAAAGTCACCACCAAGACAGATACAGCCACGGGGATGACGGAGAAAGAAGAAGAAGAGTCACAAACTCCACCCCCTAAAAAAATACGAAAATTAACCATACCGGGTTGGATCAAAAATATGATGTCCACCCCTTTGCCATCAGAAGAGAAAAGGAAAGAAGTGAAGACAGAAGTCAAAACAGAACCGATTACCCCTGTTCAGACATCCTCCTTTACACCAGTGGCTCGTCGGACACGTAAAGCATTGCAATCCAAAAAAATACCACAAGAAGAAAAGAGCATTGGTATTTGGTTGACTTATTGAGGAGTAACAAAACCATGGAGAGACTTTTAGCTAGCATTTACTACAATCCTGCTCATGCTGCTGGTTACGGAGGAGTTCACAATTGTATCGGGCTGCTAAAAGCAAATTGAAAAGTGTACGTTTGCCAGAAGTACGACGATGGTTACAAGAACAATCGATGTACACGTTACACAAACCCATTCGACGAAAATTTTGGAACATTTTGAACATCATTTTCCTTTTGCCATGAGTGACTTTACCCAGTGACAGTTCTATGGATGTGTTTCCCAACAACACCTTATGTTGTTTCACGGCCAAATTACCTCAGTCCATACAATTGGATCACGAAGCTCATTGGGTAGTGGGTTTGATAGAAATAATCCATCCTACGCAAGCCCTCAACATCAACGAAGGTCAAAACACTTTCATTGTGGATATCATAAACGAACAAGTGCAAGAACACTTGGACTGAATTTATTGTTTGTGTACTCCAATGTGGTGGAGTACAACGTGGTTGAAAACACAGCCCCTTCGTTGCTGAGCGTCATTCCTTTGAAACTGGATTCTGCCATTGCCGCGTACGAGGAAGCTGGAAACACGTATCACGTTCACCGTGAATTTGTATATCCTCATTATCTTCCAGTCAGTAAATCGTATTTTGACAGTGTCAACATTAGTATAAAAGGAGATCTGGGACAAAGTATTCTATTCATTAAAGGAAAAGTCACAGTGAAACTACATTTTCGAAAAAGGTTCTCCAGCGAATTGTAACACCCAAAATGTATCATGTGTACCGAGGAGTGGCTCGACAACAAGAACATGATTTAGGAGATATGTTAAAATCGGCTTTTCTGAGCTCATAAACCACACGCTGTTCAGACAAAGAATAAGAAAAGAAGAACGGTCAGAGAATTAGACGTGTTTGATTACTAACTGTTGAAAATGATGCACCGAGTTTCTTGCGAATGTACCAAGTTAGAACTGGATCTGTTTACCATGCCCCCTACCATGATGACGATACAAGAATCCCAATGGGTAGAATTTCATTCTGTATCGTCTTTGACGACTTCAGCCCCTATCGAATTTGAAATCAAAGAACAAACCGTAGATTACATCGATCTGAATAGCAGCCACTTTTACCTGAAACTCAAAGTGATCAAAACGGACAACACCAATGCTGGGGCCGATGCCAGAGTAGCTCCCGTCAATAATTTCATGCATTCCTTGTTCAGCGGAGTAGATTTGTACTTGAATAACAAACTGGTCAGCAGCAGCTAGGATACTTACCCTTACCGTGCTTACTTGGCAAATCTCATGACGTACGGAAAAGATTCCAAGAACACCCATCTGGATGCTTCCGGGGTTGGAAACCAGACACCTCGGAAAAGTTCAGCGACACAGACATGCGTGCAGATGATGGTACAGACGAGCACAAAGTGGGATTTAACGACCGCCGAAAGAAAATCAGACAAGGGCGCACTTTAGAACTGATGGATCGTTTGCATTTGGACATGTGGTTGCAAGACAGGTATTTGTTGAACGGAGTGGATGTACGCCTGAGACTGAATCGCAGTAGTACCGTCTTTCATTTGATGGCCAATGCCAACGAGTAAAAAACCATCATCGAAGAAGCCAGAGTTTACGTGCGCCGTGTCGAAGTCTTACCAAAAGTGGCCAACGACATCTGTCAAAAGTTGAGCAGAACCACTGCCAAGTGTCCTGTGCGACGAGTGGAAGTGAAAACTTTTACTCTGCCTCTTGACTCCGATCCAAAGTCTTCCAAGGACAGCTCCCAAACGTTTGCTGATCGGCATCGTCAGTAATGCAGCCCTCAACGGAGCCATCGATCAAAATCCGTTTGACTTTGAACACTTCAACGTCTCCAAGATAGAAGTCGCTCGAGATGGCCAGACGTTGTGTATCAGACCTTTTGAAACTAACTTTGTCCAGAAAAATTACTTGAGATCTGACTTGACTCTGTTTGAAGCCACGGGACAGTTAGGCACCAACAGCAGTTACGGCATTTCGTACGAGGATTATGCAGGAGGATATGCTTTGTGGGGATATGATTTCACTCCCGACCAAGGTAGCGACGAAGGACATTTCCACCCTATAAAATCTGGCCAACTTCGTGTGGAACTTCAGATTGCTACAGCTCTAGCCAACACTGTGAACGTCATCTTGTATGCAGAATTTGACAATACTCTAGAAATCAACAGTTTGAGAGAAGTGATTCTAGACTATTAGAAAAGATGCAACAATAAGAACCCATGGAGATAGAAGATGAGGGATTTTGTGAACCACAACAGTCACAATCCACCAGTGATGACAAAGTTTTTGATCCAGAACCAAAAGAAGAAGAGAAAAGTAGTGTTCCCAAGTTTACTGGATTTATGACCTGTAGATGGCCAGAACAAGAACAACATTTAGTCTCCTGTTTTGCTACGGAATTGGCTGAAAGAATTACAACCCGGACCAGAGAACATTGTCATGGATGTCAAATCGATCATCCGAGTCAGAAAGAACACGACAAATGTATGATGATGACTGCAGAAGAAAAATTGGACGAATATTTGGATGAGGCATGGTCTCTAATCTCTAAAGAAAAGGTGTTGAGAAAGTGGTATAAAGACTTGCAGGATCGTTTCTCACCTGCACTGACATCACTGGAGATCCGACGCATCGAAGCTCTCTTGCAAAATAGTATAGAGACTATCCGCGATTCATCGACTTACTTGACAGAAAGATTCAAGCATAAAGTCAAGTGTGAATTGATGACTTATTATTACCTATGAACAAAGAAATGGATACCTGGGAACTTCATTAAATTTTAAATCGCAGTTCGTACACTTCTTCTTGGAATCCTGTGGTGTGTGCTGAAGATGGACTTCCACATCGTATACCTAAATACGTTCATGCCTATGTCATCAATACCGACGACAGTAATCGACCAGGAACCCATTGGGTGGCAGTGTACTTTACCAACGATCACAGTGTGGAATATTTTGATTCTTATGGATTACCTCCTTTGGAAGACCACATCATTGACTTTATGAGAAGAAATGCTGTCTCCACTCGATTCAATAATGCCAGATTACAAGGATCAGATTATATGGTGTGTGGACAATACTGTATACATATTCTTCATCAACTCAGTCTCGGATATTCCTTAGAACATTTAGTGACTTGTTTTGACAGGGAGTATGCTAGAAACGATGCCAAAGTAGAAAGATGGTTTTGTGAACATTATGGTTATCTCTTGTCTTTAGCTCAGGAACGTAGTATTCATCGAGAACAGAATGAATTAGAACAGTGGAAGTCTAGTTTGACTTCACAACGTTGTCAACCCTGTAAATACTTTCATGTTTTAAAAACAATGTTCATTTGTTTGTATTTGCATTTTTGTGTTAGAGAATCTTCTTTTTATGTATAAAAAGATGTTAATTTTTGAAAAAAATAGTGTTGTGTTGTTTATTCATTTGAAAAAATTAAATGAATATGCTCGTTCAGCCTTTCTATCGATCTGAGGTACCTACTCTTTCACATTTCTCTCTATCGATCTGAGTCATGTTTTCCATCGCGTCCGCGCTTTCAGCACATAAAGCGGTGCGTGTGCCAGTCAAGTCACTCTCGTTGACTCGTCAAGACCTCAACATGGCAGCTAAAATTAGCAAGCTGAATGAAGCAAGGGTGAATATGCAGCGGGTGAGACATAACCTACTTCTGAAGAACCCAGAGAAGAAGACGATGATCTTCCTGCAAATGGCTCAAGATCTGGTGGAAGAAGTCCTGAGAGAAGAAATCGTCAGGGACAGAGCGGAATGAGAGGAGAGACAAAGAGTTCAGCAGCAGCAAAGACAACAACAACAGCAGCAAAAACAACAAAAACAACAACAACTCTTGCAGCAGCTAAAACAACAAGACGGAGAAGTCAGCTGTTGGATGGATTGTGATGAGTTTGCCTTCTCTTTCACCAGAAAGCGCCCTTGTCCTGCAGCGGTGAGACCTGTGGCGAAACATGGACGTCCTACTGCTCGAAGTTAAAAACTTCTCACCAAATACCCCCAACGGTCCTTTTCAGGGCCACCCAGATCTCTAGAAAAGATCACTCCAGGATTGCCTAAAAAAATGTGTGTGTTTGTATGTTAAGTGTATGTGTGTGTCTGTCTTTTTTTCCAAAAAGAAAACAAAATCCCTTTCCCTTCTAAAAAAATGTATGTGTGGTGTGTGTTTGTATAGAGTGTGTTTGGTGTATGTGTTTTATAAAAAATAAACAATTAAAAAGTGTTTTCTTTTAGGTCCACGTACTTGGTGTGTTTTTTATGTGTGGGGTGTAGGATCCGAGAAGCTCAAAATGACTTCATCCCGATGACGTCAGACGCGGTAGTGTGGGTTATGTTTTTTTATGTATGTGTGAGGGATGTTTTCCTTCACTTCCGTGCTTTAGGTATATAAAGCGACGCATTCACCAGCTAGTCTACCCGCGTTGATTCATCAAGATTAACAAGAAAGAAAAGATTAGGCAAATAAGAGTACACCTAGAGATGGCCTGGCACCTCCTATAGGAAGTCGAGGAATCGAAAAGATGGAGGAGATATAGAATGAAGAAGAAGAAGAAGAGCATAAGGCCTCATCGGATGATGCTGCCTAACTGTGAGGTGAGGCCAATGGTGCGGACACCGCCACAGCCACAGCAGCCACAGTCACAACCTCAACCCCAGCAGCAGCCACAACCCCAGCCCCAGCTGCCTCCACAACATCATCCCCAGGAGGGAAGGGTGATAAGGAGAAGAAGAAGAAGGAAGACCTTCACTATCACTCAAACAGAGGATTGGGATAGTGAAACTACCCAACCCCCTTCTGCCTCCCCCATCTCCATTAATCCCTGGCTGAATGGAGATAGATGGAGTGGGAGGTGTGCTGCCTATGGGGCTAGACCTGGGAGGTGCGGGCATTTCTATGTGTACCTAAAAACCACCGGCCCTTTTCAGAGCCACCCAGATCTATAGAAAAGAAATCAAATTGCCCTATATGTGTTTATATGTTAAGTGTATGTTTGTATTTGGGTTTACCACTAAAAAAAATCCCATTCCCTTGTATGTGTTGTGTGTGTTTGTATAGAGCGTGTTTGGTGTATGTGTTTTTAACAAAATAAAAATAAAATATCTATTCTAAAAAATGTTTGTATGTATGTTTGTGTATGTCTTTAAAAAAATACAAACACAAAAACTGTTTCTTTTAATTCCGCGCACTTGGTGTGTTTTCTGTGCTATAGGTTTTTTTTTTTTTTTTAGAGGGATGTTTTCCTTCACGTCCGTGCTTCCAGCATATAAAGCGTCGCATTCCCCAGTTGCGCCATTCATTGTTAACTGAAAAAGAAGACCATAATGTCTACCGTACAACATCTACAGGAAGCTTGGGATCGGATGGTGGGAGTGGAGTCCCTATTAGAAAGGATTAACATGTATTGGCGTTACCCGACCACCAAGCCGGATGTCACAAGACAAGTGTCAGCCTTGAAGAAAGCCATTAGCTTTGTTAATGATGTCATGGTGGAGGAAGCCACGAAGATGAAGACCTCCTCTTCAATTCCACACTGTCGAATGGGGTTGTTAAAAGAAGCTGTCGATTTGCTGGAAGGGGTGGAGTACTTCCTAGGAAAGGTGAAGGAAGACTTGTGGCTCTATCCACCTCCCAGTAGCGTCAGGAGGGAACAGACTGCCCTGCTCACAGCCAGTGGTCTTATAAGACAAGTTCTAGAGAAGGAGGTGGGGAACATCAAAAAGGCTTGGGCTCAAGAAAGAATGGAGAAGGAGAAGAAGAAAGAAAAGGATTTCCACTGCCTGAATGCCCCTTGGATCAAGGTCCAGGAAAACTTCAGGCGATTGCCACATAATGACTGGATTCCTGATCCAGTCCAGAAGAAGAAGTTTCACATCCTAGGCTTCATTAAGACATGGTGGAAGAAGAAGAAGAAGTAAAAATTCAAAAGGCCCTTTTCAGTCCATTCACCTTTGTTAGAAAAGAACTCATCCAATTGCCACTCCTAGTGTTTCTATGTTTTGTGTTTGTTTGTTTGTGTGTTAGGTGTATGTGTATATTCTATCCCTCTAAAATACTTCTGTCCGTCTAAAATACTTCTGTCCCCATTCACACTTCAGCCCCAAGTGCCCCCTACTGCCCCAGAGTGCCCCACCATGTTAATTTCCCGTTACTGCCCCAGAATGCCTCCTTCGCGTTAAATTCTCGTTACTGCCCCAGAGTGCCCTCCGCTGCCCCAGTTATCCCCCGTTTACTACTTATAGATGATTTGGCAACAAGCACATCCTTGTAGGTTTATTCACTAGGTAGATGTCAAATAATGTCCTGTACGATGATTCACTAGGTAGATGTCAAATAGTGTCTGGCATGTTCATTCACTATGTAGATGTCCAAGAGCGCCTGGTATAATGATTTACTAAGTAGATGTCAAATAATGTCTGGTAGGATGATTCACCTGGTAAATGTCCAATAGTGTCTGGTAGGATGATTCACTAGATACATGTTAAATAGTATCCGGTATAATGATTCACTAGCAGATGTCGATTAGTTTCTGGTATGCATGATTCTTTAGGTAGATGTCAAATAGGGTGTGATAGGATGAAGCAGTAGGTAAATGTCGAACAATGTCTGGTAGGTTGATTCACTAGGTAGATGTCCAATATAGAATGATTCAAGAGGTAGTGTATGGGAGGTAGATTAGATGTCAAATAGTGTCTGGTTTGATGATTCACTAGGTAAATATCAAATAGTGACTGGTAGGATGATTCACCTGGAAGATATCAAACAAGTGCAGTAATGTATTGCACCATATATGAGTAAAGTACATTACCCAAAAGGCACTTGACTTGCAAACAATGCAGCCAAAAGGCATTTTGCTTGCAAACAATTCACACAAAATGGCATTTGGATTGCAAACATTACACTCAAAAGGCATTTGCCTTATAAAAAATACACCCAAAAGCATCTGACTTGTCAGCAATACACCCAAAAGGCATTTGGCATGCAAACAATGCATCCAAAATGCATTTGGATTGCAAAGAGTATACCCAAAGGGCATTTGGCTTGCAAAACAATACACCCAAAGGGCATTTGACTTGCAAAAAAATACACACAAAGGGCATTTGGCTTGCAAAAAAATACACCCAAAGGGCATTTGGCTTGCAAACACTGTAGCCAAAGGCATTTGGCTTGCAAACAGTACACCCAAAAGGCATTTGGCTTAAAAACAATGCACCCAAAAGACATTTGGCTTACAAAAGATTTTACGTACATAATTGTAAAATGAAGCAAACATTTTAAAGGGAGACAGATAAGTAGTATCGATATGAAAGCCAAGAATTGGCATAGAAACAAATTGTGTAGTACATCAGTCTGTATGTAAACAAATCAATATGTATGTAAACACCTCAGCATGTATGTAAAACATCAGTATGCATGTAAACACATCAGTATGTATGCAAACACATCAATATCTAAGTAAACACATCAATATGTATATAAGCACATCAATATATATGTAAACACATCAGTATGTAAACATTTTAATATGTATGTAAACACAGCAGTAGGTATGTAAACACATCCGTATGTATGTAAATACATCAATATGTATGTAAACACATCAGCATGTAAACATTTTAATATGTATGTAAACACAGCAGTAGGTATGTAAACACATCAATATGTAAGTCAGCACATCAATATGTATCTAAACACATAAGTATGTAAGTAAACACATCAGTATGTAAACACATCAATATGTATCTAAACACATCTGTATGTAAACACATCAATATGTAAGCAAACACATCAATATGTATGTAAACACATCAGTATGTATAGAAACACATCAATATGTATGTAAACACATCAATATGTATGTAAACACATCATGATGTAAACACATCGATATGTAGGTAAACACATCAATATATAAGTAAATACATCAATATGTATGTAAACACATCTGTATGTATGTAAACACATCAGTATGTAAGTAAACACATCAAGATGTAAGCAAACACATCAATATGTAAGCAAACACATCAGTATATAAGTAGACACATCAATATGTATGTAAGCACATAAGTATGTAGGTAAACACATCAATATGTATGCAAACACATCAATATGTATAAAAACACATCAGTATGTAAACACATCAATATGTATGTAAAAACATCAGTATGTATGTAAACACATCAGTATGTATCTAAATACATCAATATGTATGTAAACACATCAATATGTAAGTAAACACATCAATATGTATGTAAACACATCAGTATGTATGTAAACACATCAGTATGTATGTAACAAATCAGTTTGTATGTAGACACACCAGTATGTATGTAAAAACATCAGTATGTATGTAACACATCAGTATGTATGCAAAAACATCAGTATGTATGTAAAAACATCAGTATATATGTAAACACATCAGTATGTATGCAAACACACCAGTATGTATGTAACAAATCAGTTTGCATGTAGACACACCAGTATGTATGTAAAAACATCAGTATGTATGTAACACATCAGTATGTATGTAAACAGCCTAAGGCTCCATTTTCAGACACAACAATTGAATGCAAATTTGTAGAAAAAACAAATCGAGTGAACCAACTGAGCCGAATCAATGAGTCTTTTTTAAGTTTTGCATAGCATGTCCATATTACTACCGTACGGGGTCCAACTGTAGTGACCACCCATCATGTATCCATCTTATTAGGCTTCAAGTTATCGAACTCAAAAACTCATCGTATGTCATTACTTTTGTGTCATGTACATATGTGTTTCCTCTCAATAAGGACATCTTTTATGTAATTCATTAATTAACTGATCAATTAATTAAATAATTAATTGAGATATCAAATTAGTTATGAACAGGTTTCATGATTTTATTTTTGGGTGATTCCAATAGTGGGCGTATTTTACTTAGATAGAGTTCTTACAAAGTTGTAGACTTGAAATAAAAAAAAGATGTTATCAATATTTCCATCAGATAAATATTTATTGACCTATCGAACTAAGCACTGTTCTTGTTTATTTTTTTATCTCGTTTACTGATCTAATGTTTCAAAAGGTTATGTTTAGTATTTAGATGATGATGATGATGATGCTTATTACTATTACGATGATGATGATGATGACGTTGATGATAGTGATGTTTGCATTGTACTTGTTTATGGTTTTCAGCAAACCGTGAACGACCCGTATGAAGATATTGGATAGCTATTTTCCTCTGAGCATAACAGGATTAACGTCTGGATCAGATATTACCAATAACACTCTTATTTACCGATATTTAACAATATTTATATCAGGGTTTTTGCCAAACGTATAAAAGGTCGATAGTGCTACAGTAGACCCTATGATTGACTGCGTTCCCTTAACGATGTAAAGACAAATATTGAAAGTAATTCAATCTTTTGAGATATAAACATACCCAAACAAAATTCCAACAATCAGAGGCTCTACAGTTTCATACAGACTTCTAAAAATCCAACAGTAGACCCTCTGATGGTCTGTTGTCTGAATGAAACTGTAGACCTTATGATTGTTTCAAGTCTGTATGAAACTGTAGACCCTATGATTCTTTCAAGTCTTTATGAAAATGTAGAGCGTCTGATTGCTACAAGTCTGTATGAAACTGTTGAGCCTCTTATTGTTTCAAGTGAGTGTGTGTCTGTCTGTATGTCTGTCTGTGTGTGTGTGTGCTTGTGTGTGTGTGTGAAACTGTAGACCATTTTACTGTTTCAAGTCTGGATGTAACTGTAGACCCTCTGAATCTTTGAAGTCTTTATTAAACAGTGGAGACTGATTCTTTGGAGCCTGTACGAACCCTATATAGGGTGTACTGTTTGATACAGACTTGACACAATCAGAGGCTCTAGAATTCCGTTTAATGTTCATGACATTCATTATATATAGTATTCATTTAGGAATTAATTTTCCTGGAAGACTACTAAGATTATAAATACACAACATTTTGTTTCATATATCTAAAGACCCTTTAAGTAAGGTCACTAGCAGAGGCTTTAGGCCTCTATGGTCATAAATTTACTGTGTGGAGCACAAGATGTTAGCTGGTTCCTTATGAAACAATCAAATTTGGAATTTTCAACGATTCACACTTACAAAATTAGCACAAAAGTTAAAATAATACAGACACTTATAGTCTGTTTCTGATCTGTCTAATGTTTATAGACACTGATAGTCTGTTTCTGCTCTGTCTAATGTTTATAGACACTAATAATCTGTTTATGCTGTCTAATGTTTATAGACACTTATAGTCTGTTTCTGCTCTGTCTAATGTTTATATACACTTATAGTCTGTTTCTGCTCTGTCTAATGTTTATAGACACTGATAGCCTGTTTCTGCTCTGTCTAATGTTTATAGACACTGATAGCCTGTTTCTGCTCTGTCTAACGTGTATAGACACTGATTGTCTGTTCTGCTCTGTCTAAGGTGTATAGACACTAATAATCTGTTTCTGTTCTGTTCTGTCTAATATTTATAGACACTGATAGTGTGTTTCTGCTCTGTCTAACGATATATGTTTTATTGTATTTTGGTGTGATTCAAGGATCTTATTTCAAAATAATTATTATCATACAGCCTATGTAATCAATTGTCATATCTACCAGTTGTAATCCAATATGTCTGCCGATGACGTCATAAAAAAGATTGATAGTTGAAATGTTGCTGTATTATAAGGCAGGCAATTGGAATAAATATACGTAATCAGAATTTAATGCACAATTTTAAAAATGTAGGTCTACCCTGAGACAGTTCTCTTAGGTCATGTCACAAATTTCACATCTCTAATTCCGCGCAATGGAGAAAACTATGAGACCGTAACATTCCATGTGATCTTTCATTGAAAGCTTACTTAAAAATAGACACGTCCCTTCCCCCTTAGACTGAATAGAAATAACGCCACGTTTTGTATGAGACTACGCGGCCTCTGATTTCAATCTATTAGTTAAATAGTGTATATTGAATTTATTTGTTTGATGTTTATTTAAAAGCAGGCCAAAGTCTCCGAATGGGATAGCTTATTCAATTGTTAAATGGGGTGCCATTTACTTTTCAGTTATATAGCTTTGCTCCTATTACATTAGTGTTACTTGCTTGTTCCCATTATATTAGTTTTAAATGCTTTTTCAATTGAATTTGGGTACGACTTCTATGAGTAAAGGAGGGCTGTTAAGTTTATATACAGCTACACAGTTTTGTCAGTAAAGGATGGTACGTTAACCGTCTTTGTCGACTTTCAGCTGCATGGATTTGTTTATGAGGGAGTAATTCACACAGATGAGTGTTATTTAGTACGTTTACATACAGACTGCGCCAATTCAAATAGTGGAGCTGAGAACCCATGCAAATGAGATTTTGCTAGATGACTGGTATATAAGAACAGCAATAGGCATTAAAGAAAATATTTATACCCCCGCTCCAAAAAAAAAACAAAAAAAAAAAACAACAACACACGTTAGAGTTGTTAAAACGGTGTTAAATTTCAGAGACAGCCATTGTAAAAAGATGGTGAACCTCTGGATACTTGTGTTTTCGGCCTTCGTTGTGCATTCCAAAGGACAAAACGGTAAGGATTTTGTTTTTCTTTATTTCTTTATTGTAAATTCTGACAGTCAAAACCTCATGTCAAGCTTTACAACACCCGAAATTTGTGTAATATTTATGTTATTTATGGTTAAAGGTAACACATGTCTTATTATCAGTTCAGTTTTCGTTTATCATTAAACTTCATCCCATCGTCTTCATCAGAACAATATCACTATATTGTGTATGTGTGTTTGTGTGTGTGTATGTGTGTGTGTGTGTGTGTACCAATCAGATAGATATATAGACAATACTACTACTACTACTACTACTACTAATAATAATAATAATAATAATAATAATAATAATAACAATTATCATTATCACACTTATTATTATTATTATTATTATTATTATTATTATTATTATTATTATTATTATTATTATTATTATTATTATTATAATGACAATCTATCTATCTATCTGATTGGTTCGATTTGGTTTGGTGTTTAGCTGGACAAAAATAACACCATTAGGTTATATAGTGCCGAGGCAAACTGAGTAAATTGCCTTGCACAAGAACACACGGTAGCCGACCGGGCCAGAGAAGATAGTAGTATCCAAGCCCATTCAGTCCCTAGTCTGGCGGGCTAACCACTGGACCACCGCAAAACCGGCCCTCCATTAGATTGCGCACCTGGCCTATCCTACATCAATGAGCCCGCAGGGGGATGGGGCCATCTTGATGATAGATATATGACCGCCTCCGTCCGTCCGACCGTTCCTCTATCTCCTACAGTTTTAGATATCCATTCAGAAAACCTGGTGCCATAGTTCCCCCATAAAATAACGAGGGCCGACACCACGTATTCTGTCTTCAGCTCCAACCATCCTTTGGAGAGGGGGGAGGGACACTGGCAGAGGTAAATGAAAATGCAGTTTCCGCAAAGATATATTATAATGGAATTGTCAACTAGAGTGTTTCAGGCATGAAAATTCAGGTATTCAGTCGACATTGGTATTGCATGACAATTCGCATTTACTTAAGACTTTAAATAAATTCAAAATTTACTTTCCGTAAATGTGGATTTTAATAAATACTTTAGGTTATAAAATAAATGTGTGTTTGCCAAGAGATATAGGAATAAAGCAGTAATACTCGCACACACGTACTTTGTATTTGCTTCTTATTATCGAATTTATTTTGTGCAGACATTCAACTGAATAAACTGCTGAATTGTTATCTAAATAATTATGGAAGTGACTTATAAATGGCCACCTGAGTTGGGAGATAAATGCTACAAGTTCTAAATCTAAAATATATTAAGGAATACTTTATTTACAAAATCAATTTTTTACATAACAATATTTTCAGACAAAATCTATAACATATTATGCTCATTGAATATAATTATATAACAAGAGCACTCCAAAACCTTGTAAACACTTTTTGAACTTGTACTTTCTTTTCTTAAATTGTAGGGAGTGGGGATGGGGAAATAAGATTACAATTTCCTTTTTAAGTAGTTAGGTACCGACTTTAAACTCGCACCGCCATAACGACGCAATCACGTGCGCAGGGCCGGCGCAAGAGTATTTGTCGCCCTTGGCGAACCTGAATATTGTGCATTAGTATGAATAAAATTCTGCATCTGTTTTCTCTTTCTATTTTAGACGCTTATTATCTTCTATTTTACTCGATTTCTCTCTCTTTTTTATTCATTAAGTTTTTTGCCGCCCCCCAAATTTTGCCGCCCTGGGCGACCGCCAAGTTTGCCTAGTGGTTAAACCGGCCACGCACGTGCGTAGAGGTTGTAGTGTGATGCAAAACCAGGAGTTAAAATCAGGTCCAGTCAGCATTGAAGCAAGATTTTCATGATCTTGAAGCCACTGTTGTATGTTGGCTGGTTTTTCGTGACTTCAAGAGTTATTGTTTGTTGTCTTCTTTACGAGAACGACCTCATTCTATGGGGTGAATGACTCCCTCTTGACCGGTATACACACCAGGAATTTTACGGACAATTCAAGTCACTATACGTGACTAATCTCAAGAACGTGTTGAAATTTCGAAAGAAAATTCCTTCAATAATACATTTTCAACATTATTTAAGTGTATCATTTGGTTAATACTATAAAACAGGGTGATAAAATTGATGACAACATGAACAATAAAGTCTACGTCTTCACCTCAGCCGAATGTGGGATATCTTCAAAGTTCCATAATATAACAACTTCCCTATCCTAATGTAATCATGTTAACTACTTAACTAAAAAATAAACTTGAAAACATTGCTTTATACATGTATTCGCCGTTTGCTAGAGTTTAAAAGAGTATATTATATCCTGAAAAAGATGATACACATTTTTAATGTAGGTGCATTACGTTAGTTGAAGCTCGTCACAAATTAATAAATATATCAATTTAACCTGCCAACCTTCAGTTATTGTCTACAGTGACGTATTGGAAAACTAAAATATCTTCCAAACGAGAGCAATGCATCATAACCTGCTTGAATCCGTTTAAGAATTTATCGATGCAAGTTGTTATTGTAGACTACATTGAAAATAATAGAGAAAAACAATATAAAAAATACTTAGAATAATGTAGAGATTATGGAAGAAATAGTCGAAATTGTATAATTTGCTCAGCTGAGCACCTAAATGAAGAGGTTTATTCAATTAATATAGAGACAATCCATTAGGAATATTCTTTCTTTCCCCGAGGGTTGATTGGATAGCGACCGCAACAGAAGTGATAAGTTCCAAAGAAACAAATATGGCTACCTATCAAGTTTGAACGCTTTTTGTTACGTTATATAAATAATAACTACTTATATAATCATATATTTGTCCTGTAAAGAATGGAACTATATACCTTAGCAATTCTTATTACAATTTACAAAGAAAATAATCTTTATTAAACTCACCTTTAAAAAATTAGCTGTGCGATTTCATTAAATTCGAAGCTTAATATTTGATAAGCCATTATTAAGCCTTGAAATCCATATATACAAACGTTTAAAAACACATTTAAGCTCTACGTATATTTGACGTAATGAAATTTTATTAAATGCCAAGTTTAGAATTTATTAAAAATTATTAAACCGTCAAATGTACAGAGAAATAAAGAAAGAAATTTCATTAATCTTAACTTTTCATGCAGTGTGCACGTGGACGCTGCGTTTGTTCTTACCCACAGGGACTTAGCTCCTGGGTTCAAAGTTATTTAATACCTGAATCATAGTTTGGAAACTACCGAGATCCCCACCCTTGAACTATCTATAAATTTATTGGAAACACTAAACACAGAAACCAAGAGAACACCTGGACTATTGCATGTCTGAATAACAGGCAAATGTACATACAAGAGTTAAATTATGGAAGAAATTATGTGTGTGTATATATATATATATATATATATATATATATATATATATATATATATATATATATATATATATATATGTGTGTGTGTGTGTGTGTGTGTGTGTGTGTGTGTGTGTGAACATAAAAGGACAAAATGCAATATTCAGATAAAATTAGTCCTCCTATCATAGGCCTAGCCTAGAGACTGGAATTTGGGATGGTTTTCAAAACGGGTAATCTAGGGGATACTGGTGTTTTACAAATACTGGTTCTCTTTTTTATGGTATATGAAATTCATTAATCACTGGTAATATTACTGATTTGTTTATAAACAAAATCTAGCTAAGTGTATTACCAGTGAAACACTTAAAATCCGACCTTTTGACTTTCCTACCAAACAACCTACCTAAGTACCTACCTACCTACCAGCCTATCTAGCTAAATGTTTACTTCGCTAAGTACGTAAATAAGGAAGTAAGTACGTAAGTAAGTAAACTAAATGTTATTCACCATTTAGCTGGTTATATTTAAATAAAATGTAAAGACGTGCGTACAAAGTTTAACGATAATTGGTTTTTCTTGCAACTTCAGCTTCTTGATTTTACAACATTACAAACATAATCACATCTGCAGTCACTAAGTTAATTTGTAATAAATATTGGAAGTATGTCGATTACAATTTTTAAAATACTTTTTGATATTTTAAATCTAACTACCATTCCACCTCACACTTTTAGCAATGTTTAGATACAAAAGGCCTGCCCATAGGACATGTTTTATACCGTTAAATATACTGGTGTATTTAAAAAGGAATATAGTTATGTTTACGTATCACAAAGTCGCTTTAAATTCTTGGGAATACAAAATTTTATAACGTCGTGAAACACAGACAAACAATATGCTACTGGCTTTACACTTCTTGAGACTATCCAGGAACAGTTTCTTCACCATGTTCACGCTTGGGAAAAAAAGACAAACTGCTCGCTTTTATTTGTTCAAATCCACATTGAAGCTGATATAACTTAATCGGAATCAAGCTAGTTATTCTCGAAAATTTACAAATACTGCAAGTGAACTTTACGCTCTGCAACTTGACTTATACTGGTATAGCTTTTGCATTATTAATCATTTCCTACAAAAAAAGCTTCAAATTTACGATTGACACACTTTGATAATGGATTCTCACTGTTCTTGGGTCGAGGCTTGTGGGTTGGGGATTTGCCCATTTTACCCAACACTAGCTGGCGGTAATTAAATGAGACATATTTTTTATTCATTCGTAAGAGACGCTATTTTCAATTTCCAGATTCAGTCCAGAATAACAAGTGTTTTTGACAACAATAAGGCGTGAAAAGAGCCCCTTTATCTCCATTGCGTAAATAACTCGTGAATAAGATCTTTCTTTATTTCTTTTTTTTTTTTTCAATTTCAAATTTTGGATTCAGTTCAGAAGAAAAAGTGTTTGGGACAACAAAAAGCCGTGAAAAAGAGATCTCTTATCTACGGTGCGTAAATAATGCGTGAAGATCTTTTTTTTTCAAATTGAGGACATCCACACAAAAGTATAAAAAGCTCTACCTGATGAATATAATACAAAGATAAGTCACGCCAGGGGTTTATTTTTATTGAAGCAAGCTGATGTCTAGATTGGTATTCTTTTATATAATATACCATTTCGTGTTTAGAACCTACTTCTAACCTTTCAATTGTTCATGAGCAGATTGTTCCTGGTGGACAAAGTGTAAAAGAATATGATAAACAAACTATTGTATGTAGCTTTAAGTCTGTAGTGTATTATTACTGAAAGATTTGTATTGTAATGTGTTCTTTATTTGATTTGTCACGTTTGCTAAACATTGCATAATCATTTTTATCACTAGTTCTTATTTTCAACTCGATGAAAACACGTAGCGATCCTTTTTTCTTTTGATAATAAATTTAAAATAGTTTAGAGCCAGAATTGTATTTTATCTGAAGGATAATGGACGTTTTTCTTTAGAAAAGTGTTATCTAATGTTACAATCTCGAAGCAATATTTCTCGCTTTTCTCATTCCTTTTCTTTTTCTTTATTTCTTTCTTTCTTCACATTACATACTTATTTCAAATACATTCTCTTCGATTGTTATGTTGTATGTTGATATCAGAAATATTGACGATGACAACGTCTTATGAAGTATACCAAATCTTACTCACAGGTCAATGAACGCAATATTTTCGTTAAAAAGATCATATTCGGTACTATCTGCCAGGTAAAAGACAGTATTCTCGTACCTTGGTCCCAGTGAAAGGCTCTACTTGTAGGTGTAAAATTTGTATATAATATATAAAATAATTGTACACCTGAAAAGAGGTCGGATTACTGACTGCTCCTCTTGACAATAAGCCTGTGACTGTACCAAGGAAGAAATACTGGTTGTATGCAATTTGACATATTAATAGTCTTTATTATTCACACGGATATTAGCACCAGATTCATATGTGTGTGTTTGTTTGTGTGTGTGTGTGTGTCTGTGTGTGTTTCGTCCTTATCCTGGAAAAAACAATTTGGCTCTCCATACCATAAAAACATTATTACATAGATCAGGCATATTTGATGACTGCTATACTATTTTGCTAGTTTTAAAACAACACAATCTATGCATGCAGTGTACTCATTTTTAAGACCGTTTCTGAATTATGGATTCTTTTTATTTCTCCATTAGCATTAGTTTAGCTATTGTCTGTGGAATCCACCTGTGATTCAAAATGTAATAGTCCAGGTTTTCCATTAGGTTTTTTGTGTTTCTTCTGTTATTTAAGATGTTTCTGCTCCTAACGAAGAGTTTGATTGACTCGAAAAGTTACATACTTGTTTTGTAATTTCCACGTTACCAATTATTGTGTCATATATGTTGGTAGTGAGGAAGTTAGGTAGTTGGAACAAAAAATAAGCAGATGATAGATAGATAGATAGATAGATAGATAGATAGATAGATAGATAGATAGATAGATAGATAGATAGATAGATAGATAGATAGATAGATAAATAGATGAATGGATGGATGGATGGAAGGATGGATGGATGGATGGATGGATGGAATGATAGATAGATAGATAGATAGATAGACAGACAGACAGACAGACAGATAGATAGATAGATAGATAGATAGATAGATAGATAGATAGATAGATAGATAGATAGATAGATAGATAGATAGATAGATAGATAGATAGATAGATAGATAGATGGATGGATGGATGGATGGATAGAACGATAGATAGATAGATAGACCTTGAGAGAGAGACAGACAGACAGAGATGGGAGTAGGCTGTTTTACTTTAGCACTACATGGATTAAATAAAACAGAGTTTCTCCCGGTCTATATATGATGAAAATTGAACTGCTATAAGCAAAACATGATCAGGACAACAACAATTGTCATCAGTCAAAGCGATCAAGATTTAAAATTTTTAAGTACGCATATATAAACTAACAGCAAGGGTCGTACAGTTATTTAATATTAATTTTAATTTTAATGTTACACTTTATCTAGTTCGACTTCGGAAAACGCTTGGGGCAATATGTATGTATGTATGTATGTATGTATGTATGTATGTATGTATGTATGTATGTATGTATGTATGTATGTATGTATGTATGTATGTATGTATGTATGTATGTATGTATGTATGTATGTATGTATGTATGTATGTATGTATGTATGCAAATCAGTCAGTCAGTGAGTTAAGTGAGTGAATAAGTAAGTAATCAAAACTTGAGGTTACCTTAGCTCTACAAGTCTCTTGATATTTTACTGATGGAGGAGATGGAAGTCCTCATTATCACACAGTAAACAAGGAACTTGTACAGGTAAGGTAACCTCGGGTAATTTATTAAGTACGTGATTGAGTATGTAAATAAGTATTTTAAAAAAGCAAGCAGACGCACAAACTTTGACAGAATACACAGAATCATACATTCTTTTATTTTCTAACATGGTTTGGTGTTTAATCACCATTTTTTCTTTTCTTTTGTCCTTTTCAGTAAGTTGAACTCGGCAATGTTGAAGATGGAAAAACAGATATTTGGAAAGAAAGAAAAGCAATGTGGTGATGACTGCGGTTTTATCTACAAGACAAAAATCATTAATACACATTGAGACAAATAGAAACCAGACGGAGAGCAAAACAACAATCGTTGCCTAACATATCAGCATTTGATGCTGATGTTGCCAATGGCGATTATAATGATGATGATGATCATAATGACACGACGAGAAGTGCAACGACGATGCTGATAATGATGTGGAAGTGGTGATGGTTGTGGTGCATCTCTTTGTTCTGATGATGATGATGAACATGATGATGACGGTGGTGGTGGCGATGGTAGTGGTAGCCATAATTGTGATGGTGTTTATGACTGCAAAAAAAAACATGATTCGAATTCTTTATGTTCATTATAAGACCCCTAAGCAATAATAATAATAATAATAATAATAATAATAATAATAATAATAATAATAATAATAATCACACGAACGGTTACAATTTCCGGTATGCCATTCTCACATAACCATTAATTTTATTTTTAATCGATTGATTGATTGATTGATTGGTTTTTACAGGCACCAGTTATATACAGTCTTCCCGCCACGTATGACCTTTCTGAAGATACGACGAGCGAGACATTACTTCACACCATCAATGTCACTGATCCACAGGCGGACACTGTCACGTGCTCCTTGTCCACAGCAGGCGTTCCTTTTCTTGTAAAATATATATCAGGCACAACAAGTAAGGAATGGAGAGAGAGAGAGAGAGAGAGAGAAAGACGTCAATGCAGTGGAGAGTATGTTGATGTGTAGACTATTTCAACATACGTTCTTTAAAGATTTTTTGAAAACGTTCCACGACACCGGATTTAGTTTCAGGATTATTAGTTGTAAAAAAACTGAATACGTCAATTCTGTTTTGAAAGGTTGGTTGAAAAATTCTATATCTTTGTCAGTTTGCAATCGCAGAGAATATTGACTATTTTGTTTCAAGACGAATTTGAAAGTTCGCACTAACTCGAAATTTGTTTAAGACGTGAAAGGAACTACCCAAGCAGATCTTGAAAACAGACCAAATGACACAAAACAAATATTTGTAACTTCAATTTTACGAAGCTAAGCGAGACACATATGTGGTTCAATAAGTCCCCTAATGTTCGATGCTTTTAGATTCATGTGGGAATTAGGGTTCTCATGTTTGACGTGTTCGGCGAGTAATAAGAGTGCGTAAGAAGGGTTCCACAGAGATCATAGGTTCTTATTTCTTGACTTCTTCTTTCATTTCTATCTTCATTTCTTTCTTTTTCTCTTCTCCCGAAGACGGTGTCGACATCATCTTTTTGACCTGGTTTTCATTTCACTCCTCGGTGTACGTAAAGGTGTCAACGGGGCTGCAACACAAAACGGTGTTTAAGCACGGGGGTGGGGGTGGGGGTGGGGGGTGAAATTCTTCTATTTTTTTCTTTCTTTTTATAGATGTGGCCGTGTATGTCGTCTTTGTAACTGCTGCATTTGTTTTTCTTTGGTTTTCAACACATTCTTGAAATCTCTCGGAGTAGGTTCGACAGTCTGGTTTAAAAACTTCCTGGTGAAATAGTTGAAGACATTGGAATTATTGTCCCCACCGTTGCAATTTTTCCGTTTCTGATAAATCTGTTCAATCAATCAAGTGTGACATCTCGGTGAGATCAGGATTAGGGAGTAAGTGAGGTACCTGTTGTTCGTACCAACGGTGGAGTTCCATCCACCGCTTGTAGGGAACTAAATCTAGTTTTCCTTCTTTTCATTAGTTCCAAGTGTATAGATTTGATGCCATTCCATAATGGTCTGTTTTTCTTATGTTCACATCATCACTGCTCCTAAAAGAGGTCCAGCGATCGCTCCTAACAAGGGATGATCGACTTTTAACATCGGACTTATCACATGGTGAAAAATTCTCCTCGTTGAACGAGCACTTATTTCTTTTGACTGACTGTAATTTCCTTTTTCACCATTTGCCGAAGAAGGTGATGATGTCCTAATCGCTGTTTCTGTGTCTTGGCCAAGGGAACCGTTCCTTTCAAAACGTTTAAACAACATTCATAGACCGTATGGATGATATAATTAGGTGCTTTTTGAAGGATCTGTCTTCGCATAGGGGCTTTCCCTTTGGTCAGCACTGACAAGACATCTCAATGTTTGGCCAACATACAAGGAATGGCCTGTTGTTTTATTTTTTTATTTTTTTTTTTTTGTTGAAGGAATTGTTGGACATCGTCGATAGTAATGTGACTGAACATTCGGAGGAAGACATCTTGTTCAGAGGAATTAAAGTGATTCTTGTTTAACACTTCTTCTTTAATAATGAATCCGTCTCCACTGGTTGTCGGGATGTAGTTCCAACTTGACTTTGGGTACCACTTGACGACGATGTGTTTTTCTTTTTGCTGCAGCAGCAATAGCCAGAGCAGAAGAAGACGACGACGGAGGTGTTGAAGTGCCCCCTTAGATGAGTTTCCACTTCTTCACCTGATTGGGAAACACTTATTTTAAATCAGGCTTAGCTGGTGTCATCACAGAGGAGAAGACAAGGAGACGGTAGCAGATGTCGTTGTGGTGCCTAGAGGTCGAGGTTTCCGTGAAATCTGAGCGTTCTAGCTGCATTACCTCACTTTCTTGAGGGAAAAGTGGTTTTTATTTGTTTGGTGTTGTTTTTGGTTTTCTTCTTGGGAGAGGATGATTTTGGGTGAACTCACTGACACACATATTCTATGTCTTTTTTGGGATCTTTGTTTGTTGTTGCTGTTGTTGTTGTGGGTTTTGCTTTCTTAGCTTTGGTTACAATATTAGGATCCCATCGTCAAAGGGAACGAATAATTACTCCTCCTAGAGATTCACCTCCTCAACTTTTTAAGATGATATGTTTCTTTTTTTGCAAATCGATTATTGGATAGGGCAGTTGTGTCGACGATACTTTATGCTGTTCACAAAATGTTGTTTTTGATGAGGAATATGTGTGATTCCTTGTCGTAATTGAAGTGCTGTCAAAGTAAACCATCGTAACACTTTTTTGAGACTGACTTCAAACAAATGCGAACGTACTTGTCATTTCGTCGCTACTGATAGCATACAGAGCACGGATCAAATTAGCAGGACGAAGAGACTGAACGGAAGTCATGTTGAATACTGACAGAGAGGGACGAAGTGAAGGGTATTTTTATAGGGTGTCCCGACAAAAGCGAGCAGGACAAAAGCGCGCCGACAAAAGCGCGCCGTCAAAAGCGCGCAGCTTAAAACCCCCGACAAAAGCGCGCCGACAAAAGCGCGCCGACAAAACCTTAAGAGTAGAAGTAGACATGCAAAGTAACATAATTTCTAAGTTCCAAATATTATTTGAAGAGTCATTCTTCAAAGCTACTTGCGTACCTGAAACTGTATAAATAGCACACAAATATATTTAGGTCCAAACATTTGCAGTTATGGAAAGAACCGAATCGCAGAAGCAGAAAGAACACATTTTACGCGATGGCTATTGGCTTCGTAAAGACGGAAATCGCATTTGTGTTTGATCAAACATTTGACAAATTCGGTTTTTCCTGAACCGCATGGTCCAGCAATCAATATGTTAAAGGGATGGCGAAGATACAATGCCTTCAGACTTTGACGATCTGACCTTTCGTCAATCCCTTCGAGAACGGAGGATGCAGCCATAGCTCTATTGTTGTGTTTAAATTTCTGAGACGACCAGACAGTTTATACAGAAAAAAAAATAACCATGTTGTTTTTCTTCATATCACAATAAAAAATGTCAACTTTTAAACAAAGTTTATTTTTGTTTTTCTTGGGGTCAGTCACACACGTCTTCGGAATTTGTAACAATCAAGTTAATTTTGGAAATTTTAAATACAACAATATCAAACAGTTGTGTCTGTGTATATGTACATGTGTGTCTGTGTGTGTTTTAAATTAGCATCGCTTATGTAACTTATTGTATTCGAGGGGTACCAATTTTGGGGCATTTCATGCTTGCTACATACAGGGTATTTAAAGACTCCACGATCAAAGACCCAACTGTGGAGACAATTTCCTTTCTCATTAGTTGAATTTCCGCGAATTCAATTACCAAAGAAAATTACATTTGGTTTTGCACTGCCCGAAAATTTATGCCTTGCAAAAAATGAATTTACAATATTCTTTTCTTTGCAGCATACGGAATATATGTCAAGAGCCTTCCAAATTTCAATTATAACACTCAGAGCAGTTATCCATTGTCAATAAAGTGCCAGGATCCAAGCCTCAACAGCGTTACAAAGACATTTACAGTTTACTTGATCAAGAATTCTCCACCTGTTATCGTCAACCTTTCTAGTAAGTTAATGCCCTTCATACTTGCACACTACGCCAAATAGACATGTATTCGAAAGACAGGTAACAAACTAAATTATTGTACGATCTTTTAATGCTCTATGATAGCGCATATATTTCAATTAAAATTTGCCGTCACACTATTCTGAACTTAGAGGACATCAAGAGTATTTCATAGTTACTGTGATAGTAACGCCTGTTGCAACTGACGTAGCGTAAAATCATGTGTAACATACCGATTCTTTCTCCAGTCGTGCCGCTTAGTTTCAGCATCGTCTCAGTAGTTAGACAATAGGAGTCTTAACTCTAAATATTGGTGTTATCCACTTTAAACCGTTTAACCAGTTTTCACCCTATTTCACCCTATTTAAATTGGTTAAGCAGGTTTTCAAAATTTTTGAACTATCATGTTGCCGTCTGCCATTTTAATTGTATTTATTAAACAAATACAAACTCTAGGCCATTTATCCTCCCAAATTTTTTAGAAACCATAGGCCACTGGCCCAGCATTTTCTATAAATGTTTGAAGGCCACTGGCTCCGATATTTTTCAATAATTGTTTGGTGACCGCTGTCCCAGCTTTTTGCATACATTTTTGAGAACCAATCACCTAGCCTTTTCCATAAATTATTGAAGATCACTGACAACTTTTCTGAAAATAAACTTTGGAGGACAAATGGCCTAGTGTTCGTTTATACATTTTTGGAACCAGTTGCCCAGCGTTTTCAATACATTTGGAAGAGCATTGGTTTTCATAAATTTTGTAGGACCTATGGTCCAGATTTTTTCATCAATGTTTTTTAGACAAATCTTTCAACTTTTATTTTATAATTTGTTGAACACTACTGATCTAGATCTTTCTGTTTTCATAAATTGTGAGGACCTATGGATAATCCAAGGTCCTAGGCCAAACCGACAAGTTCTGTACCCTAAAATCTAGGATCCCGGGTCAGCCACCTGTATTTTTGCCGTTTTTGTAGATTTTTGAAGAGAAAATTCAAAAACGTTTTCGCACAGTCAATTTCTAACTTCTTGGGCCAACAGACTAATTTTAGCCCTAAACCCTAGCGTCCCCCCCCCCCCGCCCCAGTTGCCCACCCCCGTCCATTTCCCATCCTCAAATTATTTTATTAAAAACCGCAGACCACTTTCAAAAAGCCACTGGCTCCACCAAAAAAGAAAAACAAAAATACAATTACAATTATAAACCTGCCTAATTATAACCTTAATAGTTATAAAAATTAGTGTAATAAATGTCCATAAAATATATAATACATAAAACATTCTGAAACTGAATTTAATATATCAGTAAATGTATATGAACCCGTAGATGAGGAGGACGCTAGTACTGGTTCGCAGAAACGTTTAACAACAGTTAGTACAACGGTTCCCAGTCTCAGGGTCTTGTTGGGGGGGGGGGGGGTCCTTAGTAGTGTAGCGAAGGGTCATCAGAAGAATTTATTTAAATCATATCATGCGCCTGAGGGTCAGGAGGGCCTGTTGATGGCCAGTTTAGGGTCGCAGCAAACAAAGGTTGGGAACTACTGAGTTAGAATAACAGAAGGACAAAGAGACAGTCACGTAAATATGCTGATAATATATAATGAAGATAATTATCATTATTGAGGAATACAGGATTTATCAAAATTGGTATCATCTCAAATTAACATAAATAGCACGCAAGAAACATTTGTGCAATAAGTGCCAGAATTTGTTTATTTCTTATATTCTGAACTAAAATTAGTAATTCACAAAATAGTATGCAGTTAAACAGCGAACACAATATATACATAATGTCGGAAAGTGATTTTGTCGTTACATTTAAAAGTTTCTAAAATCAACTAAAGGTTTCTTTTGTTTTATATTGCAGTTTTTAAAGTGTTATTAAGCTTATAAATAATTATAAAATGTATTTAGATACATCATGGACAATAAAAATAGCAAAGCACACTACATTAGAATTTTGCCTTTACCACACATATATTAACTATCACAACGAATCAACTCGCAAGAAATATGAGCCTGTAGATTACAGAGGAGCAGGCTGTTTAGCTAAGTTTTACCAGTATTTACAATCGATTTCAGAAACTGTTTATGAGGAATATTAAGACCAGGACACGCAGCCAAATTATATTCACATAAAAAAGATAAAAGCATTATAATTACACTAATAACTGCCATATTTGTGCAAAGTAGATTACTAAGAAAGTAGTCCTGTCCACACCCACGTCCAACTCAGGTATAGACGAAGTTGATGATAAAGGTGATGAAGAGATTACCAACGAAGCAGGCTCTGCCGCTGACGGGACTTCGGATAGCTTCGCTAGGACTGTTTCGTCCGGAAACTACGAAGTTAGAGATTATTATGATCACCTAACTGGAAAATATAGAGATCCTGCATATCAAAAGTGTAATTTAATTTATAAATATCCAAAATATATTCTACTGTTTATTCATAATCTATCTGGATACGACTCTCATCTAATTATCAAGGCCTTAGTAAAAAAATCGATCCAAATTAAGAAGCATCCATAACACCAAGATGTGATCAAAAAATATATTTCGTTTAGTAGGAATTTTATAGTCGATAGGTTTGGAAAAAAAAACAAGTTAAGCAACTCTAGTAAAAAGAACAATAGGATTTCCAGATAGTTATCGGTTTATGCGTCAATCACTAGGTCATCTTGCTAAAAATCTAAACGATGATAAATTTACAGAAACAATTAAAAAATGTTGCTTAGAACAAATTGCAGTTCATTTAATCAGTGAATCCTACTCACGTCACAAAGTCAAAGGAATCGAACCTACATATTTGAGAAAAGATATGTATCCGTACGAATATATGGATTCATATGAAAGATTTACTGAGACGGAGGCAACACCAATCAAGAAATGTCGTTTAAAACTGAATCAGGAATTCCAAAAGAGGATTATCAGTATATTAAAGATGTTATGAAACATTTTAGATTATATTGTCTTTGTGATCTTCAAGACTAGTAAGTGCTGAAAGATACTTTAATGTTATGCACTATTTTTTTAAGAATGCTGATATGTGTGTATGAATAACTACAAACTAGATGCATCACATTATTTTGGTGCACCAGGACTTGTTCACGGTTCTAATTGAAAATAATTGAGGTGGAATTACAATTTCTAATAGATAATGATATGTTTTTAATGATTTAATCTGTAATCTGAGGATGCATAAGTATGATACCAAATAGATTTGTCAAAGCAAGTCATGAGTATAATGTTAACAGCTACTCTTCCTTACGTGACGGTGAAGGTCAAACACAAAATGATGGAAAATATGATAGATCAAGGTCATGGTTTTATAGTATGTATAATATACCAGCAAAGTGTATGTGTTAACCAATGTCCGCAAAAAACTTTAACTTGGCACACAAAGAACTAACGAAACGAACAGAAGAACCTAAAGGATATTGTCTTGGAGTGGCGATTATAAATCTTGAGAAATTTTAGAGGTAGATTTGGAAGTTCCAACACATGTGAACGACTATTTTAAAGATTATACCCCTGCATCAGAAAAACTAATTCCTAATAGATGATAAAAAGGATACAAAACCTTCAATAGTAAAATTATAATGCACGTTAAAGCAGTGTAATTTGAAGTATGCACGTTAAAGCAGCTTAATTTGAAGTTTTATGTTCAACCAGGAATAAAACTAAAAAAAGATGGATACATCATTATATTAGACCAAGAGCCATTGCTAAAACCTTGCATAGATCAATTATATTAGATCAAGAGCCATTTCTAAAACCTTGCATAGATCAGTTATATTAGATCAAGAGCCATTTCTAAAACCTTGCATAGATCAGTTATATTAGATCAAGAGCCATTTCTAAAACCTTGCATAGATCAGTTATATTAGACCAAGAGCCATTTCTAAACCTTGCATAGATCAGTTATATTAGATCAAGAGCCATTGCTAAAACCTTGCATACATCATCTTTATAGGATCAAGAGCCATTGCTAAAACCTTGCAGAGATCAGTTATATTAGACCAAGAGCCATTGCTAAAACCTTGCATAGATCAGTTATATTAGATCAAGAGCCATTGCTAAAACCTTGCATAGATCAGTTATATTAGACCAAGAGCCATTGCTAAAACCTTGCATAGATCAGTTATATTAGATCAAGAGCCATTGCTAAAACCTTGCATAGATCAGTTATATTAGACCAAGAGCCATTGCTAAAACCTTGCATAGATCAGTTATATTAGATCAAGAGCCATTGCTAAAACCTTGCATAGATCAGTTATATTAGATCAAGAGCCATTTCTAAAACCTTGCATACATCAGTTATATTAGACCAAGAGCCATTGCTAAAACCTTGCATAGATCAGTTATATTAGATCAAGAGCCATTTCTAAAACCTTGCATACATCATCTTTATAGGATCAAGAGCCATTGCTAAAACCTTGCATAGATCAGTTATATTAGATCAAGAGCCATTGCTAAAACCTTGCATAGATCAGTTATATTAGATCAAGAGCCATTGCTAAAACCTTGCATAGATCAGTTATATTAGACCAAGAGCCATTTCTAAAACCTTGCATACGTCATCTTTATAGGATCAAGAGCCATTTCTAAAACCTTGCATACATCATTTTTATAGGATCAAGAGCCATTGCTAAAACCTTGCATAGATCAGTTATATTAGATCAAGAGCCATTGCTAAAACCTTGCATAGATCAGTTATATTAGACGAAGAGCCATTTCTAAAACCTTGCATAAATCAGTTATATTAGACCAAGAGCCATTGCTAAAACCTTGCATAGATCAGTTATATTAGATCAAGAGCCATTGCTAAAACCTTGCATAGGACCGAATACATCCTGGAGAACAAAGGTAGCCAATGAGTTTGAAAAAGACTGTTTAAAGTTAATGAATAATTCTGCTTTCGGAGAACAAGTGAAATATTTAAGAAAGAGAACTAACGTAAACATATGTACTGACGAAAATAAATATTTTAAACTTCAAAAGAATATTTTGTTGCAAGAGGAACAATAACAGATGAAAACATGGTATTAGATAGTTCGAAGAAGAAGAAAATAAAGTTAACCAAAATAATTTATGGTGGCCTTACAGTGCTAGAAGTAAGTAAGCTGTGTATAACTTCTGCTACAACAATCTTAAGAACAAATATGGTAATAAAATGAAACTTTTAATATGTGATACAAATTATCTGTGAATAACTGTTGAAACAGACAACTTCTACAATGCCAATAAACAAAATATACGGTTTTACGACACAAGCCATTACAGCAAGTCTTTATTATAACTCGTTTCTTCCTTCGGTCATTCGAGAATGGAATACATTATCTATTGAGACTCGTCAAATTGATTCCATTGACAACTTCATAAACACATTAAATAATCGCGACACTCATGTTCCCATACATTTTAACTGGGGTAGAAGGAAATTTTCAATTCTTCATGCCCGACTTAGAACAAATTGCAGTTCACTTATTCAACATTTATTGACAAAGAATATAATCAAACCACCGCTTTGTAGATGTGGATCTGTATAAAGTACACAACACTTCTTTTTTCTTTTTTGTTTCTTTCTTGTGTTTGTTACCAAGAACAACGGATCGAACTGTTTCGATCCCTCGCACCATATGGTAGTTTAATCTTAAATACCTGCTTGTATGGTGATACAATGCTTCTATATGAAGCAAACATTCTTATTTTTGATGCCGTCCATAAATGTATTGAAAAGTCAAAAAGATTTACTTAAGCGCATATATTACTTACTAACACGCATGCACTTCTGCGGGTCATAAACAGCTGTAAACATCAATTTCCCCTATTTTTCCAAATGATTCGCCATTGCCTGCGCAATGACTCACTGTAAAGGAAGTACTGTTCATTTTAATCACGCCTTTTTGTTTCTTTTTTATTTATTTATGTATTTACTTATTTATTTATTTGAGTTCCTCTCATTCTTTTCTCCCTACCTTCCCAACTTTCTACACAATGTTTGACACATTTTAATTGATAATCTCTTCTTTTAACTTCTTTCTTTTCCCTTTTTCTTCATTCTCGTGATTTACAATTCCTTGACTAAATGTTAATGTTTAACAAAGTGACTCTTCACTTTGACTATTCAATAATTTAATTTCTTTTTCATTAAAACGTAATATCGTCTGCCATATATTCATATATATTCACAATTGTTTATCGTAAAAGGAAAAGAACATTGTAAGCCATTGGCTTTTGTTATAATCCTTTACCTTCAATATTGTAAATCTTGTACAAATTTATGAAATAAAATATGTTTAATCTAAACGATTACAAAAGTGAAAACATATTAAATATCATTAGCTAATAATAAACTTGTTGGATTAGTTAAAAATGAGATGAATGGTATTTCAATTCAAGAATTATTTGGTGCTAGAAATAAGCTATATGCATTTATGACTAACATGGGAGAAAAAAAGTATGCAAGTGCATAAGAAATCTGTTATTAAAATGAATTTATATTTCGATATGTACACAAGAGTTCATATTTAACCAAACTATAAATAACCAGGAAATGAATAGTAGATAAGAAGCAAAAGTAGTTTCCTAGCATATACTAATAAGTAATTCTAACCATTTACCAAATTTTATCACCAGGCTCTATTAGAATTATATGTTCTCCCTAAAAAGACATTGTTAATTGTAAGTCTTATTGTACATAATGGTTGAGCAGATAATGACAATAACATTTTTTTTAAAAATTCTATTCTACTTCAATCAAATATAGTGCAAACATTGTCTTGCGTAATTTGTAATCTCACATCTAATCATATATTTAGGTTATTTTAGGTACATTTATTGCATTGGTCTCTAGAATATTTACCTGTACATCAGAAACAAAATAAGTAGTCATTTTGTGCACATCTATGCTTCGCTTACTCTTTATCTCTGGATGTATTCCTTGTTGAACATTTGCTCATCTATGCCCTGTTCCATGCAATCTATTATCATGTGTACTTCTTACGTCAAACAATAAACAATGGGAATCAGTGTAAAAATTGCTTACACTAATATTACCAATATAAACGTCGTTTGTTGTTGTTCATCTAAGAAAAATGCACACGCTTTAATACATTGATATACCCTTGTGAATATAACACGTTAGGTATCCTTCCACAGTCATCATTAATTTTCTATTGCTGGATTGAAATGTTTCTCAGTACCAGTTTCTTTGCCCTTTTGGCAGACTATCAAGACGTCATTTAGACTCATTATAGATGAATCAAGTATTACATAGACTCATTATAGATTAAGCAAGTATTACATAGACTCATTATAGATGAATCAAGTATTACATTTGTTAATGTCATATTAGCTGTAACATCAATAATTCTTTCTCTTTTGATATAATCATTAAAAAAGCAATTACATGTATGTGTCTTTCTAATACAGGAAACACTTGCCGTACCAACCTCTACAAAGCTTCAAAGCTTATAGGTTGCCTTATAGTTTCTTTCTTAACGCCCCTATAATGTTATGTCTCTTTAACTAAATCGTTCTTAATTGTATTAATCTGCATCAACTTAAAATTAATTCAATAAACTTTACGTAATTCCATTTAATAAGATTATCTTACTTCATTATCTTGTCTGGTAATATCCCTTGTACTATTAGATAGTCAATCGTAAACTGACTCAAATAAATTGCAATAACCGTATTAGTACTTCGTATATACCCGTGTTAGTTGGGAAAATCTATTTTAAAATTAAATATTCTCTTCAAGAGCATACTGTAACTTACTATAAGAGTTGAGTTTAATGGCAAATGGTAAATAATATTGATTATATCGTTCGTGTTTATTAATATAAATTTTTACTAAATTAAGTTACGCTTTGTTAACCATACAACATCATTTCTGGTAATGGATTCACATAATTTGAGTCATGCGAAGTATGCCTAATAGACTTTGCTGGTAATGGATTCACATAATATGAGTCCTGCGAAGTATGCCTAATAGGCTTTGCTGGTAATGGATTCACATAATTCGAGTCCTGTAAAATATGCCTAATAGGTTTTGCTGGTAATGGATTCACATTATTCGAGTCCTGCAAAGTATGCCTATTAGCCTTTGCTGGTAATGGATTCACATAATTTGAGTCCTGCGAAGTACGCCTAATAGGCTTTGCTGCTTCTTTTATAGATAATATATAACGCATGCTTCTATAGCAGCTACTATACTAGCAATCTTGTAATAAATGTTGCTGCCACCATGTAAATCAACAGAGGCAGTCGTAGCGAAGCGCAGTCTTTGAGAGATGCAGTCCTGTAATTTGTTAATATTTCTGCTTTGTCTTTATTAAGTTTTTGCAATTTTTTTTTTCCAAGTTGGTTTCCAGGTTCAACTCTACGAGAGATTTTTTTTTTCTTCGTCTTTTGCTAACTTAGATCTCTGGTGATTTAGAAACCTTAAAATTATTTTTAGTGTTACTTTCAAGAACATGTTCGCTTCCTTCCATTTATCTTGCAAGTAATTGAAGGTTTCCTAAGCAGTTATTAACGTTACTTTCAAGTTTTATCTGAAAGAGTTACTGACTTTCTAACGTAACTATATCCTGGTACAAAGACGTTACTTTCAAGTTTTATCTGAAAGAGTTACTGACTTTCTAACGTAACTATATCCTGGTACAAAGACGTTACTTTCAAGTTTTATCTGAAAGAGTTACTGACTTTCTAACGTAACTATATCCTGGTACAAAGACGTTACTTTCAAGTTTTATCTGAAAGAGTTACTGACTTTCTAACGTAACTATATCCTGGTACAAAGACGTTACTTTCAAGTTTTATCTGAAAGAGTTACTGACTTTCTAACGTAACTATATCCTGGTACAAAGACGTTACTTTCAAGTTTTATCTGAAAGAGTTACTGACTTTCTAACGTAACTATATCCTGGTACAAAGACGTTACTTTCAAGTTTTATCTGAAAGAGTTACTGACTTTCTAACGTAACTATATCCTGGTACAAAGACGTTACTTTCAAGTTTTATCTGAGAGTTACTGACTTTCTAACGTAACTATATCCTGGTACAAATCAGTCCTGGCATCCTCTAAAACTTATTGGATTTCCTCTTTAAACTTAATGAGCTTAAAAGTTATCAAGCTCGCACTTAATGCCAAAATTGGTAATATAAACCTAAATGTTAAAAACCCACTAAAGTACCTAATTCCGTTTGTTGTTAAGTAGTCTGCTTTCAGCTCTTTCTGTAATTTTATTTAAGTTATCAATTGAAAGAAATTCACTTATTTATGCTGATATTATAGTATTATTGCATCTGACAATGACTTGGATCATTTAGCTGATCTAGTATTTTATATGCTTTCTTGGTTTGTTTTGAATCCATTCAATCTAACTCCTTATATGTCAAATGTTTACCAGTTGTCTCCTTCTATGTTCTATTTACTATACTGATTCTTAATTTATGTTTGTAGGCTTCTGTTACTTCGTCGTCATATTCAAAGCTAGTGAAGCGCAACCCTGGCGTCTCGTCCCCTCACGGCTTAAAACTTCAGCCCCGTCCTGTCCCGTTATATATTGTTTAGATTCTAAATATCGTCATTCTTTTTCAATGTGATTTTTGATTCATTTAAATAGTTTAAAATGGCGGCATGATTGAAGAACCTTCTAAAGAAACTGATCCTCAACCTGACGATCCTTCTCCCAATGATCTGTTACTGACCCTACTCAATATCCTACTCAATATCCTACTCAATATCCTACTCGAGATCCTACTCAAGATCCTACTCGAGATCCTACTCGATATTCTACTCAATATCCTACTCAATATCCTACTCAATATCTTGCTCAATATCCTACTCAATGTTCTACTCAGTATCCTAATCAATACCCTATTTGAGATCCTGCTCAATATCCTACTCAATATCCTACTCGAGATCCTACTCAATATCCTACTCAATATTCTACTCAGTATCCTGCTCAATATCCTACTCAATATCCAACTCTCGATCCTGCTCAATATCCTACTCAATATCCTAATCTGGATCCTACTCAATATCCTACTCGAGATTCTACTCAATATCCTACTCAATATTCTACTCAGTATCCTACTCAATATCCTGCTCAATATCCTACTCTGGATCCTACTCAATATCCTACTCGAGACCCTACTCATTATTCTACTCAAGATCCTACTCAGTATCCTACTCGAGATCCTATCCCTGATAAAACTGGTCCTACTTCAGCAGTTCAAAAATAAGTTATTCAAAAAATATATCAAATTTAATTTAAAGATAAGTGAATAAAACTATACGTTACAAAGCCTCATTTTACAATTATAACTAAAACACTGTATTACGAAGAACATGGAAAACCTGCTGTTCAACTTTCATAGACAGGTATCTCTTCAGAAATGCTATCATTTTACTATATAACTAGTAAGAAAGGCGGAAGTAGATTGTTGCAATAAATGGGTTTAAAATGAAAGAAAAGAAATGGACTAAGGCAGAAGAAAATTCCACCAATTGAAATGACTACATTTAAAAATAATACAATCAGGCAACAGATAACAAATACTGTTGCTAAAGCAAATTTGTCAGACTCTTTGGTGCCATTTTGGTAATTCGCAGCTTGTTATTTGCCATTGGATTAAAATGTTTACTTGTAGTAGCAAAAAGGATTAGGTAGTAACTAGTTCATTTATTTTAAAAAGTAAATTGCCCCAGCTCAGGGACATACTAATAAACATTTCCTTATTTGTTTCATAATCTATAACATTAGGTACAGCAATTGACTTTCATCACCATACAATTGGGTACAGCAATTGATTTTCATCACCATACAATTGGGTAACAGCAATTGATTTTCATCACCATACAATTGGGTACAGCAATCGGAAGAAACCAAGAAATCGAGCCGGTGGCTCTTGGACAGTGGCCTGCGGTTTTCAATAAACACAAAATGGAGGATGGAAGTGGGCTTAGCCTGGGGTTTAAAGCCAAAATTAGGCGGTTGACACAAAAGTTAAAAATCTGTGTGAAAAATTCTTGAGGAATATTTTCCAAAAATAGACCAAAACGCCCAAAACTTAGATGACTGGACCAGTTTTTTTTTTTTTGTTTTTTTTTTATTTATTTATGGTAAACAAAAATAGGTCTGTTTGGCCTATGACCTAGGGGTTATCCATTGGTCTTCATGATGTATGAAAATCTATAGGTCAGCACAAATTTAAAAAAAGAAAAAACACTGGAACATTGGTCCTTAAAAAAATTTTGAAATAAATCTAGGTCTCCAAAATTTATGAAAGCTAATAGTCTAAAATTTCCTGCAAACCCTGGGTCACTGGTCCTCAAAATGTTTTAAAAATCTAGGTCAGTGGTCTTCAAAAATTTATGAAAAACCTGTAGGCGATTGGTCCTCAATAATTTTGAAAAAAGCTGGACCAATGGTCTTCAAACGATTTCTTTTTTTAAATGGCGGATGGCAACTCGTTAGTTGAAAACCTTCTCAATAGCTTTAATAATGGTGAAAACTGGTGAAAACATTTGAACCGGATTAAACTGGACAGCACTAGGACTTTGAGTCAGAACTCACTATTATCTATCTACTCGTCTCTGACCGTTTTTCGCCCTTCCTTTCATTTACACAATGTTATGTATCTTTCCCGGCTGTTCCAAAGCTGTAACTGCCCTGCAGGCAACGTAGCCTATCTTTTCGTACCTTTTGCTGATGGTTTGCAGTTTGTTTGCATCTCTTATCTTTTCGTCTTTGTGCCATTTCTGGCCGTTTGTTTACCGTTCCGTACAGTCTTGTTGCAAACGACGTTCAAGTAATGTATGGCATTCATCTTGAGCATGGAGGAAGAACAGTTTTGCCCAAACTGGCCCATGTGAAGCATTCCAATATTTTGGTTTGAGAATGATTTTAATGTGTATTAAGAGTTGAAACTATTAGATTTCGACCACAAATTATACTATCTTAGAAAATTCATGCAAGTATCATAAATATTCCAGTGGAAGTAAACCATGACAAGCATCCGTATGTTCATTTATTTTGTGAATCTAGTGGAAGTAATCGTGACTAGCATCTGTATGGTTATTTATTTTTGTGAATCTAGTGTAAGTAAATCGTGACTAGCATCTGTATGTTCATTTATATTTGTGACTGCTCTTATGCACATGAACTGTAATTCGCATTTGTTGGATAGTTAAAAATAGGAGAACAATATGATGATGAATTTGATGATGATGATGATGATAATGACGACGATAATAATGCTCTTGCGGTGGTCATGCTGTAATACTAGTGGCAGTGATCTTTTTTTGTTGTTCTTGTTTATATTATTATTATTATTATTATTATTATTATTATTATTATTATTATTATTATTATTATTATTTATATTATTATAATTAATATTATTATTCAGATGCTACCAGTATTGCAACATCTTCTACTTCCGGAACCACGGTGTTTAACGTTATCTCAACCGACCCGGAAAACGACCAACTCTCGTACAGCATGACGTGTAGTCCAACCCCCTGCCCATTCATTATTTATGCTTGTAAGTATTTTGTGCCTTTTTAAAAACAATTATATGAAAAAACCTGATCTGAAATTTTGAATATATTTAGAGTTTATAATATCTTACTGCAATTTTTCACAACTGGAATATTATATCCAGACTATAAACTTAATGAGATTTTTTTTAAAAATCTAAGGTGGTATATATGTATGTGCACTTACGTATGTTGCTTGGTGGATGAATCGATGGAAATATATATATATATATATATATATATATATATATATATATATATATATATATATATATATATATATATAGAGAGAGAGAGAGAGAGAGAGAGAGAGAGAGAGAGAGAGAGAGAGAGAATGAATTACAAATATACAGCAAACAGATTCTACAGGAGAATGCTTGATAACATTAACAGAATTTGTAAACACGAATAAATAATATTATCATACAGGTTAGAGAATTTTAATTTGTCATCTACAGAGATTCGAACCTAGATCCGCGGGTTACGGCACCCATCGCCTTGCCTGTCATCACCAACCCCTATACAATCTCTACCATGCATACATCACCAAAAAATAACGCTACAAAAAATTAAAATTCTCTAACATGTATGACAATGTTATTTATTCGTATTTAAAGCTGTGTACTTTGATGAGAATTAATTACTGGGTCGACATGCGGGTATGTCTGCTACGCACGAATGCCTATACCACCATCTTTGTAGCATCATTTTTTTGGTGATGTGTGCATTGTCGAGATGGTATAGGGGTTGGTGCTTACAAGCAAGGCGTAGAGTACAAATTAAAATTATCTAACCTGTATGATAGTGTTATATATATATATATATATATATATATATATATATATATATATATATATATATATATATATATATATACACATATGGATAGACTGATGATTTTAGAGAGAAATAGAGATTACGACGTTAAAGAGGATCTAATTTGTAAAAATATATCTTATGTAATCTTTTGTTCATTTTTTAGCGGGGCTAATCCAACTGAACCAATCCCTAACAGGGACATCAATCGTCGGCTACGATCTCACCATCACTGTCAGTGACGCGAAAAATACCGCTGGACCGAAAATTTTAACAGTCACTATTACAGGTATTGTTCTAATGGAAGTAACAACTCATTTTAACAGTCACTATTACAGGTATTGTTTTAAAGGAAATAACAACTCATTTTAACAGTCACTATTACAGGTATTGTTCTAATGGAAGTAACAACTCATTTTAACAGTCACTATTACATGTATTGTTCTAATAGAAGTAACAACTCATTTTAGCAGTCACTATTACAGGTATTGTTCTAATGGAAGTAACAAACTCATTTTAACAGTCACTATTACAGGTATTGTTCTAATGGAAGTAACAACTCATTTTAACAGTCACTATTACAGGTATTGTTCTAATGGAAGTAACAACTCATTTAACAGTCACTATTACAGGTATTGTTCTAATGGAAGTAACAACTCATTTTAGCAGTCACTATTACAGGTATTGTTCTAATGGAAGTAACAAACTCATTTTAACAGTCACTATTACAGGTATTGTTCTAATGGAAGTAACAACTCATTTTAGCAGTCACTATTACAGGTATTGTTCTAATGGAAGTAACAACTCATTTTAACAGTCACTATTACAGGTATTGTTCTAATGGAAGTAACAACTCATTTTAACAGTCACTATTACAGGTATTGTTCTAATGGAATTAACAACTCATTTTAACAGTCACTATTACAGGTATTGTTCTAATGGAAGTAACAAACTCATTTTAACAGTCACTATTACAGGTATTGTTCTAATGGAAGTAACAACTCATTTTAACAGTCACTATTACAGGTATTGTTCTAATGGAAGTAACAACTCATTTTAACAGTCATTATTACAGGTATTGTTCTAATGGAAGTAACAACTCATTTTAGCAGTCACTATTACAGGTATTGTTCTAATGGAAGTAACAACTCACTTTAACAGTCACTATTTTAGGTATTGTTCTAATGGAAGTAACAACTCATTCTTTTCAGAGTCTTATGTATGTACGATTCCCTGCTCTTGTTAGTAGTGTCGGTCTGTCTTGGTTCATGTGTCAATCGCATAACTATTAAAGGCGAGGCGGGCCGGCAATAGGAACGTCTATATATGTTTCCAATGTGAGTCGAAAAACTCTGAAAGAGACTCGGAGGTAATCGTTGTTATACTTCCCAAATCGCTACGTTTTTGGCAAACGAACATCTAGCTAGATGTGCGAAAAAAAGATCATTATAAAGTGATAGGCGTTGAAAATAGCACTCAACAACGTTTCAACCATCAATGAAATACCTGCAATGGTATTGCTTAAGTTGATATTAATCATCGAGTCTTTGTGACGTCATTGAAATTGTTATAACTTAATAACAGCCACGGGCTTGAGAGATATCAAATAGTCACTATTTACATCTGAAATCATTCTCTAGCAAGCGACGGAAAAGGCCGAGGATTGGCCGGTCGGGTGACCGAGGATATCTTGTATGTTGCTAGATGGATTTGTAGGCTGGTTCTCTTAATGCTTTGATAATGAACAAAAATTATAAATCAAGGAACCAGATGTTCTATAAGTACACATGCAGCATATGCACTAAACTGCTCTCATGTGACGTAGGTAAACAACGCCACTGTCTGTACAGACCGTGTAACCCCGGGGCCAGCATTGTTTTCAGTTGTTAACTAAAACTGATGAAAAGTGAACAAATACGAGTTTTTAGTGAAGTTGTGTTGTCTTGCAATCAAAGGCTTGTATTTTCTATATTTTCCTTTTTTTTTTTCTTTTTTTTTTTTTTTTTTTTTTTTTTGTTTTGTTTGTTGCGAATCTGATTAAAATAGTTGTAAAAACAAAAGCATGCGTTTCTGCAAGAAAGCGTCTGAAATCAACTTGTGGTGGCAATGGCGCTTCGAGAGAACTTAGAGCGTCATCTGTGGAGCAGTTTGCATCTGAACTAGACTGGTTCACCCGGTTCTCTTTGGTTGTCATCGCTATGCAACGGAAAGACAAACCAAGACTTGGGGACAATATTTGCTGATACCCGACCTAAGTTGGCAAGCTAATGTTATAGGCTGGTAGCTAGTAAAATCTGTGTCTCCCGTTTGATTAGTCAGCAAAGTTATTCTCACAGCAGTGACTGCATTCCCCAACGGCTGGTTTGGAACCTTCCTCCTGAACTGCATTGATTGGTTGATAGCCTCACATCGGCCCAGAACATCATGGGAAAATAGTAGAGATTCCGTACTTTCACTAAGATGGAGTATCACAGTTATCTGTGCTCTCACGAGCACCAGAAGTGTAACGCAGTTGTCAGCTACGGGTGAAGAAAAAAAAAAGACGCGAAACGAAAACAAGGCACCCCAATTTATGCACGCTAGAAGACGCTGTGAGCGTTAACAAAAACAGATTAAATTAGTAATGAAAAATAATGCATGCCAACTAACATTTATGGTAAGCGAAAGTAAACTTTATTTCAGTCAGGAGGAATGTTGAAAGATCAATTTCTTTCTGTCTTAGAGACACGTCATGCATACTGTGACGTCATAAAATCGCTGCTGTTAACTATTACTTAAGGAATGTGATCAAAATGTTATCCGCTTGACGTGAACAATCCGCAAGGGGACTCAGATTTTACTGTGTTTTCCACAGGCTGCAAATTCTCAAGTGTCATTAAGCTACTCTCGATCCCCAGTTTTTACCTTTTCTCATATTTAATTTGGCATATTAGAAGAACAGACGCGATTTCGCAATATAAATAAAGATAATAAACAAAATGGCACTGTTCTAAATAGGTACAACTGTCTTTGTTCGATAGTGTTTGTATGGATAATGCAGCCTATCCAATAATTATATATTACAAAATAATATCGTTTATTTGTATAGCCTATCTATCAACAGATTAATATAATAACGGTTTTAAATATAACCATGACGAGTAATAAGATTTAGTTTTGTTCATGCGTCCTTTTTTCAGGTATAAATAATAATCCGGTCATCAATAACCTGCCTCTGGGTTCGCCTTTGTCTGTAGCAGAAAATACAGCCCTAGGAAGTACAGTTTTTACCGTCAGCGTGACCGACCTTGACGTCAGCAACACTCATACATGGACGATGACGTCATCACCTGGAGCTGGAATGTCTTATTTTACTCTTGACAGTACAAGTAGGTGTTAGAAGCTTTAATGTCTTATTTTACTCTTGACAGTACAAGTAGGTGTTAGCAGTTTTCTCTAACTGTATATATTTTTGCTTCGCTGGTGTGCACAATGTGGAGGTCTGTCTTACGTTTTGATATTCCCGTCTTTCTCCTGTGTCTGTTTAAAGTTGTCTCTTTTTCCGGCAATGATTCTCACGGTATTTGTGTAAGTTTGTATACATGTATGTGTGTGTGTGTGTGTATGTGCTTGTGAACTTCCTCATTTCAACTTAATATATGCTATCATTGTTTGCTATAGAGGCTGATTTGGAATATCTCGCGTTGTAGCATCGTTTCACATCAAATCGACAACGAGACAATATTGCGCCACATCTCAACAAAATAACGCTACGAAAGAATAAAATAGAGGTACAAATCGATAACAGGAATCTGCCGCTATCTCGTTTTGTCCCTTCAATGTTGTCAGTTTGATGTGTTGTCATTTTCTTTACTTGGTCGAGGCGACAACACGAGATTGCACAAAGTGCCACGAAAGTTTTTCGAACTGCCGCCTCAACGATTGAGATACAAACGCTTACCAAGGGTGCCAATTTCATATACAGAATAAATATATTAGCGACTTTATAGAAAATAACTTGACTATAAATACTGATAATGTTATTTATCAAGAACGTTTGCTGTTTCCGGTAGAAAATAAACATAAAAATATACCTTATCCATGTGGAACTTGTATCACTTTTAACAAAATATGAATTCTGTATTACTTAAATCAACATTTTTTCGTGTTACATATAACATAAATTTATTATAATCATCATTTATTTATTTATTTATTCTTTCTTTGTTTCTTTTTTTGGTTTGGTTGTTTCATTCTTCTTTCTTTCTTCCTATTTGTATTTACTACTTTATTTTGTTCTTGTAGCCGGGGTTATAAAAACGTCTTCAGCCAATACGATTAACTACGAAACGCTTGCCACAACCTCTTTCACATTTACCATTACGGTTAGTGACGGAACCGCCACGGATTCTAAAAGCCTGACTATTGCCATCACCAACGTAAACGAGGCTCCGACCTTCAACCAACCCAGCTTCAGCATTTCCTATAACGAATCAGCGGTTAGTAAAGGAATGAATATTAGATAACATTTCTAGGTTCACTTCATTTCATGCACTGAATTATTTCTTGTGTGTGTTTGTGCGTCTGCATGCGTATGCATATATATATATATATATATATATATATATATATATATATATATATATATATATATATATATATCGTCCTGTCTCGTATATAGATATATATCGTCCTGTCTCATATATATATATATATATATATATATATATATATATATATATATATATATATATATATATATATACATATATACATCGTCCAGTCTCGTGTTTTGTCGTACTGTCATAAACTTCTCGAGAGAACTAATCTTTCAATGACGTCATGACCGCAACATTTGTTTATATTTGTCAACATTGATTCACATGAAAAGAACAATTGATGGAAACTCCTAACAGTTGTGAATTGAAGCAAAGATACGTACAACGAAAATAACTATATTTGACTAATTCCCTTTTTTTCAGAAGAATTCAGTGTAAAACATTAAATTTCGTTTAAAAACATATCACTGTTCAAAGAAGACTGGTTGAAATCGCTAAGGTAAAGACAATACACAGCCTCCGAGTTCCGTGCTGCAGATAGCTCACACCACAATGATACAAATGGGAACGAGTCAAAAAGTCAGGTCTGTTCTTATCCCTTAGATTCATCAAGACAGAAAAAAACATAACGATATAGATCTCCATTCATCTTTGATCTGGAATTGATTTACCCTTCAAAAATAATAACGAGACTATGAAATGTAATAAAATAACAATATCAACAACGCCTTTTTCGACATGAAATCGGACTAAACAAGATACACATGTAGCTAGACTGATCAGTGGGAAGAGTCCAATTTGCGGTGCACTGACTTTAATTGCTGCGCGTTTAGAACATAAGTGTGTAGCAATTATTGTTTATTTTCGTTATTGTGAAAGAATGATCAAATGAGAATGGAAATCGGGGAGCTGTTGCCACTTTGTGCGTACTATACTCGCGGTAGAAGGTCATGTAATGACAGACAGTAGTCACGTGATTAAAGATAGAGATAGCCTCCATCGGTGTTCTATACTGGAAAACACGACCATATGCTAATATAGAAATGTGAGAAGTTTCTATCTTACAGGCTGGAACTGTTTTGCCGAATCCTTCCTTTGGCGTAAGCGACCCAGATTCCGGTGATACTAAAACCTACACTTTGAACTGCGGAAGTTCACCAGGGTTCACCATGAACAGTGCCACAGGCGTAGTCTCTCTTTCTATCGATTATGATGTAGATCCCGGTGTGCTGGCCACGACAGTCATTTGTACTGTCAAGGTCACAGACAGTGGAGGACTTACTGCGACAGCTTCGCTAACTATTAACATCAGTAAGTATCAGCGAGGACTACAAAGGTTTTAAATTCAAACATGTATCTATGCATAACATATATCCTTACTGACTTTGGAAAAAAAGAGATGTTTTATTCTGAGAAGAAAGGCCTCATTCTCACAACAATCTATGATAAGCTTCAGGCTGAAGAAGATTTCATTATACGGAGAATATTTATTGTAGTTTAATTGATATATAGAGGATATTTTCTTCTCCTGCGTTAATACCGGATATTTTTCATCGTGTGCTACAAAATACGTGATATTTTAACGAGTGGCAAAGCCTTAAGTTAAAATATATCGTTGGTGGTACCACAAGATGAAATTTTCTTTTATTATATACCAAACTTGCTTCAGAATCGAAGCTTAGAAGATTAAACTCACTCTTCAGCACAACACCCCACCCCACCCCCTTTTCATAAATTCACCTCACTTTCATAGACTGACCATATAAATATCAGTGAGTTAAGAGAGCGGTAGGATTGGCATGAACTAATCTGTCGCAGTAAATTACATTTTTGACATTTGCAAACTATTTGATCATATCTGACCATAAAGCGAGTCCGATTCAGCAATGCATCACAGCTAGTTTATCATTGTTGTCAAGAAAGTAAGGGAAAATAACTTCACAGAGACGCGAACGGCGTCGAGTCAAATCTCTTCAGCAAAAATTAATTTCCATGCGCGAAATGTAATGCAGTTTCTTTTTATTTGTTCTAGCTAACAAAGTGTTCGTATTTGTTGCCGCAGGTATAACTTCTGTAGGCACACACAATCAAGCGTCACATGGCATGATAGTAAATCATATATTTTCACATGTGAAAATAAAAGGATATATTTTTGACATGTGAAAATATAGGAATGAAACAAATATGAAAATTATTTCGTCTGCAAATTTTTATATTTCACGCTTAAGCATACAATAAATAAATATATGAATTAGTTACTGCTGCCAACACAACTGATATATATATATATATATATATATATATATATATATATATATATATATATATATATATATATATATGTATATAAATTATGACAGGTTAATAGACTTGTCCTGCTACGCTGATGGCGTGTATTTTAGAGAAAGTGAGGATCAAGAAACCTTAAAGGTCCGAAATATTTCATTCGGTACGATTTGCGAAAAAAGTACTAGAGAACAACAGACATTCATTTTTTTATTATTTGTTAGCAAACAAATAGATGTATTAGAAGTTGAATTTCCGGGAGAAAATCACACACACAAAATATAGTTAAATAAGGCCTCCATGTTGTGACCATAGATCTGCATGTAGGAAAGGTGGTCAGAACTGGGAGTTGATCTGATATTAGAAGAGAAGTTCGCTTGATTATTAAAAGTTAAAAACGAACGATTATGATTATTGTTTGAGATAGAAGACGTCTTACACAGTGAATACCACACAGTAAATCTTGTAGAAACTAATCTGATCAATTGAGCCACAGCCTGAAAGAGAGAGATTGAACATTGTTGACTGTCAGTGACTTCTCTACAACAAATGTGAGTCAAAGGCCGAGTTTTAAAACCGGTCGGTTGGGCTAGAAAGAGTAGGTAGGATATATAAAACATCATTTGAGTTTCGTCAAGAATGTGATACTTATTAACCTATTGTATAAAATAGGCGTGAAAACTGAACATCTAATAGTTGATCACGTACTGTGCGGAGTTGTAAGCCTATCTCGACATTCAATTAACAGTGACTGTCCCAGGTATTTACGTAGGCCAATCACCTAACCAGACCAATATAATGGACAATTTTCCTCGATTTGAGCTAAATTGAGACAACCACTACTTAAAAGACTTCTCACTTTATGGCTAGTGATGGCTTTCATATTAATAGATGTTATTACGTTATCTAAAGTATTATTGATCGCTGAAGAAAAATCAGTCAGCTTTATCTACAGTGGAGAATAATTATTCTATAGCTGGTTATTTTCTATTTCTATTTTTTTTTTTTTTTTTTTTTTTCTTTCTTTTATTTTCTTTCTATGTTTGTAATCTGTAAATTTTCCTAGAAATCAAAATATTTACTTAAAATTTCATGAAAAGTTAATTTTAATCCAGGAATCAGAGTCACATGAACAACAGTGCGAAATGAAACCATCGCTAAGCATCGTAAAATCTTAAAAGCAAATTGGGTTCACCGCACAAATAACTGCTCAACGGAGTTTTTTTGGGAGAAGTCGATGTTTGAAACGCGTTTTGTAAAGATTTTTCTTACTGGTAAAAATTAGCACAGAATAAATTCTATACTTCTAGATAACATCAACGACAACAATCCAGTCTTCACTGCCGCGTCATACAGTTTCTTCACAACGTACGACGTTGCCATCGGCACGACTGTCGGTACCGTCACTGCTACAGACGCCGATCTGGGGACTTATGGCACTATCGCCTACTCTCTGGATCAAACGACGCTTGCAGACGACTATTTCCAAATTAGTTCAACTGGTGTTATTACAACTAAAAAATCTCTAAGCACATTTGGCGCGGGGATGACGGCAACAATAACGGCAAAAGTTACCGATGGTGGTGGAAGAAGCGCTATGGCCACTGTGTACATTGTTACCGGAGAAACGACGACTACTTCCTCAACAACAACCCCAGAGTATAAAAGTATCTTTAAAGATAACCGTAACATTGCTTGGGTCGTGTTGAGTGCTCTAACCGGTGCCATAATAATCGGTTACTTATTCTGGTTGGGATTTAGTATTTACCGCACGGGGTGGCCGAACTTAAATTGGAGTAAAAGGTGAGAAGCCCTCTTATATCGATTTGACCCTTTCTTTTGTGTTTTCTCTATTCTTTCATTCTTTCTTCTTACCCTTTATTCTGTCTTGTGGCAACCTTCCCTAGAGAAAACAATTTGTGGGCATATTTTTGCTATTTACATCCATTTACTACTTGGCGATATTTCAATCAAATGTACATCCTGCATAAAGCTTTGTTAGTCGTCTGTGTGAAATGTTCTGTGACCTCAGTTAATGCACACTCCAAAATAGTGTGTAAGCTTAAAACGTTTGATACAGATGCGGCATTATGGGAAATAACTATACAGATTTAACCCTAATTTGCATAAGTTATGAGGTATTGTACACCAGAGTCGTTAGAAAGTATACGTGTACTGTCTACCAAATGCTGAAACAAAACGTAAAATTTACAGTTCGGGTCCAATCGTCATAAATTTTGTTCCTGAGTGCATGTAATGTTAAAACCAATCAAATACTGGCAATGTATGTTGTTTAGCGTGCTAGATAAATTACATCTGAGTGCATGTACTGTTAAAAGCAATCAGACACTGGCAATGTATATTATTAGTGTGCTAGATAAATTACATATGCTTGGTATTTTGATATTTTTAGATCTTAGGTCATTATGACGTCATTTTAGACAACACTCATTTGGAGCTTCTTTTTTCCGTTATAAAATCGGGATGAAATATATTTTACCAACACTATCAAGTTAAATCGCACAAATTTAATGGTCAGTTATAATTTGGAAGGACTTCTTGTACGTGCATATACTTGAATGTCTGGACGACATTATTTGTTTCTCGCCTGCAAACCAGGTTTTGATAACTAAGCGACAGTTTCGATTGATAAGCTTTGTTTCAATTCATTTGTTGCCTGCACAATAATCGAACTTGATGTTTGCACCCTACGTGAAAATCCAACTATTCCAGGCAAATTAGGTCACTGTGACCTGTTTTTAATGTTCCAGTTACTTGTGCTGTGTCTCTATGGCAAGAACTAGATATTTAGTGTTCCAGTTACTTGTGCTGTGTCTCTATGGCAAGAACTAAATATTTTCGCCATAGGTGAGAAGTATGTTTGTCTTCGAGAAAACTAAGTCATTGTGACCTCCTTTTCAAGTTCTAGTTTTGTGCTATGTCTCTGGGGCTGGGTCTCATTGGGTTACTGTGATCTACATTCTAGCAAAATTCTTGCTGCTGACATGCAAGTCTAACTGCTTTATTGTCAACTTTTAAAATATTCTGGAAAGTGCTCCTCTACGCAAACCGCATTGAAGATTTATCGTTAGGATAACTATCTAGAGAGGTCTACACTACTATCTTAAGTTGGTCTCCGTAGCAGGGGTTTCCGTTACACTACTATCTTAAGCTGGTCTCCGTAGCACGGGTTTCCGTTACACCACTATCTTAAGTTGGTCTGCGTAGCACGGGTTTCCATAATACTATCTTAAGCTGGTCTCCGTAGCATGGGTTTCCGTTACACCGCTATCTTAAGTTGGTCTCCGTGGCACGGGTTTCCATGACATATTCGATGTTCACTTTTGGAGTTGGAACTTGTGTCTGATTTCTGTTATCTTAACATTTACGTACGTTGATGTATGCCTGCATATTAGCTGGGAAGTGTCGTAAGAACAAAAACAGATAAGAGAGTTTCAATTTTGGGATAATACAAACTTTCCTGAAGTAGACGTTGCGCAAACAAGAAGACAAGGAATATAGCTGAAGTATTGTTGAATGACAGTGGAAACTAATTACATTCTAGTTCACCAGTATCTTGGAATACTCCTTAAAGTGACATAAACAAAAAAAGTTTAATTAACAGTATGAGTTTATCAAAGTCAAAGAGTTATGACGGCCATAAAAGATTTTATTTTGAGATCCTACTGCTATTTTTGATGGTGTATCACATACTTTGACAGATATTGATGCTTTACCACTTACTTTGACAGCTCTTGATAGTATACTATTTACTTTGATAGATCTTGATGGTGTATCACTTACTTTGATAGATCTTGATGATGTATCACTTACTTTGACATATATTGATGCTTTACCACTTACTTTGACAGCTCTTGATAGTATACTATTTACTTTGATAGATCTTGATGGTGTATCACTTACTTTGATAAATCTTGATGGTGTATCACTTACTTTGACAAATATTGATGCTTTACCACTTACTTTGACCGATCATGATTGTATATCATTTGCTGTGACAGATCTTAATGGCATATTACTTATTTTGATAACTGATTGTATATCATTTGCTGTGACAGATCTTAATGGCATATTACTTATTTTGATAACTGATTGTATATCATTTGCTGTGACAGATCTTAATGGCATATTACTTATTTTGATAACTGATTGTATATCATTTGCTGTGACAGATCTTAATGGCATATTACTTATTTTGATAACTGATTGTGAATTAAAATGAACTATAGTAGACTTTTCTAATCTGTCAATGAAAAGATCCATTTCTAAAAAACATAAATTACTATAACTTCACTATTTTGCGTAGGGTTCCAATTTTCGTGGAGTTCGTAGTTGCTTCAAACTACGAATTTAAAGAGCCATCCTGCAATGGTCTTTCTGCGGAAACTTTCCACAATCCACGAATTAAAGTACCATCGACAATGTAATTCTTCAGAAAAGACGAACATTGCTGACCACAAAATTGTATAAATTCACAGTATACGTATAGTAATACATTACCAGGTCATGTCATTTTCAAGGTTTAAAACTATATATATATATATATATATATATATATATATATATATATATATATATATATATATATATATATTAATATCACATACATTAAAAATAACATGACTTTTAAAGTGTTGATATAAAGCAATTTGATATACCAATACTGTTGGTATATCAAATTGTGATCCGCCCATGAATACGCATATATAAGCATGGTATCAATAGATGTTATTGCTTCTATAGTCTCTAGATCAGTGATGAATTTTCACGTATTAATCATTATCGACATAAGAAAATAACGAGAAAAAATATTAATATTCCCCGTTTTCTAAATGAACTAAACATGGTACACAATTTCATTGAAATACCCTCTGCTTTCCCCAGCTCTCTCTCTCTCTCTCTCTCTCTCTCTCTCTCTCTCTCTCTCTCTCTCTCTCTCTCTCTCTCTCTCTCTTGCATAAGGGACACACATACGTGGAAATCTGTTGAGAGAGAGAGAGAGAGAAAGAAAAAAAAGAATTTGAGCTGGATGAAACCCTTGAACGTGAACTTACACCAAGTAACCAACAAGAACCTGGGTCGTCGTTATGGTATGCTTACACTTTTCATGGGATGTATCTACAGTGTTCACAATACCAATGATATAAAGTTGCTATAGCTATAGCCTGTCGAGACTGTAAGGTAAATTTATTGGTTAGGAGGCACACACATACTGTAATCTATTTAATGTTTTGTTTTTGGTTTTTATCCTATATTAGGGACCTAAAAACATTATTTTTAAATATTAAAATGTCCGAAGGCGGCTTTCCCCCCCCCCCTCTCTCTCTCTCTCTCTCTCTCTCTCTCTCTCTCTCTCTCTCTCTCTCTCTCTCTCTCTCTCTCTGTTGGTTGGTCAGGTAGCAGACTAATCGACCAACAGAAAAACATAGAGATGGACAATAAGAAAAAAAATCTTATGCTAAGTCTCCCCAAATCCCCACCCCACCTCTCTCTTTCTCTCTTTCTCTCTCTCTCTCTCTCTCTCTCTCTCTCTCTCTCTCTCTCTGTTGGTTGGTCTGTCTCAGCATATCAGTTTATCATTTTTACACAGTGTATCTCTCTCTCTCTCTCTCTCTGGACCATCGTCGCAAGATACGGGCGAAAATCCGTGAAAAAACGAGCGTAGCTGATTTTCGCCTGTCATGCGACGATGTCTCTGGACCTATGAATGATGGTAAAATTTACAGATAAACATACCGACGGAAAGGGGAAAGCGTGAGATCGAGGATAAAACAATCTTATGGTCGGTAGCAATGTTAATTAAAACATAATAATAACTTAGATCAACTGTAAATAAATTTAAATGTTTTAATTACCTATTGTTGGCACGTCATTTAGCTTAGTCTATATTCCACACTCGTTTCAATACACTCGACGGTGACTGAATGGCTGCGCGTTCAGTGTTCAAGAAGCTAACCATGCTGTGTTTGTAGGGCTCTAGTGTCTTCACTTAAACCATCTTTCATGTTTAAATCATAAGCGTGTCCTTTATTTATTTAATCAATATGAATGAAAATAGAAGCTAAAAAAAACCAACAAAAAAACAACTTATCAATTTGCAAAGAGAATTGTGAATAGCCGTAATAGGTAAAGAACTACATTTTGTAGCGGACACACTGGGCAGGGATGTGAAGAGTTCACTCACTCCGTTAATACACAGTTTCCTGTAGTCAATTTTAACTCCGTTGGAAATGCAACTATGTGTATTTGTATGTGATATAAATAAAATATATATATAGTATGTACGCTGTATCTTTGATATACCACTCGTTGTATAAATTTTCATTAAAAGGAAACTCGGCAAGCCTCGTTGACTTTTAATGAAAAATGTATACATTTCGTGGCATATAAATGTACATACTATACATATACATACATACATACATACATACATATATATATATATATATATATATATATATATATATATATATATATACATATAAACAGTTGCTATGTTGCTATACATGTTCCTACTTATTCATACAACGTTCTTATTCATATAATGACCTTTTCACCCATTCAACTCAGTATCCGGGAAACTTTCCAAGACATGTCATATTACACTTTGCACTGTATATTCCTTGAAGCTTTGAACCATTGTGAAAATGGACTCAGGTGCAGGAGGACCCAGTGACGTGACATACAACAATTCTTTTCGTACATCTCAACGGTGATCATGATATGTTACGCGCAGTAATAGCCTCACTCAGTCTGCCTCTATCCAACCCACTACAACGTGATCGACTTAATTGTGCATAATACGGACAGCTATTGACAGAAACTAAATGTGTGTCTTGTCAGAACCAATACAATTATTAAGAAAACAAAATGGAGCTTGTTAGCAACTACTCTTGCAATGAAAGCTGTGTCCTATATTTTTGGAAAACCGAGAGATGTAACAGATCAAGTTTTGACAGAGAACCTTACTTGCCATGGATCTTTTCGACATTCTGCCTTTTGCTTGTATATGGGTGGGTCTCATACAACTTGAAAAAAGTAAACAAACAAGTTTACAAAGGGACGCTTAAGATTTGCAATGTTGACGTTTATTTTGCTATAACACGCATAAAAGAGAAAACTTGTGTGTCATGAATACCTCAAAAACTAGTTGATACTTCAGATTTATAAACTAAAAAAGCTAAAACTGTTTTTAACGGATTGAAACAGTAGTTAATTTTCTGCACTAATAGACTAATAAATCCTTAGAGTAAAACACACACACAATAGATGCTTAAATCATATCACTAAATGAATCGTTTAAAACCTTTTCAAGTTGATTTCTGAAAAGAAATAATTAGAGATACTCCCGAGAGCTTAGTGGCAAAATTATGTAATGGGGTTGAAGATTGAATTTTCTAGTTTTTGTTCAGTTTACATGACTCAAAAAGAACTGAACAGATGATTCATAGTACGTAGATGATTTATAGTACGTAGATGATTTATAGTACGTAGATGATTCATAGTACGTAGATGATTCATAGTACGTAGATGATTTATAGTACGTAGATGATTCATAGTACGTAGATGATTTATAGTACGTACTCCAGTGCCAGGCGAATATAGATTAAAAGTATGATAGGTTCCATATAAAACGGCAATTTGTAAAACAAAGTGTGCTATATTAAGACTTGTTGGATGTTTAATCTAAGAACAATATTCATTGTATCATTTTTAAATCTTTGTTGTTCTGACGAGATGCCTGTCATATTCAAATGTTGCTGGCCTTGAAACATTTATGTAATTCTACATTGTTTAAAAGAGGGGCGCTTTAATAAAACACTCTCATTTGAGATGGTATGATTTCCACAGAAACGCTCCGATTTAGCAAAATTTCACCCAAATTAAAAACTCTGCTCTCCATCAGCGGAACTTATTATGGTTGCTGTGTAATATATTGAAGATTACTTCCGACCGTGTCGCTTGATCCTATTGTATCTTTTAGGAAAGATGTTGTAGTTGTTGTTGTTCGTCCTTCGAGTAAGAAGATGACCATGACATCACAAGCTGGTTTGGTTTCTGTGGGTACGTGATTAGCTGATTTGACCAATTTGTGCTCTGAACTGTCTGTGGCACACTGGACAGGAGATGCCGCTTTGGTTTGTTTGATCAATAGAAGGCGTGCTGCAGTTCTGAGATTACGCTGCTCGGTCTTCTGCACTGCCTCTGCAATTCTTCTCACTTCAAAGTCTGTAGCTCCAGTATGGATGAAACTGCCAGGTGGAGCTATTCTCTGCGAGATCTTCCCAAGATTCATGGTCAGTGTTGAAGTGTTTCAATGATGACTTGAGGAATCTTTGAACCGTTTCTTCTGAACACCCTGAGATCGCTTTACCTCCTTCAGCTTGCTAAAGACGATCTTTTTTTATAGTCGCCCTTCTGACATTCTGGTGACGTGGCCTGCCCATCTCATCTGTCGTTTCATCAGCAGAGTGTGGATACTTTCAATGCCTGCCTGTGTGAGAACCGCAGTGTCTGGGACCTTGTCCTGTCATTTTATCCTCATCAGTTTATTCAGGCAGCCGATGTGAAAATGGTTCAGCTTCTTGGCATGGCGTTTGTACACTGTCCAGGTTTCGCATGCATACAGCAGGGTCGGCAATACAAAGGCTTTGTAGACCTTCCGTTTTGTTTGTAGACTGATGCTTCAGCGCGCCCACACATTTGCGCGTAGTCTGCAAAGGGCAAAAGTTGATTAAGCAGTTCTGGCGTTGGTTTCATCATCGATGTGGACTGCACGTGACAGTATGCTGCCGAGATAGGTGCACTTGTCCACTGCCAAGAGAGTTTGGCCATTTACTGTTATCGTGGGCTCTATGTAAGGCTTTCCTGGTGCAGGCTGGTGCATCACCTCTGTCTTCTTGATGCTGATTGTGAAACTGAAATTGTCACAGGCTAAAGAGAAATGGTCCATACTCTGTTGCATGTCAGACTCAGATGTGGCATTCAGGGAACAGTCGTCAGCCAATAGGAGATCACGAACAGTCGCTTCTTGTAACTTCGTCTTCGCCTATGGTCTCCTCAGATTGAAGAGCTTGCCGTCAGTGCGGTATCTGATGTTGATCTCAGTGTCAGTGTTGCGGAAGGCATCAGTAAGTTTGGCAGAGAACATCCTACTGAAGAGGGCTGGGGCCAACAAACAGCCTTGCTTGACTCCATTGGTGACTGGGGATGGTTCAGATGACTCGCTATTGTTCACGACACGAGCGAGCATACCATCATGGAATTGCCGAACCATCACGAGGAATTTCTCTCGGCAACCACATTTTGGCATGATCTTCCAAACGCCCCCACGGCTGACTGTGTCAAATGCTTTTGTCAGGTCGATGAATGTCGTGAACGAGTTGGAGTTCTGTTCCAGACATTTCTCCTAGAGTTGACGAGCTGCAAACACAGTGGACAGTATATCAGCAGATAGACCAGAGAGAAGAACAGCTCTAGTTGCTAGCGAATTGGCCAGGTTCAACATCCTGATAGCAGCCCTGAGTGAAACTCGCCTAGCTGAGGAAGGACAACTATCCGAAGTAAGATCCGGCTACACCTTTCTTTTTTTTTTTTTTGAGTGGCCGAAGCTAAGAGGAGCGACGTTAAGCTGGTGTTGGCTTTGCCATCAAATCAAAGCTAGTCAGCAAGCTCACAAATACCACAAAGGGCGTAAATGAAATACTAATGCATATGAGACTTCCACTGTCTGAAAAAAGACATGCAACTATCATCAGCGACTTTGCACCCACCACGACAAATTTTATGAAAACCTGGAGTCTCTTATCGCAGAAGTACCGAAGGCAGACAAGCTCATCATCGTTGGTGAGTTCAGTGCTAGAGTTGGCACAGATCACCCGACATGGGCAGGTGTCATTGGCAAAAATGGCTTTGGCAAATGCAACAACATCGGACTCATCCTACAGAGGAAATGCGCTAAACATGACCTCCTAATCACCAACACCGTCTTCCGTCTGCCAAACCGCAACAAGACGTATTGGACGCACCCACGCTCTAAGCACAGGCATCTCATTGACTGCGTCATCGTCAGGAGAAGAAACAGACAGCATGTCCGAGTAACAAAGGCCATTAAAAGTGCAGAATGCTGGACTGACTACAGGCTCATAGTCTTCCAGCTCAATATCTGGATTCAACCTAGCAGACGACCTCAAGGCAATAAAGTGCCCACAAAACTAAATGTCTTCAAATTGAAACAGGAGAATGTGCAACAGGCATTCTTTCGAAGAACTGTGCAGCCAGTTAGATACAATCGATATAAACTCTGAGAATGTCGAGGAAAACTGGGCATCCTTTAGAGACTCTGTGTGCCCAACTACATACAAAACCCTCGGTCCCGCCACACGTAAACATCAAGATTGGTTTGATGAGAACGGTACTGCCACACAGTGACTTCTGTGTGAGAAACATCGGCTACATAATGCCTGTTTAGAAGAGAACACTCCATCATCTAAGAAGGCAGCCTTCGTCAACACCAAGAGGACTGTCCAATGCAAACTAAGAGAGTTGCAAGTCTCATGGTTGTGCAATAAGGCAGATGAGATTCAGTCCTACGCAGACAGTAGTGACATGAAGAACGTATGTGATGCGTTGAAGACAATCTACGGGCCATCAGGAACGTCTCCAATACTGAGTGCTGACAGCGCCACACTGCTCACTGACAAAGAAAATATACTTCAAAGATGGGCAGAACACTTCAACAGCATCCTCAATCAACCGTCATATATCAGTGAGGAGGCAATTGATAGACTGCCCCAAGTGGAAATCAACATATCACTTGCTGATCCCCAAACGCTCACTAAAAACTGAGAAAGCAATTGACCAGCTGTCAGATGGCAAAGCACCTGGAGCAGACGCTATACCAACAGAAGTCTACAAGGCCGGAGGCTCGTACGTGGCACAGAAATTGACTGAACTCTTCAAGTCAACGTGGACTCAAGGAACTACATCCCATGAGTTTCAGGATGCATCTATCGTCAACTTGCACAAGCGGAAAGGCAACCGACAATCCTGTGACAACTATCGGGGCATCTCCTTGGTGTAAATAACCAGCAAAATCCTCATCAGAATTCTGCTGAATCGCCTTGTGCAGCACATCCATCAAGGGCTCCTTTCTGGGATCAGTGTGGCTTCAGGAAAGGACGAGGGGCCACAGACATGATGTTTGCAGCTCTTCATGAAAGATACAATGAAGACGCAGTAGTCGTGTCCGTTGTGATGAAAATGTCCAAGGTACTGAGTTGATTATGTGTTAAGATCGTTCTCTAAATTTCAAGAGCTGTTTTAAATTGTTAAGAATATTGAGTATGTAAGAGGAATGTACAAAGCAGACCTAATGATGATTGAATATACAGATACAGTTCTTTCTGAAAAATAAGTTTATATCTACTAGAAATAAACGTATAATAAATTTCTGCCTTCCTTGAAACAAGTTAATTTATTTCTAATGGGTAATTGAGCAGATTAAACTTTCAAGTAATATAGCATTATTGTTGATTCTGCCGAATTGTACATCGTGCTACACTAAAAACTTGTATTCTATGGTCCCAAATACAGGAAAAGCAATTTATGCTTTAGTTATGTCCATATATTAAGATTATACAACAAAATTTTGAATATTTTAGTTTTTAACTGAATCATTTTCTCTCGTCATTTTTAACTTGAATTATGTAAAGTACCGTGTCTTCGTACCGCTTGGTTGTTTTGTGACATGAAAAGTTTTGTTTCTTATAACTGAGTCTGTCGAATGTTAAGGATTAACATCTCCCTTGGATTCTCTCTAGGACACAGGTATACATTGAAAGTTTAAACCAACATGGATACTAAATGAAGACTCATTCCAGTAGCGAGTACTGTTACGAGAAAAAGAACGGTATGTCACCTACTTAAGATTTGGTAGTTACACTTCATTAAGATGCATCAAAAGTCATATACATTAGGTGCGGTTTCCATTGTGTAGTAATACACAGGTTGGTTTTACAGCGGCTTCCGTTGTGTAGTACTACCCAGGTTGGTTTTAAAGCGGATTTCGTGTCTTAGTACTACACAGGTTGCTTTTACAGCGGATTTCGTGACGTAGTACTTACGCGGGTTGATTTACAGTGGCTTCCACAGCGGATTTCGTGACGTAGTACTTACGCGGGTTGCTTTACAGTGGCTTCCACAGCGGATTTCGTGACGTAGTACTTACGCGGGTTGCTTTACAGTGGCTTCCACAGCGGATTTCGTGTCTTAGTACTACACAGGTTGCTTTTACAGCGGATTTCGTGACGTAGTACTTACGCGGGTTGCTTTACAGTGGCTTCCACAGCGGATTTCGTGACGTAGTACTTACGCGGGTTGCTTTACAGTGGCTTCCACAGCGGATTTCGTGTCTTAGTACTACACAGGTTGCTTTTACAGCGGATTTCGTGACGTAGTACTTACGCGGGTTGCTTTACAGTGGCTTCCACAGCGGATTTCGTGACGTAGTACTTACGCGGGTTGCTTTTACAGCGGATTTCGTGACGTAGTACTTACGCGGGTTGCTTTACAGTGGCTTCCACAGCGGATTTCTTGGTATAGTACTGCACATGTTGCTTTTACAAGTGAAGATTAGTCACACAGTAGGCGGTGCTGAGTGAAGAAATGGACATAAATGTAAAAAACGAAGCACTACACTCAAGTGTTAAAATTTGTTGTTCACAGTGATCCACATTACCTGTAGTACATTTCTATTGTGTAGTTCTTGATTGCTGTCCATGTAGCGATTATTAGGAAATGGACCGGAAATAGACCCTGCAACTTAGACATAGCTTGGTAACTAGAACGTGAAAATTAGGCCACAATGACTTACCTTTGGCAAGAAAGTTTCTTCTTCTCAGCTAGGACGCATATACCAAGTTCTGTTATTGAAAAGAAAGCAAACCATCGGAAACAAACTTTGTCACTCGACATTCTCACTTAGTCATTAATGTGTGCTTTGCAGGCGAGGCAATAATGACGTAATTGAGACAGTTTAATAGATGCAGCTTTTTCAGTCCAAATACTTAAAAGTACTTACAAATGGTAATGGATAATATAGCCTATGAGTTCTAACAAGACAGGTATGGGCAAATGTAATTTATCGTCATTTTATCGTGCAAATACTGGTAAAGGAGACTTTGTAGAAAAATTATGTCGTTATGACTTTAAATCTCACAACAAAAAATACTAAGCATATACATTTTATCTAGACATCAAATATTATACGTTTCATGTGTTTAATTGCTTTTAACATTTTATGTACACAGGACTGCAAAGGGATCCGGACTCTTATTTGCAGCATATTAGTTACCGCAGATTTCCTGTTGCTATAGACAACGAATTTGAAAATCCAGCGAACAATAATTCTTATGTGAAGATAACAGGGCTAATTTTCTAATCCACGACAAAATGCCAAGTATAAGCAGAACACAAAAATTTATATTCACGACAATGTAATGAATTCACAGTATACTTAGTACACATAGATTAATAAATTATCTTCTTCAATTAAAAGAAGTTCATATTTTGAGCCATCGAAGGGATGAATATCAATAGAAAAGTACAGGTCTAATTCACCAAATGATCTGATGTCTGCACATGAAATTTATTATTACCTGCAAGATGAAGTGTGTCTAATGATATTAGTTGAAACGCCAATGCAAAATATATTTACAAATTGATATTTATCAAATCAGATACCGATATACTAACATGTTAGAATCAGTTTCCGATACTTAACCCTAAGAAAAGGCATTTTCCACGCACATGCAAGATCATGTCCTGAGAGATTACAAAACTGTTTTTGAATTTGAGATGAAATTTATACTCTCAGTCAATAAAAGGTACAATTTCCAAAGTAAAGTACTTTATGATTCACTGACACAAAATTTCAGCCTCAAACACAAACTGAAAAGTTTTATGTTATCATGGACCAGGTTAACAATACATATGGCAGACACTCCATTCCAATACACTTTATTAGGGGAGTATCTTCTCTGGTAATGAATGCAATCAATTAGTCTCTAGCATCAGCCCGGTGTGACATAAAGATACGGTTCACTCTAAGAAGAGACTAATGGAGTCAGGAGCTGCGGTGACTCAGTGGTTAGCGTGCCGGACTCGTGACTGATAGCCTGCGGGTTCGAATCCTACAATGAGATCATCCTGGGTAGGCTTTCGTGGTGTGTCCTTGGGCTAGGCACTTTACTCCAATTGACTCGGCACTAAATAACCTACTTGTGTTGCCGTGCCACAACACATCAACCCAAACCAAACCAAACTTTTCACTCCAGTCAAATCTGATTCACTTGAAATAGATGTCCTTCATCCGTTGTTTGTAATTGACTTGAGTACATATTGTTTCATTACTATTAGATACATCCGATTTATATTGAATGTGGTAATAAAAGTTTATGTTAAAAAATTTTAAAAATACATTAGATTTATTTTTCATCCTATCATTCTCTCTTCTCTCCCATTAAAATGAGCCACAAAATGTGTGTGTGTGTGTGTGTGTGTGTGTGTGTGTGTGTGTGTGTGTGTGTGTGTGTGTGATGAGTGACAATGTCAGGACACTGTTTTTGGTCTCGGTTGTCTGAGAGGTGTTCAGCTCTTGCCGGGATCAGTTCAGTACTACCTTGCTGCTGTCTCGATTCCGGGGGATATTATACGGTATGAAAATTCACTAAAATTACCTCTTCTATGGGAAGTACTTAATTTATTTATGTATTTATTTATTAGCAAAAACGCTTCATTGTACCGGTAACTCACAATGGCATCTTTGGATAGAAAAAATCAGATTTCTTTTTTTATGAACAAGTATTTTCAATTTAGATGTTTCCTTTAAGTTTCAAGTCACAGAATCATAGAAGAAACAAATACTGAAGGCAGTTATTTACAGTTTCTTTGAAGAATCCCTCAGAATATATATATATATATATATATATATATATATATATATATATATATATATATATATATATATATATATATATATATATATATATATATATATATTATAGTTCTCGGTTGCCTCCATGGCACAATCGAAACAAGGCGTTCAGAATGTGTGTTCGTATGAACATAATTGATATTTAAAGGTTTATCAAAACTTCCCTGTTAAGTATCATTGTGAACAAGTCATCAATATATTTTTTTATAAATCATTTTATTTATTTGAATACTATCCTGGTTTGAATTAAAAATGTTTTAATTCAGGAAATACAGCATTTATACTACTGTTGTCTGTCTGCCTTCCTGTCTGTCTGAATATATATCTATCGACTTATCACCACTCTATTTTGCTGCAAGTTTGTATATATGTTCGTCTGTCTCTACACGTGGACATCTATTCGCTTTTTCAGCTGTGGAGAGTCAAACCCCTTTAAGAATCTTTGTGGTGATGAGGATGACGTGGTATCAGTATATGACGACGAGGATGATGATGTCAATAGTGTCAAGAGTGTAAGAACCAATGAGGACAACGCATCAAGACATGACAGATATGATCGTAATGAACCGGAACCCAGCAATAGGAGTGTCAGGACAGGTATCCATTACATTATCACTGGTATTCGATCAATCCGAATCCGCCTTTTTTGTTACTCACTCATTACTTTAAACAGTTAAATTACTCAACGTTACTCCCGTGAGATCTTTTTGACATTGATGATGGATAAAATCCTTCTAGACTGGCGATTTTGTTTAGAATTTATTATTTCATCCGTATAGCACGTAAGCCTTTATTCCTCAAGATTCTGACAGATTAGTTATGAGAAATTCAACCAGGAAAACATGTGAGATTTTAAAGAAGGATGCTCGGTAAACATAAATTATCATAGTAAACCATCTGTTTTCATTTATGCGTAGCAAGACTCTCTAACGCGGATGTTAAAACCATGGCTATAGTGAAGGTTTGAATACTACTAGTTATATGAGAGAGAGAGAGAGAGAGAGAGAGAGAGATAGATAGAGAGAGAGAGAGAGAGAAATGCACAGATTACATGATAGTCATATGTAAACGTTAGGCCCGAAAGTCCCAGAAAGATGAAGATTAACAAAAACATAAATCTCATTCAATAGATCTGTGTTTCAAGGTACATACCATTTTGTCCCAATATTTTATAAGCAACACGTCTCTCACTTTAATGTTTAATATTTGATGAAATATACTAGTGTTCCAAGATGTTTACAAGGGCTCTTTGACGATGAGTTCTAGAATTTGTGGCATTCTGCACCACAAGTCTGTGCATATGTTTGTATTTTTGCAAGAGGTGTAACTTCTCCTTTGTGAATAAAGACTTGACTGACATTGGGAAGCGGGAGGAGAAGATTGGAAATGTGTACAAATATATGTACAGTAGTTATTGAGTTGATCGTTTTACCTCTAGGGACGAAGGTAACGGGGTGAAAGTGGTCGTTTGAATGGAAAGATTATCAGACAAGTTTCAGGAGACTGTTACGCTGCTGCAAAAATGTTAATATTTATAACTAAATTGATATTTCCTCATTCGTACATGACATTTGTAGGATGTATTTTTTTTTTTTTTTTTTTTTTTTTTTTATCTTTTTTTCTGTTAAAGCGTGAAATATTTTAGGTGAAATATTAAAATTTATTTAACACATGGCTACTATTACTCGCATACATTTATGTAGCCGTACATTCTTCTTTTCAGTTCGTCCGCATCCGCCTCCTATAGGTAAGAACAAATTTTAATTACTTTGATCGTTTATTTATCGCCGGCTGTTATAACCTTGTACATCCTTAAACAGTTGGCCACAGTGACTGTACAGTTTGGATTTGTTAGCTGGCAAGAATCGACATGCTTAAAAAACAAGTACGATGTCGTCTAAAGCCATATTGTTATATCATTATATCGTTGGCACTGTCGTACATATTACACAGATACAAATATATACGCACAAATATACCGTATATACTCGCGTATAATCCAGATCCAAATGCAAACAACATAGACCCTGATCTGCCGTCGCATAATGCGCTGGCAGATCAAGGTCTATGTTGTTTGTTCTACTGATTAGTCCTTAAAAACTGCATAGACCCAGATTTGCCGGCGCATTATGTGACGGCAGATCTGGGTCTATGCAGTTTGCAGTTGGTATCAAATTATACGCGAGTATAGACTGTGGTATTTTCCGTATCGGTTTGAATTCAGAGATGAGAACTCAAGGCGATACAAAACCTGATTAACACGAAAAAGACCGTATACTGTCCAGTTTGTATGTGTTTACTTTGCATTCTTTTGGTGCAAAAATCAAAATAAAATGACCTGATTTTAAATGCTACCTACCTTACAATTGCGGTCAGATCAAATATTGTCATACTTTCCATTTCAACATCAGACATTTTACCATTCTTTGATTTACAGAAATTTGGATACGATATCATCATGACATCTATCTAGTAAGCTAGATAGTAAGCTACCAAGCTATTCAAAAGGAAAACTTGGATGAAAATTTATAGATATGAAAACTGTACAGATGTGAATATATAGGTGTTAGTCGCTATCTAATGTAGGCATTTTTTAGCCAAAATATTTCCCCATTCAGGGGCGGATTTAGAGGGTGGAGGGGGTTCGGGGTGGCAAATGAGTAGGTGGGTCGAAGGATCCCTTATTACAGTAAAAGTGTTATACATTTCAATGCTAACAACAGAGAAATGCAGCCATTTTAAGTAAAACAACTACTCTTTTAAAACTTGTACCCCCTTTTAGAAAACATGTTCATATCATCTATGCACAAAATTACATTGGTGTTTTGTTTTTGTTTTTTGCTTAGTCGACGGAAAGAACGTTTTTTTTTTATATGTTTGACTTTGCAGTATAAATTAATCTCAAAACGAATTACTATGTATAAAAAGTTCGATTCACAACGTCTAAAAATATTAACGCGAGGACGTGAGAGAAGGCATCAAATTCCAATCTGGCTGTGTGATACGGAAATGCGGATTTAATATCTGCATCGAACGCCAGATCAAGCATGTACAATTAATTGGGTATGTAATAAACCTCTGAATAGTCTGTAATTAGACGTAATTTGGTATTAACATAGACAACAAAACTGAGAAAGAAAAGAACAAAAGCCACTCCCCCACCACCAGCTCCAAACACACACACACACACACACACACACACACACACAAAGACACACACACACACACGGAATAGCAGTTACCACTATAATAGATCAAAGATATTCATTGATATTGTTTTGTTGACCGTATCGGTAATCTCTGTTATTTGCATACTTTGTACGTTTCTCATCGGTTTGATGGTATATAGAGGATATTTGCTTGAAACGAGTGAATAACGGATATATTTCATCGAATGGGTGAAAAACTCAGTATTTTAACAAGCTGAGATTTTCACCCACGAGATGAAATATGTCCTATATTCACTCGGACAAGCATATTTTCTATTTTATTTTATGCTCAAACGAATTGGCTAGCAATATGTATAACAGATTGAAGTAGAAAATTTTTCTTATTCTATCCCGCGCGATAATGTCAGCGGTTTACTGTTTATGTTCTGCTGTGTTTTGTGTATATTCGCACAGACAATATCAGTAGTAACATCATTTTCCTTCCTAATTCAAGGTAAAACTGTACATTCAGAAAAATGATTTTCTTTTAAAAAAATGCTGAAAAAAGTATACACACATTGTGGAATTTCAACTGGGTACGTATGCATGCGAGGGGCCCATACGTACCACTAGACCAAGGCAGTGTATACAATTTGCTCAGATTTCTTAGTTATATTGTTATCGATGTGTATTTACATATTTATGGTATTCCGGTCCAGTCGATTATCAAAATTATTTCTCCTGGAAAATCCAGTAATTCACGGCCTAGCCTAAAATATATATACAGTATTTTTTTGTTGTTTCCACAAAAGTGTTATCACATGGAATATGAGTGGATAACAGGACACATGGAATATGAGTGGATATGACGTACAGACCCTTTATGACAGTTGCTGCAATATGGAGGTAACATGTTTATGACGCTGCAGTGTACTTGCATTATATGAATTTAGTTTTTAATTAAAAAAAATTGTTCTTTTCAGAAAGTCAAGGCTGGCGAAGATTCTAATGATGCGAGGTAAATCTATATATATTTTAATTTTAAATCTTACATTTAGTTTACAATTCGCCCATTTTTTTGTTCCTTATTAAATTGAAAAAAATGGTACACAATTGTTTATTTTCGAGAAGTTTCAATGGTTCATATCAAGAATATGCCATTTTTTTCCTCTTTCTGTATCTCTGATGGCAATTTAATAGAACCGCTCCATAACAACTGTCACGGCCGATTGCCTAGTAACACATATGTATGCTTTACCTTCTGTGCTATTATGCACCCAATTAATAAGTTTTCACGCCTTATTTAGTGTTTCATGGGGTTTTTTTTTTTTTGTTGTTTTGTTTTTTTTCTCGCCATCGTCAGCAAATGCTGAGAAATATGTGTCACTTTTCCTGCGGCGTTCCTTATCTTAAATTACGTGCTAAAGGTCAGTGTCGCAGTTTTTGCAGTCATATAGAGAGGGGTACATCATACAATTCGTCGGTACTCGGCCTAAATTGGCAAATTAGTATCATAAGCCCGTAACTTGTAAAATCTCTTGTGTCTCAATTGGTTAGTCAGTGACGTCATTCGCACAACAATTACTTCATTCCCATAACGGTTAGTTTGGAATATTCCCCTGAACTCAAATGATTGATTGGTAGTTTAACATGGGCGCGGTGCATGAAGAATAAAAGCATGAAATGTTTGTACTTTGTTTAAAGATGGCGGTTCGTAGTTATATGCGGTCTAAGGACCACTGAAAGTGTGACACAGCAGTCAGCGATGCAACGGATCACAGGGGAGACAGTGCATTCTGTAGAACTCTAGATTTTACATTAAAACTTCGATGGCTCAGATATCAATGACTCGAATACTTGGCATTAGTCCAATAATTAGTTCACTTCCAGTACAAAATATTCCCATGTCCTCGACTTAGGAAAGTTCAAGTCTACAGAAAACTCGAACTCAAAGTTTTGGACCGCAGCGATTCGACTTTTTGGAGTTCAACAGTGTATTAATTGCTTGAAAGTCATGAAATATTTTCAACCATCACTTAATTGTTTGTATCATGATATTGTACTAAAATTTAATATTAGTCTCTTTTCACTTTCAGGTACTCATTTCCACACAAAACCAAGAATTATGCAACCAAAGAAATGAACTTTTCTGGATACGAGTTACTTAGTTATCTACTTGTGTCAATATTCCTTATGCACTTAAATAGAAAAGATCAGTAGAATATGGCACCTTCACTTGCAATAAATCCATACTCTGAGTGTCCTTCATTTTGCGCAATCTCATATTCCAACAACCCTGACTTTTGAACCATTTTGTGCAATCATAAATTTGCAGAGCAACACTTTCTAGAAACGCACTTCATTTTTACTCTTATGTTTTCGCCTAAACCATTCGGAACATCCTCGCCTCTTTCCAATGCGAGTCGAATAACTTCGACTATCTGAAAGAGACTCCGAGGTAATTGTAGCGATACTTCCCAAACTAATAAGTTTTTGACGGACGAACATCGGGCTACATGCGCGAAGAACATATTCTTTTAAAATGGTAGGTCTAGAAAAGAACACTCGAACACGTTTCAGCAATCAATGAAATACCTGCACTTATTTTTAATGTTATTCCTGCAACTTTGTAATGAAAATGAAATTAAGAAATCATTCGGTTTCAATAGCCTGAAACTATTGCTTACGTTGCTTTTCATGATGACACGTCATCAAGTCATTGTGACGTAAATAAATTTATTATGACGTAATGACAACCACAGGCTTGAGGGAAGTTCAAAATGGCCATCATTTACATATGAGGTTTTTTCTAGCATGTGAGGTTAAAGGCCGAGGACGTTCTGATTGGACCGTGGACATAACGTCACGTACAAATAGTCAGCGCGAAAAGCACGAAAAAAACATTACCTCGTAAATATGTATGATTACCGTAGTTAAACATAATACGACAGAAGTTGCAGAGCATTTTAACTTCTTTCAGTATGATACATACACTTCAATAGACTCCATATTAATAACTTGAGGCATTAGCAAGAAAGTTTCCAATTTATTACATTTGTATTTTTCATATCTGTGATATTTTGATTGTTGATCCATTTTAGTCAAATCTGCTTTCGGTAGTATAGTTGTGTTTTAAATATACACCAAGTTTTGTTACAAAACTTCTTTTAATTCTTACATAAATATTGCAGTTATTATTATCAGCCAGAGAGCTGAATTTCATGGCAGCATCTAATTCTGGATCTTCAAAAATCAATTTAATGGACTTTTTACTCATGCAATATTGGTATTTCCAGTGATATAAAACTCCTACATGTCTCGTAACTGAATAGTCATGTTATAGAAGTAACTAATTTATACACACTTCTCTAGACCAAATAAATAAATAAATAAATAAATAAATAAAAACAGATTGAAAGTTTTTACCAATACTGCTTACATTTGTGTTGATTCTTTTTACATAGATTTTTTTTCAGCTTCTGTTCGATCACTTATAACTTAGATCAGGCCGGCCGACATAAATTTCGGAACCCTGGGCAGAGCAGTCATGGGCCCCAAAACTAGTATACATTTTTGTATATAAAAACCTGTGTACAGTTTTGCATATAAAACCTGTAGTAATCTAACATAACTTAGACTCTTGAAAGGAACAAATTTTATTATTTTCTGCAACGATTAATTAATTTTTATAACTGAGTTGACGGCGGGCCCATAGAAATCGCCGGGCTCCTGGGCAATTGCCCCCCACCCCCACCCCCACACACCACTCCCTAGGCGGGCCTGACTTATATTCACTTTTATAATCAATTTTAACTGTAGAAAAAGGAACAAAAGGTCACAAGTTTGCATACCACTCAAGTGATGAATAAACACACACAAAGAAAAAAGTAGATGAATGAAGCGAAACAGACACCAAGAAGAAGAAGAAATTGGGTGTACATTTTTTACAAGTGGACAAAACAAATTGTGTAAACGTTCTTAGTTGTTTTATGGTACGTGGTGTGAAATGAAACAACACAACCTTTTAAAGATTCTGATTTACATGAATTCTTGACATTTGTGGTCTACTTAAAACTTCATCCTGTTCATATATATGTGGCCATTAAAATTAGACAAAAAATGGCAGCTTATTAACTTGATTTTTATGTTTATCTTAGTTTAAAAGCTTCATTCTGTTTCTCCTTCTTTCCTTTATACCGACCAGCAGCTTACCTATTTCCCTTCCTTTCGTCCAATTATCCATCAACTTGCTTACCTACTTACATGAGTTTCTACGGACTTACCTGCCTAATTTTCTTCCTACAAAAACCCTAACTACTTACTTACCTACTTTCCTAATAACTTACTAACTTGCCTACGTACGAGGGGTATTTGAAAAGGTCCGAATATTTTGTTATATCCTTTTCGTTTCTTTGAACCTGTGTTTAACATAACATAGGTAAATGACAGGGGCCTAAAACTGTTGGAGAAGGAGAACAATTCTGAGCAAAGAGTATTGTGTAAAATCCAGGCGCTCTTAAGGTACTCTCCAATTGATATCAATGCGATTTGCATCAAGTTTACGGACTGTCATATCCCACAATTTTGAGGTGGTTTAATGGTTTTAAAGACGGTCCCAAATCCAAGGAAAATGACCCACGTTCTGAAAGACTTGTATTGTTCATATGACTTGTATATCACGGGGACGCTCGTCTTTCATCCATAAGGTACATTGTCTTCTCATCTCTTTATGCAGCTCAGCCACAGTAAGAAATTTCCAATAGGTTTTTAGATGCGGTTGGAAGGTTTTCTTTGGGAGATTTGTATCAGCTGAATAGCGTAAACAGTCGCAGCAGTATCAAGGGTGTACTGTATATCTGCACTGTCGTGTATAAGTAGTTTTAATGATTCAGATCGTTCATCGACTTCACATTTGTACATCTCCAGCTGGTCTGCAGAAGCTTTTCTCAAGTTAATTGTAACTGGATAGTGCGAAAAAGTCGATTTCTGGAATGTGTCCAGAACTATCAATTACGCTGTTACAGGCGAGTGATGAGCGAGATTAGACGATGATTATGTTCAATCTTGTCACTACTGCCTAAATCTGTTTTGAAGCGGGTGCAAGAATGAGTGTTGGCGTCAGATTTGCAAAATATATATCCTGGCATTCTTGACGTAGGTTTACTACTTGTAAAGTTTAGATGCCTAGCATCAAAAAAGGAATGCAACAAATAACCTTTATCGTTTTTACTTTTGGGAACCAATTGTTTCTCCACTGTCATTTGACTACCTTGTTAGTATTCGAATATGTGTGTAACATTCGCCATATTTCAGGAGAGCTTGCAATTCAGCAACCCCCCTTCTCTCTATCTCTCTCTCTTATATCTCAGAATAAAGATATTTTCAATATGTTGCCCACTGCAACGATGGTAATGAAATACTGTCTGTATGTATGTATGTATGTGTGTGGGAAGGAATGTAATACTGGTAGGTAAGACGTTAAACGGGTAAATACCTAGATAAGTCGCTAAGTTGGTTGGTAACTAATTGTGTAATAGTTTGGGAAGAATCTAAGCATTATTGTACGTTGGTAGGTAGGATGGGGTGGAGAGAAGAACAGGGTATGTTGTTATGTAGGCACGAGGGTATTTCAAAAGTTCTGAATATTAGTTCGCTGTACAACGAAGTTATTTATTAGTGAACAGTACGTTAGTGCATCCACTAAAAGTCCTCCCCAGGCACCTCTACACACTTTCCCAATCTGTGTATCCAATTATTAATTGCTATTTTGTATTCACTTTTTGGTATGTTGTTCATATACTGGAAAACGTATGGCGGCTTTCAATTTGTCTGCCCCTGAGCGAATCTTTGATAACCAGATTCATTCAAAAATCACTTGCAGCTAAATCGGAGCAGTTTTAAGGATGTGGCAAAGTTTGGATGCTGCACTCCTTTAGGAACTTTGTCGAGACGACCGATTTATGCGCCGGTGCGTTGTCATGGAGTAGATGGATACCTCAGGTACCAGTGCGCGGACGGGTAGTTCTGTAGTTTTCTACAACATTTGGTAACAGCATAAGAATGCCCAGTGATACCAGCAGGGTCAGGTGCCTGGACGACCTGGCTTTTTGAATCGAAAAATAATGCATATAAAACTTGGGACACATCTTGCACAAACCTTTCTGAGCTTCATATTATTCTTCAATATATAAACAATAGATGACGAGTTAATGCTTATGATAATAGAAATAATTTCAACTGTGTATCGAGCATCTTTATCAGTTGCCCCCTTCACAGCAGCCACTTCCCGCATAATGTGCTCATTTTTTTATGCTGGACTAATGCTGGTTCGTTTGTGTTGAATCATATCTTTAGTTTGATTTGTTTTTTTTTTATCGCTTCTGTGAATAGGTGGGCTTTGGGTTATAACGTAGGCATATTCTCTCCAGAGGACAGCATCTAATTTTGGATTTTCGAAATTCAATTTAGTGGACTTTTGTCTCGTGGTATATTGGCGTTCCCCTTGAAAGTAAACTCTTAGATGTCTCGTTATTTGATAGTACTGCTAAAGAAGTAATTACTATATACACTCTTACATGTCTCGTTATTTGATAGTCCTGCTAAAGAAGTAATTACTATATACACTCTTCTCTAGACAAAAAAGAAAATAAAAACAGATCGAAAGTTTAACTAATACTCCTTACATTTCTGTTGATCATTTTTACATATGTCTTTCAGCTTCTTTCCAATCACATATAACTTAGATTCACACTAAGTGTGCTAGAAAATAACAAAGGTCATAAGTTTAGATACCATTCGAGAGAAAAAGCAATAAAGGAAGAAAAAAAATATAATAAGGAAGAGGATCGGAAAAAAGAAAAGATGAAATAGTGTGTAATTCTTTTAAAAATGGACAAAAAAAAAAACAAATTGTGAAACGTTCTTAGTTCCTAAATGGTACGTGGTATATGGTAAAATGAAACAGTTAATATGCTTTTTCAAAATAATGTATGATTTACATGAATTTGTTACACTTAAAACTTTTCCTTGTTGATATATATGTGTCATTAAAATTAGAAAAAAAATATCAGCTTCTTTACTTACCAACTGTACAAAGCGAATAGAAAACGGCAGAGTATGTGCAAAGGTGCCTTCGATATATAAACAAGCAGTTTCCGGCACAACGACAGAGACCGTGGCTACAGCATGCACACAAAGCAAATCAGCTGTACAACGCAGCAACAACTAATACATCCCTCAAATGTTGAAGACCTTATGCCTCTCAATTTTTCCAAAACAACAAAAGCATAGTAAATGTTATTTACCGTGCATCATTAGATACAGTTTTAACAGTCTGAAACTGTTCAACAGGATGTTACAAAAACTAGTCAGTTAAAAGACAGCGTCACCGTCTAAAGTCTCCCTCAAATATTAATGACAACAATCCTGCGGCGCAACTATTTACAACGAACCCTCGAATATTTTTCTGCTTTTCTCACATGCCTGTTAGTATTTAGTACTGATTGCTTTCCAAGCTGAATTCGAACATTGACCCATATTTTCTAAATATTAGATTATTAATGTGGTAATTATAAGATGAAAGTAAAATACCACCTAGATATTGGTAGTAGTTTTCAGCATAGGTTTTACTTGCATTCAGAATCTAGTAAATAAAATTGAACAGGCTCCATTTCCATTTGGTTTAGTATCTATTGAGCACGTCATAAAAAAATTCATTGAGAGTACGAAAATGTCCAAGAATGTGAACAACCTTTAAATGAATTTTAATTATGTTACATACATTACGGGTGAATAAATGTTAAGGGTTTACAGCGTATATTATATATACAGGAGCTGATTATCTATCTAATGCCAAAATTTATAAGTGGACAAGTCCATGGAGTGCTTTCAAAATTTCTATAGATGTTTAATGTTTGTTTAATCATTGTTTTCCCCACACTTTTAGGAAAAAAGACGACGTTACATGGCCATCCACAGAAACACGTGTCCGTATGTGCGTGCTTTATGTCGTACAAGTCCTCAAACACTGTTTCAGATGGAGACGTCTAAACTTGAGATGATATGAGGTATTTAGTAGACGTGCGGAATAATCCTAAATTTTGCTCCAACACATGGTGTGGGAGAACCGTGGCGGGGAGGACGCGTGCATTAGGGAGAATGGAGTGAACAATTGAGAGAAGCTTTGACGTTGTGCTGCTGTAATCACATAGCTACATATTTCTATTATATTTAAACGTTGGACCAAAATGGATGAGTAGTTGTAAATTTAGCTCTACCAGTACCTTACGACTGGATGAGTAGTTGTAAATTTAGCTCTACCAGTACCTTACGACTGGATGAGTAGTTGTAAATTTAGCTCTACCAGTACCTTAAGACTTTGGAGATCAGGTCAAATACAAAAAGGATTTTCAGGAGAGTTGCAAGATACATGTACTCTAGCAATTGATGCTGACTTTTCAGTATTTCTGAATCGATTTTAGGCTTATAAGGTATTCGGTATTAAACAGCCATTTTCCGACATGTTTAGAGAGCATTAAAGAGTAATATGGTCAAAAAGTTATCATTCTAAGTCTCTACTTCAAACAATTTCTACAATCTGAAATCTTTTAAATTACGTGCAGCGTCGGGGTTCAGAATAGAAGGTTTCTGTCTATGTTGTACTTTGATGTACTAGGAACTTGTAGACAAATGGCTGTTAGAAACCATGATGATGTTTGTTAGGTAAAGCCCGATGCAAAAATACCGTAAAGCTAGGTTAAAGTGTTAAATCAATCGTCGAGATCTGGCAGCTCTGCTGAAAATGTCAATGGACTAAAACTGGGCCTAGAAACCTCCATTATCGATAATTTAGCAACGGACTTGTTGAGTAGAGGTAACCTCAGCTTAGAACGGTCAGTAACCCTGATGTCATACGCACAATTTAGATTTATAAACATTCCAAGCATACGACATGGGAGCACTCAATCTCATAAATAAACATAATAAGTGTTTATTTGAATTTTAAAAGTGGAGGAAATTGGACAGCAGCCAGAGTTTCATATGTAAATGTAATGTTGACAATTCAAATGATATAATATGGCACCTCTACGTCTCACTTGATGCATTATACTTGATGTTATCAAGTCCCTAAAAATCTGTATAGCTGATACTGACATCAACGATAAATTCATTTCACAGATGATGCGATTTATATCGAGTGAATAGAATAAGAATAAATTATATTCTGGAAAGGTCAATTATGTTCGTCACAAACTGGAATTAAATTTAGATACCTAATGCAGGCATGTTGCCTATAAAGCGATTATTTTAATGAACTCAGTGTGAATATTCAATATCATTTGGTGCACAGCCAATAACATTTGGAAAATAGTCCTATGGGTTACGTGGAAATGTTGTAACCCAAGTGCACTCACGTTACCTACAAACAAATATTTAATCGACTAGAAGGCTACATTTGCATGAAATATATTCCTCAACAGAAAAGGAATACAGATTAACGATGCCCAGTGTTTACTTTGTAGTAAGCTTACATCAGTGTACACACCCATAGTCAAGACAAAGACTGAACTTTATTCTGTAAAAGTAACACGTGTTTAGCATATAATAAAGTCATTGCAGAAAGTCGTAATGAAATCAACCTCTTTCCGATTCTTACAGACACAAACATGCACAAATACACAGAACAGATCTTCAAAAGTGTCTACTAAAATTTTAAAATGTTTGAACAATTGAAAAATTATTCAAAAATACTCTATGTATCAAAGAGTCTTAGATTAATTAGTTATTTTGTGTTTAAGAGCACAAAAGCAGGAGAATAACTAGTCAGTCCCGAGGTAATGGTAGTTAAGTGCCCTGACTAAAGACACACCATGACATCCGATCCCGGCTGGTCTGGTCGGGATTCAAAACCTAATCCTGCTCCATAACCCGACACTATTGCTGCGAGGCTAAATAAGCACATATTATAGATAACTGTACATACATACATACATACATACATACATACATACATACATACATACATACATACATACATACATACATACATACATACATACATACATACATACATACATACATACATACATACATACATACATACATACATACATCTTGGATTCGTGTAGTGATCCAGTGGACGATTAAGCTCAATAGTAGTTAAATATTTGCGGATTCTTGGCCACTTCGCCAGTTCTATTCAGTATAAGCCGGTTAACTAGTTTTCATCCATTTTTAACCAGTTTTCAAATTTTCAAACTCATATATGACCATCCGCCATTTTTTTATTTTTGAAAAACACTATGGCACTCTTTCCTACTCATCAAATATTTATGGAAAAACCCTAGGCTACAGGCCTTCAAAATAGTCGTTATAATAACAAAACGAACTAGGCCGCCTAAACCACGGGCCTTCAAATTTAATAATAGCATAAAGCCTGGGTTACTGACCTTCAAACCTTCACGACTCCCGGAACACTTAAACTCTGGCGGGTTTTGGCCCACATGACATCTGACTCTAGACCAGTGATATTTAAACGAAGTTGCTATAAAAACATAAATCTGAGCCACCTATACCACTGTGCTTCAAAATAGTTGTTATAATAATAAAGAACACCAAGGGCACCTGAAACACTGGCCTTCAAATTTGTTGTTATAACTACAAAAGACATGAAACACTGGCTTTCAAATTAGTTGCTATAATTACAAAAGACATGAGACACTGGTCTTCCAAATAGTTGTCATGACAAATAAAAGCCCTAGGCCACTGGTGTTTAAATTTAATTGTTATAACAACAAAGGCTAGGACACTGACCTTCAAAATAGTTGTTATAACAACAGGGCCACCCACGCACCAGAAAATATATAATAAAATGTCAGCGCTTATCCGTCAATTTTATCAGTTTCAATTTCACTATGCGGTGAATATAAATTAACTATGAAAAGTTATTTATAAATAACTCATGGAGTACAGATTGAAAAAAAGTAAAACGTAGCGCACTTTACCCTTTTCTTGTAATCCAGATTAATGCACCAGGTGTTAGTGGAATAGCCTAGCCAATGTATTTAACAAGATAAAACTATATTATAAAGAAAACCAGGATGTGGAATATCTTAGTGACATTTATCAGATAAAAGAATACAGGAGTGAGTAAAATCAACATATAGGTCTAAGATATACTTTCAGATGCGAAAACTGTTGTCCGAACGCTCAATGCCATTACCCTAAAACGAAACATTTAATCCAACAAACAACACTATAGATCTAGAACAGTTTAACATAATTTGTAATAAATTAATATTTCTACTAATATTGATTGGAGATATATTTTTGGGAAAAAATACATTATTGATGATGGACCTATAGAACATAAAACTGTACATCAAGGATTTGCAAATCCTACAGCAGTTACTGAGTTAACTGCTTTCGAACATTATAATTTCAAGGCTGGAACAGTTGAATCCTGAAAAAAAGTGTCAGTTGAAGTCAAAAATTGAAGCAACCGATGACATAAATAGGATGGAGTTATTTCTTTCTACAAGGTAGTAATGAATGAATATTTTCTTTTTGAAATAAATTAACCAGTTAATTGATTACTCATTTTTCAACCTTTAAAAAAAAAAAATACAAATACACATTTTAGTACAGTTGCGGAGAACAATGTAATTAAAGCAAGAATTAGCAAAATGGCATTATCAGCCAGTAAATATTTTTTTGTTTGGCCGATGTTAACAGCCAGCTTATTAAACTATAAATTATACCAGGCAATGCTGTTGCTTTTTTTACCTAAGTTAGTCAAATACTCAGCACTAGTTTTAATACCTGCCCCCGCTCTTACCACTGTCACTATACCTTCCTACTGTTAGAACTTGAAAATAACTTCAAAGTAACTTGAAAATAACTTGAATAGCTGTTTCGAAAAACTTTAGTATCGCTGAAAAATAAATGGGGGTGAAAGTGACACTGAGAAGGTAACTTCACAAAACCTCGCTAAGTTGAACTTTGAAATCAAAGTAGAAATTGTTTACAAGCATTTGAAAAAGCTAAGACATACAGAAAAATGTTAAAAATGTTATGGCTAGTGAGAGAGCTGAAGTATATGGTGTTAAAATAGGCTTCAACAATTATTACTTGATAGCTAGCGTAGTTGTTGCTATAGAAGCATCTGTCATATATTTAAAAAAATTTAAAAAAATAAAAGACCTAAAAAGAATCAGTAACGACGGAGACTATTAACATATCCACCAAAGAGTCAAGTAATCAGTAACGGCGGAGATCATTAGCATATCCACCAAAGAGTCAAGTAATCTAAATCCATTTCCAGCAATGTTGAAGATTAACTACAGAGGTCAATGCGGAGTCATGAGGAAATGTTTTAATAGAATTTATATTAATAAATCGAGAATGAAACGAATACCATAAATAACACTATTTCATATTCAACATTAAATTCAAACCTTACAGCATATATATATAGCATGCTTCTGAAGAAAACATTTAATTTTAAAATAGATTCCCCAATTAACATGGGTTTTGAAGACTAAACCATGACTTAAACTTGAACAACTAAACGTATTGCAAATTTAGCAGATCCGATACAAAAATCTTATCTAATGCAGTTAATAAAGGCTTCGTACAAACACGCGCTGACGCCCAAATACATTTAACAAAACATGGAGAGAAGACGTTGATACAAGATTAAAAGATCTGGATGGGAGTACTAGAGACAAATCTACTAAACTCGTAGAACTGCAAGAACAAATAGATGATAACAAGAACAAGATTTCAGATGCTTAAGATTTATTTGCCAAGAGATTTGAGAATAATAATTTGAAAGATATAAATACATGGAGAGGAGGAGTTAATAAAAAATTAATAGCTGTGGATCAGAATATCACAGAGAAAATCAACTAAACGCTCAGAAGAGCAAAACAACTAGATAATAACAAGATAATGATTTCAAATGTTCGATATTTATTTACTAAGAAATTAATTTCTCTATCAACTGCTTTACAAGTCTTAATAACTTTTAGAGTGGAATTAAAACTAGGACCTGCAGAAAACACACAGACATTATTGGAACCAATAGATCAAAGGATAAATACTGAACTATCAGTCTTAGAGAGTGACTGGAAGAAATAAAGAAGTCTATGATATATTATAATACATTACAATCACAACTTCAACATGTACGGAAAGAATTAAACGTTTAAAATATATCTAATGATAAATATATTAAAAGTTAGTTGATGACTTTAAAACTGGTGTAAAAACGTTGGAATAATAGTTTTTCACAATTAGAGAGGAACAAAAACTTTGAAAAAGCCAATAGAAATATAGTGGACTTACAGATTAAGGTTAATATGAGTATAAGAAGGATTAGATTTATGAAAACGATGTATGATTTATCAATCATTTAAGTGCTACAATAGAGCGTTTATGAGCAGAGAGCTCACGACCTCTCAAAGATGAAATATCTGCTGGAATAGAAAAAGTTCTAGCAAATAGCTAAGTATATACATATATAGTATTATCACAGTAACGCGATCTTGATTGCTAGATCACGTCGAGTTGTCAGCATTATAAAATCCGGATCATTACGGGACGCGAAGCGTCGAGTCATGATCCGGATTTTTATGCTGACAACGATGCGTGATCGAGCGATCAAAATCGCATTACTGTGATAATGATATTTTTGTTATATACTAATCAATTTTCGGATAATTTAATAAAATCACTATATGTAGTTGAAAAACACAAGTAATTGCTAAACATTTCAACCTCTTTAATACGAACTTCATCTTAAAGCATAAACCGAATTACTTTTTGAAAGGGTGACATGCGCATGAATATTAGTTTTATGAATGAAGTGTGTGAAACAACGCTCGCTCTGACTCCCATCACAGTCAATAACACGAATTCTTCGACGCTTGAGGGCAGACTACTCATATATGTGATTTATAGTTATTGTGCAGTTCTGAAATTTTGCATCACGGAAGTTTGCACCAGCTGAATGACTGGAAGTTTCTTTCAGAGGCTAGGTTGAATGCGGTTGAATTGTTTCTGGTGGGACATTGTGAGAGGCTCCGATGGAAACTTGACACGGGAATGACAACATTATTTTGACAGTTATTTACAACAGGATTGGATAAATTGTTGAAAATTGATGGTACAGATTTGTTGCAGAGAATATTACTCATTTATAATTTCAAATTAATCTATTATGCGTGAAACTGACTAACGTTACCATTTATGAATATCAGTAAATGGATTGTACTGTACAACTGTAATGTTTTGGTACGAGATTTCCGAATATGATATTGTTTCAGACGAACATTTTGGCAATATTTTACTACTTCAAAATAAAGGAATAAATGCTTTTTTATTGTTGTTGTGACAAAACATTGTTTAGGCCTTTCAGATAATTTACATATAATGCAAGGTTTCTTAACTAACGTCGTTGTGAGAGCTTTGTTTACTGCTAGTGTTAGCATTCCATCGCTAGGGGCGCTGCTATTGTCACCAGGAAACCTCGAGGATAAAGTAGTCCCAGCCTCGTTTGAGAGAGTATGGTGATACGGGTTTAGAAAACGATAGTATCGTTTTCCTGCTTGTAGGAAATGGCTGTAAAATTCTGGCTCTTTCTTGGGTAGAAAATTGGTATGTATATAATAAATATAAATAACTTGTTAGTAATATTACTGCTGCATAAGAAAGTATTGACAAATTAGATAAATAAGTTAAGCTATATAGAAAAAGATTTTTAATGATATAGAACACAAATTAATAACAGAAATAGATGAAACTGAAAAATAAGTTAATAAAAAGACTTTGGCATTAGGTGAAAGAATTGATACAACTAAATCATAAATAGAGACGCCATTGCCTAAATTAAGTAGGTATAGGATTCAAAACTTGCAATTTATGGTATAATTAAAAGATTGAATGCATAAAATAATAACATTAATAAATTCGACGAAGAACTACCGGGAAAAACATTGTCATCTAGTTTTCGTATTACATTAGAATATCTGATTCTTTTTGTAACAAGAAAAGAACTCTATTTTCATTCCTACAAGTGGTCCTGATAGTAGAGATTTATATGGTCCCTTAGATCTGTTCTCTCTTTCCACATCGCTACCAACATCGCTCCATCACATTTTGCCTAATACGTCAGACAATCTAAAGATGGGAGTGATATATAGAGTTATACTATTAAAATAAATAAATCAGGTTAATATTTTCAAAAGAAATTAACGTAATAATGCGATAATTTAGATATGGATTTGAATTTTATATTGTATTATTGATAAACAATAAAACATATAATTACAAACTAAATAAAACTACAGATATTAAAAAAAGAATATTGTAAAATAAAACAATCAAAAATATATTATTTAAACAAAGCATTTTCTATTGTTCATTGTTTTTATTGTCAATATATGTCGAACCCCTGTGTATAAAAGACTTAAAACAGAAACTGGATTTTTAGAGACGGCAATTTAAATTTTATCGAACATGATGATAAATTAGTAAATACTACAAGAATATTATTTTGCTTCTTATAGACGATTGTGCGAATTTAATTGACGTTATAAAGAAAGCAACACACTTAACAAAGCTCACATTCGACGGCAGGCTATACTGAATATCTTAATGGGGATTAGTACAAAATATAATTTTGCCATGAAAGATATTCGTGGAAATGTTAGATTTCTAGCATTTGTTTTACTCGAAAGATAAAAGGTCTATGGAAAACATCTTTGATGACAATGATGAAGTACCAGCAGTTATATTAGATGAAATAGTTGAAACGTTTAAAGAAAACGAAAGAAATAAACTTTTAACGAGGCTGGAATATCCGGTTGATTACGAAGTTGTAGACGATTAACTTGTTAATAAAGGTGAAATATTTATCTTATTTACCAACTGACGTCTATTATCATATGATGAAAGAGCAACCGTATTTATTGTGACAATGTATATCTCGTGATGATATGATGTAACTCAATTCATTCCAGAGTGATTTATACTTTGATTAAATGAAGAATTTGTATACATATCTAGATCCTTTTTCACCCCAGATTTCCTAATTCTCTTGCATACTTTTGTCTCCTATGTCAGTTCTAAAAACATATAGCTTACTTCTAAGGCCACAAAATGTGTGTATTGGTACGCCATTCATTTCATCGTTTGATAATCCAACAACTTTCTTGTTGGCTAATGGTAGTCCATATATGTTACAATTTTTTTAATAGCTTGTGTCGTAAAACTGTATATTTTGTTTCAATATTATTCAACGGGACGATTAAACCTAAAATCGTGTAATTTGCGTTAAAAGCATGAAACTTGGCACACTTATACAAATACCCATACGAAACATTTCTTATATGAAATCTAGTAATATACTTGTATCTTAATGTTTTGTTCTTGTACTAACTACATACCTTACGTGAAACTAGCTTTATACATGTATCAGACAAATTAACCCTTGTCGTCTTTTAGTAAGTTACTCTAAGTGATCGGCTCATACACTGATGATTCTCTGAAAATCGTATTGTTCCTTTAACAAAAAGCTCTCACCATTTTACTCCATTTTACATTTCATAAACTATACAACTTTACTAAACGATATGTATGTATATCCTGTGTCTGTCCATCCGTCTGTCTGACTGTCTATCTCTTATATATATATATATATATATATATATATATATATATATATATATATATATATATATATATAATCATCGTTATTTGGTATTATTGGCGCTTGTTGACTAAGGCTGTGATAATGAGATGAGAATTATATCCAGACAATTTAGGGAGTATATTTTAGATATTTATTATTTAAATTACAATGTAGACATGTTGGAAGTCTATATTTCCCATTTAAGTGATCGTGATCTCCAACTTTTTAGTTTTCTTCGTCAAAACCTTTTCATAGATATCACATATATTTTTGAAATTATAATACTTTTTATATTTATTAGTTAGTATAATTTCAGCATCCATATTTGATCATAGTTCTTCATAAACAGTTTTGTTCAATAGATTCATAAAATTCATTTTCATATTTCATTTTTTTTTCATATTTCATTTCATGTTCATAACTATACAATTTTCTCGTCTGTAAATTATTGGTTCATACTCCTTACGGGTTGATTTAAGGCAATACACTGTTGGCATTTGTTGTGCTTTTTTATTGTCCTTGGTATATTTGTAAGGTCACAACTATACAAAAATGAGTCCTGAGGTATTGCTTGCATTAGTTGCTGGCTCAAAAATACGTTCAAAATCACAAAAACGAGTCAAAGGAACCTTTAGTTGATTTCGGTAGTTTTCAAATTTAAAGATAGAACCACTTCGGTTATTATATGTGTTGTGTTGGATGTTTGGTTGCATGTCTTTTGTATTCTTGTAATTTTAGTTCACAACTTAAAAAATTCAAGCACTTCTTGCAAAAGAATGTTTGATATTTATGTTTGCTAACTAAAGATGAAATCAATCTTAATCAATCTTTTAATCCACAATAATAATAATTGTTTGCTTCAAATATTATTAAAAAAGCAACATGTCCTCCTTTGTTTATTTATAAATGTAAATTAATGATGACTGAATCTCTGACACCCTAGCTCACACCCTTTCTTACAGCTCTCATAAGCTAAACTCTAATAACAGAAAACCCTAGCCTAGCCTAGCCCTTGCGCACAAAGTTCAATAAAGAATACAATAAAGTGGTATCGTTCCTCAATGTCTAGTTCATCAATATATATATATATATATATATATATATATATATATATATATATATATATATATATATATATATATATATATATATATATATATATATATATATATTATCTCGTGGCACCCGGGCGATGATCACGAATATACGAATATTTCCGATCCACAGCTATCAACAAATGGTTAAGGAAAGACCTCGTGTGGTCCGCTCCTCCCAGCCTACTTAAGGATCCCTCAAGAACCTCCCTATCTAGCAGACCCGTTGGTCAACAACTTTCTATGATTGTGGTCAAATCCACGGCCAGAGAATTTGGAATAAACGGGCCCCTACTAGCGGTATTTTTTGCGTTCTTCAAGCAGTGAACAGAAGTCAGTATTTCGAAATCGCCAAGGCTATATATAGTATTATCACAGTAACTGCTTGTAGGAAATGACGGTAAAATTCTGGCTCTTTCTTGGGTAGAAAATTGGTAGGTGTATAATAAAAAGCAATACGCCCGGGTAACGCTGTCAGTGGCAGTGAAAGCCATCGACATTGTTGTTCATATGTAATACAACGGTTTTTTCGTGCACACAAGTTCGTCACAGTGGCCTAGCTGCTATAACAACTATTATGAAGGTCAGTGGTATAGGCTGCCCAGGTTTTGTCTTGTTATGACAACTAACTTTAAAAGTCGGTGGGCTAGAGTCAGAGGACAAGTAGGTATGAACATGCCAGAGGTTAAGTGGCACAGGAGTTGTACAATTTTGAAGATCAGTGGCCAAGTTTTTGTTTTGTTGTTATACCAACTAAATTGGAAGGCCAGTAGCCTAGGTGGCCTAGGGCTTTTTGTTGTTATAGCAATAAGTCAGTAACCGAGGTTTCTCCATGCACATTTGGAGAAAAGGAAGGAGGTAACTTAGGGTTTTTCACAAATAAAAAATAGCAGATGGTCACATGATAGTTAAAAAATGAAAACCGGTATTAAAGTGGATGAAACTCATCGACCGGTTTAAACTAAATAGAACAGGTTAAGTGTCCCAGAACACTCAAATATCTAACATCTCTCAATTACTTCCTGTGAATCCGATTGTTTAATTTAATATTTTATTTACCCTTAGAATCTTATCGTCGTTGCAATACTTGTTGGTGAACAAAATATATTTTATTTCACACGAGTTAATTAAGTATTACTAATTCAAAATTCATGTTTCAAGAGAAAGATGTGAATTTAAATGATCTAAATTGTTCAATTCTCTTCTTTTAATTTAAAATTTTAAAAAAGGGGTGCCTTTCTATGCAAAACTCTTTTATACTTAAAGACCTTATTTTACACGTCTCCTTTTTTCTCCCTTTCTGCAGAGTAAAACATTGATAAGAGGATAGATTTCGTATCATCCTGCATGCTCAATAACTAAGACACTTGAATCTATATTTCAGTTTTACTGTCTTTTATAACATTTAGTCTTATAACTGAAATCTAGTGCATTAATCATATATGGGTAACGAAACGAGATGATTGGACACATACCTTGTGACATGCTGCCAATATAAAATAGGTCACTTTGACCTATAATTTAGAGCCTTTCATTTTAGTAAAATGCTTTTCAAAATATTGATGACAAATTTTCTCGAGATGATACGTAGCTTTGCTTCATTTATAAAATAACAGCATTTTATATTCAATCTTGACGGTCAGTACATAATTTGAGAGAAATTCCAACCTGAAAAACTGAACATTCATACAACTCAGCCTTATTATCATTAGACATCTTTGATAAAAACAATTGTAGACAAGGACGATGTGCTCGAAGGGTATGGGAGAAAGTCGGTGAGTGATGACAAAATGATGACTTTAGGTTGAGGGGGAGGGGGGTTGGGTGTGTGTGTGTGTGTGGGGGGGGCCTTTGTTTTGTGTGTGGATATTTTTTTAAAAAACTGTTTTTAAATCCATCAAAATATCCCCATGTGTTCCGCGTGAATGCAAACAAAACTCAGAGCTTTCAGCTTTGTTTCCAATTGGGATATATTCCCTGGGATGGTTCGCGTTATTGATGATGAACAAACAACGTCATATGGTAGATTAAAACGTATTCTAAGGCATATTCACGCAAACGGAATGAAAGGTGGAAAATGTCAATAATCTCTGACTTTTAGTCCCTTTTATGGCAATGGAATCAATTAATTCAACTTGTATGGAAAATGATCGAATCTATTCAGGAGATAAATTCTGCAGAAAAGGGGATTCGAGGGGAACAGAATTGCAAATATACCTGCCCGACGATCTATGGCAAACTCTGTCTTTGCATATTAGTCTTGTCCGATAGTAAAACCTAACCAAGAAAGTATATTTAGAGTCAGGCTCTTAAAGTTTGTTGAGACTATTATTCAGAAAACTGTCGGAAGCTTTCTTGTACAATCTCATAAGATTAATGGGCTTGGTTGCCCAAGGAATACATTATGCCCCTGTTGTAATCAAATCAAGGGCTCATGATTTTGTTACACAACTCCTTTGCCGAGGAAATTATTTAAAGTAAACAACACCAACACGTGTTTGTCGAGGAAAGCAATTCCTGCTTGAAAAGTAGAGTGGATGATACTGTTAATGGAACACAAGGAACGCGTGAACAACTCAATATAATTCAAACGGTCGTCAGATTATTCTGTGTCTGTTATGAGGCATTTATTTCTCATTCGGCACTATCGAAACTTGATTATCCGTTGTGTAGCTATGATTCAGCTTGTGTACATTATACAATAACCAAATTATTGTTATTCATTGTTTGCCACTAAAACAAACAACGCGTTCTTATCCGCGTCTACGTCCACCACTGCAGACACATTTACCTTTGCAATACTACCAATCCTTCTTTCAAGGGTCTGATATAAATCTTGGAAAACGTTTTATGGCATACAACCAAAGAGGAGGGGCAAAGAAAATGACTTTGGAATTATTTAATAATTTCTAGTTAAAGCTTGCATTCTAAGTACATGACCGCTGATAAATTTTTCCATCATTTGTACAGTTCTTTGTGCGTAGACTACAAGAAAGGAATACATTTTGTGGAGTCCTTCGTGCTTAGCATGCTTGAACACTGGAATCTATATTTCATGTTTTATTGTCTTTGATCGATTTTGTCTTATTCTTGAGGCCTTGTACATAATTCATGGGAGTGTAATGAAACTTTATGATTGGATGCATCTATGGCGACTTGCTACCTTGCTACATCGATAGGTCATTGTAAAATATACTTTGAAGATTTTGACGTAGGTAAAATTCTTTCCAGAGTACTGATGAGAATTGCTTTTAATAGAAGTAATGTCTTGGCTTCCTTAAAATAAAAAGACGTTTTTCTGCAATCCTAACCTTCCATCCGTAATTTCGGAGAAATACCAGCCTAGAAAAGCTAAATATTAAAATAATGTGAGAGCTGTCTTTGCTTCATTCTAAGAACAACCCGCCTTACATGTAAAATCACGACATTCCAGCTTCATTTCCAGAGAAAGTCCAGTCTCAACAAAATAAAATGCTATATAACTAAGTATTGATTAGATCTGGACCTTTTATGATAACAATGTGGACGACCAGGAGCAAAAATTAAGGAGGGCTAGAAAACCAGTGTTTGTAATTCTTGTATCGAACCCTGGTAACTTTAGTGGTACTTTTATTAAGCATTTAATATCTAACCTTTACCTCATGAGACATCAACACTTGGTGATAGAAGTCCTCATGCTTATGAAACTTAACTGTAAAGAGAAAATTGGCAAAGTGTGCACAACCCAATATCACGTACGGGATCGTAGATTACCTTTGATTATTCTGTTTCAATGTCCATGATTCCTTTTTAATTGGGATTCCTGAACATTACTACTTCTTGATAATAATTCTGATTATTTTTACATTGTGTACATTATTCTATATCTATCTTAGTTAATTATTTGCCCACTGCCACAAAATAAGTCAGACTCTACAAGCATTAACATTCACCATGCAACCATTCTTTTTATTTAGTTTCAAATATTTATTTAGGAGAAGAAAAAAAGAAAACGGCATGGAATATAAACCAAGGAGATGGGATCAAGAGACCTGAGTTTGCATCTATTTAATCTACTGAGTGCTAAACTCTAGACGTTCATATTACTCGGTCGTTGGTACGTATTATTTCCATTAGAATAGAGCACTGTGTCACAAACACACACACATATACATCCCGGTAAAGGAGATCAGAACACTCTCTCCCAAACACACACATACACATGTCTGTAAAGGAGACTTGAAATACTATGTCACAAATACATATACATCCCGGTAAAGGAGACTGGAACACTCTCTCACAAACACATCCCGGAATGGGAGACTGGAACACTGTCTCACACGCACACACACATACAGATCTCAGTAAAGAAGATTGGAACACTCTCACAAGTACATACATATACATCCCAGTAAAGGAGACTGGAACACTCTCTCACAAACGCATACACACATACATCCCGGTAAAGTAGACTGAAACACTCTCTGCTGCTTACTACACTCTCTGCTGCTTACTAAAGGCAGTGCTATATATATATATATATATATATATATATATATATATATATATATATATATATATATATATATATATATATACATACATAATGTAAACCCTTAACTAAACGTATAGTTTGAAGTCTCCTTTATTTCAATGCATATATCTTTACTACGACCTCGTATAGTTCTGTACTTTTATTTGCATATTTTTTAAACCATGATTTGCCTAATGTTTTGATATGACTCTTAGTAAAGGCATTAACTTTATGGGTGTTGAGGTAGTTTGTATCCCCATGGTTATATAGCTTTCAAGAGATGTTGTTACTGTTTTATAAAAATGTATATCGATTTTAAATAAAATTTCTTAGTATTATTTTTAATATTCTCAAGGTTGACCCCACAAAGGTTGCACAATCTGTTTTTTTATTCTTAAGTTTTGAAAGATGATCCTGATTTTGTAGTAATTAGTTCGGGAAGTGTTTAGCAAAAATACTAAAATAATCTCTTTACATATGATTTTCATAGTATTTGTTTTTAATTCATCACTTAGTTTGTAAAATTTCAATTTGTGTGTGTGTATAATTTTTATTTTATTTTAATTTTTTATTTTAAGGGAAATATGCAGAAGATGCGCTTATCGGAAACATGTGGTATGTTTGACAATGTAATTTCGATCATGAAATAAATCTTCCCTCACATACTACCCATCTGTTTTTTTGGCAGTTATATCGAATTTTTTACACAATGCAGAATAATCCATATACATAATCAGCCTGCTATTTTATCTAGTCCACTAAAGTGATTGCGAAGTTTTTTGCGAATCATGTGGAAAGAGTCTGACCTAAAATGTGTCTTACATGAAGAAAATAAAAACAGAAAATTCTAGACGGACACAAATATCCATGTTATCTTTTATTTTGAGATATTTAGCATATTACAAAACATATTTTTAAATATTAGATACAAAGGTACTATTTACAAATTGCTTTTCTTCTTTGGAAAACTTGTCATGTTACATAATTATTTTAAACTTATATCGAATATATCGTGTTTGTATGAATCTTGTCCAATATATCGTGTCTGTGAATCTTATCAATATATCGTGTCTGTGAATCCTATCCAATATATCGTGTCTGTGAATCTTGTCCAATATATCGTGTCTGTGAATCTTATCCAATATATCGTGTCTGTGAATCGTATCCAATATATCGTGTCTGTGAATCTTATCCAATATATCGTGTCTGTGAATCTTGTCCAATATATCGTGTCTGTGAATCTTATCCAATATATCGTGTCTGTGAATCTTGTCCAATATATCGTGTCTGTGAATCTTATCCAATATATCGTGTCTGTGAATCTTATCCAATATATCGTGTCTGTGAATCTTGTCCAATATATCATGTCTGTGAATCTTATCCAATATATCGTGTTTGTATAAATCTTGTCCAATATATCGTGTTTGTATGAATCTTGTCCAATATATAGTGTGTGTATGAATCTTGTCCAATATATCGTGTCTGTGTGAATCTTGTCCAATATATCGTGTGTGTGAATCTTATCCAATATATCTTGTCTGTGTGAATCTTATCCAATACATCGTGTTTGTATGAATCTTGTCATTTTAATCAGTGCAGCTAGAGATTGTTCATAATCATAATATATAAATTACTATAATAGATTACATGTGATAATTAATTTTTAGGTAAATTACTTCAAAATAGATCACAGTTAATTCTGATTAACTCATCTAAAGGCTAATAAATATGACAAAACATCAACTTTTTCAGAGTTTGCAAAATGGTGGTAAAAGAATTAGGCAGAAAAAAAAATGCCCGACATCAATATGTTTTCTCAGAGATCCAAAACGAAAACCGTCCTTATTTGAACATCATCAACCTGAAAAACAAAATGTAATTGATGACAAATGTGTTTCAAAAATAACGTCGTCACTAATATTAAAATGCAACTATTTTTGTCAAGAAAGAGGTGGCGATTGATGCCATTAGAATAGTTTATTATACTGGTTATAACAAACTAGAATCGTACATTCAGCTGGAAACATTACGTTAACTTAACTTACGACACCTATATAATTTTAGAAGAACTTATTTGAAGATTACATTTCCAGACAGTATACTATAAAGAAGGAAAAGAAATCTGAATGTGAACGTTATAACCAATGGTAACCACGAGACAGATTTATTAACAAGAAGTGTGTTTTTTTTCCGCAACATTACTGATAAATTATGTAATTTACTACCCGATGGCATGCTTGCGTCCAGGATTACTTTGAATTAGGAATTATTTTCGAAAGGTGATTGATTAAAGGTTATTACGAACAGTAAGCCATCAGTGCACTAATCTTCCATCCCCTTTAATTTGAGAGGGAATTTAACTGTTAATCTAAAAATCTAACTATTGAGGTTGCATTGAAATCTTCAATAAAGCCTTCTGTTTAGCGTGGAGACATATCTTTTATACTTATTATCCCAAAGCTTTGGCTTGGTGGGGTGGGGGCGGAGAAGAGAATTTCCTTATACCCTCCGTCTGTCCCTCCGTCTGTCCATAACTCTTTTTCCACCAAAACTGTTTGGTGGAAATTCACCAAACTTTCTGCATAGTATGCCCCTATCATAATCATCTGCGAGAGGGGTTTACTTTTGGGGGCCTTTCCCCATAGGATCCGCGGGAGGAGGTCAAAGGTTAAATTATTTTATGGTATTTCTTACCAAACTTAAAACATGCTGTCATAGAACTTTGACACCTAATATATGTAACGAATTTTGGCTAATGATCTCTGAATCAAGGTGTGTGTGTGTGTGTGTGTGTTTTTGTGTGTTGGTTGGGTGGGTGAGGAATATGTAATAAACAGGCGTGGAAATTTTACATGACGAGTCATGAAAGTACTTTCTTAGATTTGTTATGCTGAAATTTAGCTTGCTTACGTGACCATCAAGGTAGCATCGTTTAACATGAGAATTTTTCAGTGTTTTAGTATTAATAGTTTCTAATAAATACTTACTTTTTAGTAAAGTCCTTCTCCTGCCAGAAATCGAAACCTTGAAAAATTAGAATGGTATATTATCACTCAGTTTCTTCCTGCCACATGTATATTGATATTGCCACATGTACATTTATATTGCCACATTTACATTTATATTGCCAAATCATACGCTAAAATAACGTCAGATACAACAACTACCATGAGAATTTCATCATCATCATCTTCTTCTTCTTCTTTTTCGTCTTCTTCCTTTCATTATTCTGAGCACCAACAGTAGTGGTGGTAGTGGCAGTTACAATACATCAAAATGTTAGTTGCTTAAAATTTCCATGTTTATATTTAAAGTTTTGTTCTCTTTCTTTTACACACACACACACACACACACACACACATATATATATATATATATATATATATATATATATATATATATATATATATATATATATATATATATATATATTAGTTTTCGGTTGAATGTTAGTTTTTCTGATGATTTTGATTTGCAAAAAATGAAAAGTAATTACTTTAAAAGGGGGAAATAAACACCAACATGTTAGGAAACTAAAGTAATTACTTTAAAAAGGGGAAATAAAACACCAACATGTTAGGAAACTAACGCTGAGATGATAAATTAGAATAGGCTGCTTTTATTTAAAGTTCGTTCTACGAGTAATATTCAGTAATTGGACACTTGTATAAACTATCGACACAACAGTCCCTTATGTATATATACTATAAAATTCTGCTCCTAAGCAAAGCCTTCATAAATAGAACCATTATATTTTCATATTTGCTTTGACTTTTAATGTAAGCATAACCAGGCACGTCTAACAAACACTAGTTCTTTAGACTTCACTTTTGTCGTGCGGTCCCACTTTTCGCATTTTCGCTGATTTTGTGACTGCTGCTAACCATGAACTTACAAACCGAAAGTAAAATTTCCACCTGCGAAGAAAATTGGGCACCCTCCACTTTTTCTACAAGATATGTATCCTAGAATATAAGAACCAATGAAAATATCGTTTTGTCATTTTTGCAGAACAACGAAAAATGACACCCACAAAATGATTTCACAATATATTACTTCATCCCCTTTCCCTATCATATGTATATCCACATACAGCATACTAAGGATAAATGGCGCCCGGGGCGACGATGATGGCCCAAAGAGCCAGAATACTAGGCCCGAATTTTTATCAGCTGTTTTGGCGCCCTAAGACCTCTGGCGCCAGGGGCAACCGCCCTGTCATCCCCCCCCCCCCCCCCGTTAGCACGCTACTGACATACAGTCTATATAAGCACACACGAAAATGTAATTTTTTTGCAGAACGATAAAAAGTGACACCTACAATAAATGAGTCCACCTTATATGACGTAGAAAGATGTCCGAAAGGCTAATAGATGTCCGAAAGGCTAATAGATGTCCAAAAGTCTAACAGATGTCCGAAAGGCTAATAGATGTCCGAAAGGCTAATAGATGAAGACATTCTTACCTTGGTAAGGAGGCAGCTGTTTCGGTGGCGGTGGGGGTTGTGGCGGTTGTGCTGGTGGTGGTGGTGGTTTGGGGGTTGGTAAAAATGTGGGCATTTTTCGAGTTTGCTTGGCTGTTTCAAAAAATAAAAGACTTAATCTGTTACCCTTTTCTATTTGTTTTTATAGTATATGAAACGAAGACTTTATCCTTTTACACATTGATGTTTAACTCCTTTCATTTCTCTCGTCTTATCTTTCTTATTAATAAATAATGTACCTTGAAATTAAAGCCATCTGTCATTAGTAGGTAGCTGCATACACCCAAACTGCTTTGCTTATTTCAAGTGTACATAATTCTACAATTTACTCCAAATTAACGATTCTTAGCAATTTTCTTGGGTAATCTGGCCTTCGTTTTCATCAAACAAATATGTTTTGATTATATTTAATCTGTGTGATAAATGCCTATATGTTGTTCTTTAAGATATAGATTGCAAGATGAAAATGAATCGCAAAAACAAACAAATATACAACAATATATCTATGTATTTATCAAATATACAACAATATATATATTTATTTATCAAATATACAACAATATATCTATTTATGTATCAAATATACAGCAATATATCTATTTATTTAACAAGAAGAATAATATGAAGAATGTTCCTTTACTGAGCTGAGTGTTGATTCTATAATACATATTGCACAAAATGGAATGTAATCTTTCTTTGTCCTGAGTGTTGATTCTATAATACATATTGCACAAAAAGGAATGCAATCTTTCTTTGTCCTGAGTGTTGGAACATAAGATTGAGTTTCTTTGCTAAATTTATCGACAATCAAATTATTTTAAAGGGCAATCTGCAAACAATATTCAAATAAAAGTAGGAGTACAATAACCTCTCCAAATCAAACAAATCAAAACAAAGCCAGTCAAATGTTGAGTGGGATGAGAAATTCACTTTTGTAATGGTAGTCTATGGATTTCAGATTATAGATTCTACCCAGAGCCTTTAAATTTCATACGTAACTGCTATCAGCTCATTCCAGTGTTATGATATACAGTCTGCCGGTATTTTGTAACAGCTACGGGTATGCCTGGTGTACCGGCAAAGAAAGCATTTATCTTTTAACTGGATCCTCTCTTTCATAATGATTTCAGACTTTCTGTTTTGTTATATTTTTAATTTTCCTAAATATTTCCATGATAAAAGACAAGTGATACTTAATTGCTCCTGAAGTCCGACAGCCCTTTTACAAAGCAATATAGGAAAACACCACCTATATCCATGAGTATAGAGTCCTATTCAACCATCTATCAAGACTATTGGTAGCTTTACACACACACACACACACACACACACACACACACACACACACACACACACACACACACACGGAGCAACTTTTAAATATTTTCGTTTATCTAACTGAATCTAATTCCAAATCTTTTAAAACATAATTCTAACTGTTGTAGTCATTGTAAAATGCACCGTAATTTATTTGGAAAGATAATAAATAATGCCTTACGTGGCGGGCTTGGTGGTCTTCTTTTGACGAGTTTACGTTTAACAACTTTCTCTCTTTTCTGGAAGCTACAATTAAAAACAAATATATTATAAATCTAGTACTTACAACTAATTTATTTTTATTTTTCTCAATTTTCTTATATGTCTATTTATCTATCGTTTACTCTTTGAATTGTATAAGTCTCGCCTAACCCTGTGATATCTTCTATTGCAACATATATCACGACAGTTCTTGTTTTCTATAAAACTTTAAATTATGCTGAACATTTTATTTAACCGCCAGATTCAGGTATTGTCTAAAACGTATAGAGCCAAAGTTGAATAAATATTCCTCTACATAAACATTTGTATCTATCTTGAAGCAAAGAATAGGGTGTTCAATTTCGCAGTTACAGTCAATTATATCAAAACATGAATGGCCACGAGAGTGATTGTCTACACATACCGTAGACGATTCCTTTTCGACAAAGACAACTGGCAGATAAAGGTACACTGTTTGACAATTAGGCACAGATAACAATATATATTTTGACAATATGACAGATGTTAGGTATATATTTTGACAATATGACAGATATTAGGTATATATTTTGACAATATGACACAAATAAAGGTACATATTTTGACAGTATGACACATATAGCGATACATATTTGGACAATATGGAACAGTTATTATGAATTGACACTATAAGCGTTCTGACCTTTTAACTTAATTCACAACAATAGATGAAGCAAAAAAAAACAAAACAACAAAAAAAAAAATAGAAAATATTTTTCACTCAACAAGAAATTGCTGATATGTCCATACATTATTTTTTGGTTAAAGTATAGATATATTACTGAGTTCCTATTGAATTATATATATATATATATATATATATATATATATATATATATATATATATATATATAGAGAGAGAGAGAGAGAGAGAGAGAGAGAGAGAGAGAGAGAGAGAGAGAAAGAGAGAGAGACAGAGAGACATAGAGACAGAGACAGACAGACAGATGCCAGAGACATAATTCATACCATTTGAATTTGGGACATCCCTTTCTGTAAATCTGACAAGCGAGCCAAATCAGAGAAATGACGATAGCAAGCACAACTATGGAGCACAACACAAACCACGCAATATTACGCCCATCTTCAAAAAAAGTTCGATAACGATCTGTCGTTGTGGTAGTGGCAACTGTTGTCGTTAGTGCAATTTTTACGGTTACCAATGTTGTTGAAGTCCGACCTCCGCCGTCGGTTGCTATCGCCCTGAATGTCACTGAGTTTCCAATGCCAATCGGATTAACAGAAGAGCTCACATACAGCTTCCCAGTGGTACTGTCAATACCGAAGTACGGCGACGGAAGTGAAGACTGATCAAGGTTATACGAAACGGTTCCATAGATTCCAAGATCACCGTCAGTGGCCGTTACACTGCCAATCGCCGTGCTGACTGTTGCGTCGTATGCTACGAAAAAGGTGTACGAACTCGGAACGAAGACAGGTGTATTGTCGTTTATGTTGTCTATTAAAAAAAAGAACTGAGATTAAACATATAAAACCACAACAAACATTTTCAGGCAATCATAGAACAGAGATTACAATGGCAAACTTTGCTACGAAGGTGAAATGTACCTGCTTATCGGTTTGTACGTACGTGTGAATTATCAGTTCAGTTTTTGTTCGTCTCAGTGCATTCACTCAAATCTGACACAAGAGTAACGTACAGAGGTTATATTTTCTAAGTTGATTGTTTTTTGCTTTTTTGTTGGTTTTTGTTGTTGTTGTTTCTTAAATGGTGGTAAAACTAGCAAATGCAAAGAAAACATACCTTGAGGCAGCAGTTTTAAATGAAAGGTTTTCAAAAGATGATAGAAATAGTACACACATCATCAAAGCATAATATATGTATATAGATCACGATGACCACCAATAAGTATTGAAGATGATCACTACTATTGATGTAGAAATCTTAACTTTATAGACCGTTAAGAAAGGTATATCAAACGTATATACAATTAGGTGAGGGAAAGTTGCTGTTATTTTGTATGAAATAAAAGATGTTATCTTAAACGTAATATTCTTGACGTGACTGATGTTGCGTCCGTCATAAATGACAACCATATTGTATGCTATTGAAACTTCAGTCCTTCTCATAATGTATTCCACAATGTTTAAAGGACATAAGATTTTCTTTATCACTTCGCTAATCTTAGAATTGATGTTGAACTTTGACATAAATCGTGTTTTTGGACATAGCTGTAGAACATTAGGAACGTACTGCGAATCTGCACTGTAAACGTTACGATTGTGTAAAAAAAAAATCGAGTTTTTACGTCAGTCAGATGAAAGATCACCTCGAGGACGCCTGTATATATAGAGGAGCAGCAGGGGGGGGGGGTGAACCGACCAGTAGGGATCGGTCAACGGAGGCTTCTATCGTGAAAAAGTTATTCCTCGCTTGAAAAGTATTTTTTTTTTGACGTACCGACCAAAAGAAATTGGTCAACGGAGGCTTCTATCAAAACGTCGATGTAGAGGTCCATTCGAATCAACAATCGTCGGGGGCAACTGAAAAAAAACACGTTCACGTCACTGTTTACAGTTTCACCGGGTGATTACTCAACGATGAGATATGTAATTGAAATCGGTATTTTATTAATAATAATGAGTGATTCTGCGCTAACAATGGAATCTCGTACGGCTAAACTGGCGCGACAACGACTAGATGCGATTACGAAATATCTTCCTGTCCGTGATTCTGTCAAACAGCAACTACAACAACGTCAGGAAGCTCAAGTGGAATTTACAGAAGGTACAGAGCAGTTATTTAAACCAATTATCGAACCAACCAAAAAAATTGTTGCAGCGGCCGAGGCAACACGAAAAACTCTTGAGACATTACCCGCTGACATTACTGGTCGTCTTCAACCCGAACCTGAAGATCAACCCGAACCTGAAGTTCAGCCACCGCCAAAATTTAGAACTAAAATAATGGATAAATTTACGGAGGAAGGTATTGCCGCCATCCGTGATCCAAAACTGACATTTGATATTGCTGCGTTTGGGTGGGATGACAGAGACAAATATGTAAAACCCGAATATGTTAAAACATTAAAATCTACCGATTGGGTTAGAGATGTTTATCGCGTTTTATTTAATGTTCCGCAGATCAGATCTAATAAAGATATTCGTGGGATTAATAACTTCGCCCAAATAATACATGAATATTATGAAGAGAAAATAAAGTCTCAACCGCCTGGAGAATCAGGTGTACAAACTCAATCTGAAAAAAAGAGAGGAAAAAAAGCCAGGGCAAGGAAACGCCAGCCTTCTCCGGAACTACATGATATTGGTGAAGAAGAAACAGGAGTAATGGGAAGTGGACTTGCTCGTCGTAAAAAACAATCTTCGGACAACGACAACCAATTACAAATTGGTCGACTCTGTCCCGATAACGTTCTTGCCGATGTTGACCGACTGGAAATTCTGATTGGTGGAAGACGAGCTGGCAATAATTCTCATGATGTTATGAACGAAGCAGCTGCGATATGCCAACGATTATTCACAGGGGGTATCATGGATGTAAACGTTTATCGTGAACTGATCAACGAAATTACCGACGATTACTACAGCGATTAGTCGCAATTAGATTCGCGGTAATAAAATAACATGATCATACACAATGCTCAACGTGGACCAATCATGGTTAGGGTGATAAACTCACGATCGCCAGTATATAAAGCTACTTACGGAGATGGACTTGGTGATGTTGTTCAAGGACTATTTAGAACGGTAGCTCCAAAAGCGATCCCGATTATAAAACAACTAGGAATGAAAGCCATCGATGTTGTTCGTGACAAGGGTATTAGCGCTGTTGGTGATGTTGCTGGTAAAGCATTCTCTGCAATTCGAGACAGACTCGCACGATTAATACGACGCCGACCACAGGTAAAACTACCCAGCACCGAATCGATGCCAGCAGCTGTCAGTAAAGTAATAAACCAAGTTGCAAATGCGCGATTAAAAGAATTAGCCGGAAATGCGAACACAGAACGCGACGATGAATCTCGAAATGTTACTGCGAATTTGATAGCGGGTAGTGGTCTTCGTCGTCGCCGATATTAGACAACCACGATTATAATAAAATGTTCTCACGTGTATCGGATCCCGCATTTGACATGGAAGCACCCATCCTCAAGGATGAATCTGTGCGCGATCATCAGTATTATTCTTACGAAGCACGAGACCCAAACCAACGTGGAAGGGTCGAATTACAAGTCCAAGACACATCTAGATATTTCCTGCCCGCTGAGGCCTTCATTGAAGTACAAGGTAGACTTTTACAACATGATGATGCCGCATTTACAGGTGGCTTTGTCAATAACGGCATTATGGCATTATTCAACAGCGCACGATATATCATCGATGGCAGAGAAATTGAAGTATGTCATGATAACGTTGATATTGCCACGACGATTATCGGACTGGCCAGATACAGTGATGATTATTCACGGTCTGCTGGTCCATCAATGATGTTCGCAAAGGATATTACTGATCACTCTGATGATAGGCCACATCTCACAGTACAAGTAGAACGAGCTACTGCTGTTGATCCGCAACCAGTTGGAATGATAGCTAGACCTGCGGCTGCGTTTTCAATGTTACAACGTGTCAACGTGAATTTCAACTTAGGATTCACCGCACGTAAAAATCAAATTAATGCCGATGGAAGATTTAGCTGTGCAATTCCATTATCACATATCTTCGGTTTCTGTAGGAATGTTAGAAAGGTTATCTTCGGAGCCAAACACACAATCGCACTGGTAAGAAGGGCCAATGACAATGATGCAATATGGCATTTTGCAGGTGCTAATGATGCTGCAACTGCGGCATTACACGGTAAAATAACATTGACAAGACTCGCATTATGGATGCCAACGACGACACCGTCAATCACTGAAGAACAACGACTGCTCTCATTCATGGATCGCGGTGGTAAATCAACATTGTCGTGGCTGACGATGACCACAGATACAATCACGAGTGCCACCGTTGGTTCCTTCGCATGGCAGATCGCATCACAACAAGGAGTGTCAGCCCCACGACATACATTCATAGCTTTTCAGGATTCCAGGCGAGCTGATTCTCAGACACACAACCCGATGGTGTTTGACAATCTTCAAGTGAGCGATGTTTCTCTGCGAATTAATGGACATCAGGAGCCATCCGAAGAAGTGCTATTGGATTTTAATAACAATTATGTTGCACGTGCGTATCATCGTTTGATGACGTTTATGGGACGTGATCAGAATATTGATTCAGGTTTGCAGATATCTCAGCGTGATTTTACAACGCTATATCCGATCTATTACTTCTCACTGGAACATTTGGACTTGTTCAGACAATCAGTCGTTGATATACATTTCCGAGCTCGCGTAGGTGCACTGCCAGCTGGTGCCGTTAGTTACAGAGCCATTGCTGTAATACTATCAGACAAAACAATGCTACTCGAAGGCGTCGGCGGGCGAATGAAAATCGTTGATGCTCCAGTCGAGAATATGTAAACGTCTGCAAACAGATCCAATTAGTCATTTATAATATCGTATAAATGTCATATCATCATGTTAATGTTACTTTGACACCCGGCCAGATAAAAAAACTGCAATCTGCGGCAAAAAATAAATGCGGAGCAACGATATTGCTGAAATCAACGGCAGATGGCCCAAATAAACTATCATTGACTGAACGTCAGATGAAACGTTTCAACGACGCTAAAAAATCAAAAACTGGTATACGACTTGATCTATCCGCGAGTGAGGTCAACAACATGTCAGCAACTGGTGGTATATTTCCACTTCTTGCAGCCATACCAGCATTAATCGCTGCTGCAGCCCCAGCTGTTGCAAAAGCAGCCGCACTTGGCGCCGTTGGGACCGCTGCTGGAATGGCACTAAAAAAGGCAACCGGACATGGATTACGCCGGCGTTCAAAAACATCCAAAAGAAAAGGTCGGGGTCTGAGATTACCAGGAACCAATTTTCGAAGCAGATCAGGTTGGGGTCTAAAATTACCAGGAACGTAGATTCACCTATGTCCAATTTTGATTTACTTTCGGCTGCACGTAAATTAAACATTAAAAATTTCATAGGTGTTTTTATGCGAGACCAATTACCAACGCGACCAAACTCCGTTGAAACTGGTATTATTAATCTCGATAAAACCTCTGGCCGGGGTACTCACTGGGTTGCTTACGCAATCGACCCTCGTAGTGGTGTTTATTTTGATTCGTATGGGCTGGCACCACCGATAGAATTTTTGAAATATATACACCCGCGCGTTCCGTGGTATTCAACGTTACCGACACAAACAATAACAGATCCGCCAATATGCGGTCCAGAAGTACTTGCTGTACTTGCGGCTATATCAGCGTCTTGGGGGTCAAATCGTGCTCGTATTCAACCTCCACATAAAGTCGTACATGAATACACGGCCGGAGTGCACCGCACTCAGCGCAAGCGTTCTGATCGCTCATTTTAAACGGTTACAGGTTTATAATGATCGATATTTACGGAATACATCACCGGAAATCAGGTTAACAAAAAACTCCTGGCGATTTGTCAACGTACGTAACTCGCGATGAACTTGATAATCTTATGAACTTAACGGGGGTCGACCGGGATGAAGTTGTTGTTTTTCAGGATCAACATGGAAGGTTAAAGACGAGTAACATTAAATGGCTTGATATTATCCGACGAGTTTTAGGTGCTGTCACAGACAACATACCCGTGTTTACTGATGCCGGAAGAATCAGAGACTCCAGTATATCAATCACAACGATCAGAGATTTGATCAACGGACGCGTTGCTAAAACCGGTGATACAATGACGGGCGAACTCAACATGAACGGAAATCAAATTGTTCTTCTGAGAGAACCAAAATCAGACGACGACGCCGCAACGAAGAAATACGTAGATGATCATGATTCCAGTCATAGCACCACGCTAGACAAGTTGCGAGCCGATTATGATAGTCACGTAGGAATGTTTACGACTTTTCGCAGAAACATAAATAAAGTCAACGAGGACTTCTTTGGAAATCCCAAGGTGGTCAACGCAAAGTTAGTTGATATTCATAACGATCTTATCAAAATCAAGAAAGAATACGCGGACATATCCGGCGGTATTCCAGGGATCGTCGCGGCCGTCACTAAAGTCCAGGAGAACCGTGTACATACGATCAACTCTGGATCAGCAACATGGTCAAAACAAAATAACACTATCAAACATACCGCAGAAACTACTGGCGTGTACAGGCTCTCAGTGTTTTCCGCTGCGAAATTTAGTATATTTACTACATACCCATGGCGTCATTCAACCGTTAAATTTCCGGAATCAGTGTCAGTTGTGCTAAATCAAAATACCGAGGAAATATTTATATTGGATCCACAAGATAAAGATTTAAACGCCGCGTTGTACTGGTGGTGTTTGGAATTCGTCGCAACAACACCACAATTAATTATCTGAACGTGACCTCGATGATATTATCATCGGGTGATCTTTCAATGGAAGATTCCCCGTTGGTATAAATGACACCGGTGAATACTCCGATCGGCCCAACCTTTCAAGAAAAGATCAGTCAACGTAGTGTCCGCACGCGCGATGAGCGCCCCTGTGTCAAGATCGGCCCCAATTTTGATCTGGAATCGCGTACACAATTGTACAGGTACAATCAAGTCAGCGCATGGCAGGCATCATTGAAAAGCATCATCGACGGTTACATGATAAAACAAAAAAAATATAGCAAACGTATCATCATCATCGATAATGTTGTTTACGCAGCATCCGCCGTGGTTGCTGGAACAATGATGACGATTGGTACATTATCAGCGACGTACGTGATCGTCCTCGTGATCGGAATCGGTGTTGCTATCGCGGTCGGTTTTATCTGGTGTTCTTAACATCATCGCAAAAAGACTGTCGACGTGTGCGGTCAATAAACTGCATGAATATACAACGCTGCTATCAAATGCGACGAGCGCTCATGCGCAAATAACATCGCTGATATCCGAAAGTTTAAACGACGGAGTCATATCCGATGTTGAATTTAACGCAGTCAGCACTGTTTATCATGATGCGTGCCGGTTATTTAGAATCTGCGTTGTTAATAACAACGATGACAACAGAAATATTCCAGGACGTTCGGAGACAATCAGGGGAAATAATAGCGTCGTTACGACGGATTGAACAGTATCTCAACACCGTTTCTGTTAATACTACTCCGTCGACAACTACGATGATATCAGCGGCGTCAACACAACCACAATTTGATATTATTCTTTCAAACTCGATAATGTTTCCAGGTAGAAATTTAGAGATCGCACTGGCACAATTACGGGTGTATTACAGTTGGCCAAACATCAGATCAAAGTCATTTGGAGGGCTCGACGCCAACAATTCATTGGTATTTTCATATAAAAACAACACCGACGGATCTCCCGACTGGAACGTTGTTAGTATTCCAACGGGAAGTTATCAGATCGAACAAATCAGCGATGAATTTCAACGGCGAATCAGGTGATACAATGTAAACATTCTCATAATCAGTCATTGGATTTACACGCCACTCTCCAAAAACGAGGGAGGTGATGGTTTTTTTTTTTTTTTTTTTTGGGGGGGGGACCCGATCGCGATCGAACCATGTGATACAATGTAAACATTCTCATAATCAGTCATTGGATTTACACGCCACTCTCCAAAAACGAGGGAGGTGATGTTTTTTTTTTTTGGGGGGGGACCCCGATCGCGATCGAACCATGTGATACAATGTAAACATTCTCATAATCAGTCATTGGATTTACACGCCACTCTCCAAAAACGAGGGAGGTGATGTTTTGCACCTCTGGGTTTGCATGGGGGGGGGGGGGTGGGGGGGGGGGTGGCGTGCAAATCCAATGACTGATTATGAGAATGCTTACATTCCATCACATGGTTCGATCGCGATCAAAAAATATCCATGTAACAACGCCACTGTATATATTCATCGTAAATCTTTCCTTGAAAGATTCGCATCAGCCCCATTACCATCGTTGTTATTTAACAACGCCACTGTATATATCATCGTCGTCGATCCTTCCTTGAAAGATTCGATCACCCCCCTGAACCTTCTAGAATGTTAATTTGGCAATCTAGGGGTTCATATGGGGAATTGTAAATAGAATAATTGTTGTAATAAGAATAATTCACCCCCTGAACCTTCTAGAATGTTAATTTGGCAATCTAGGGGTTCATATGGGGAATTGTAAATAGAATAATTGTTGTAATAAGAATAATTCACCCCCTGAACCCCCTGAACCTTCTAGAATGTTAATTTGGCAATCTAGGGGTTCATATGGGGAATTTGTAAATAGAATAATTGTTGTAATAAGAATAATTATAAATAGAATAATTCACCCCCTGAACTTTCTAGAATGTTAATTTGGCAATCTAGGGGTTCATATGGGGAATTGTAAATAGAATAATTGTGTTGTTGTATATATCATCGTCTGGATTACCCTCTGAACCTTCTAGAATGTTAATTTGGCAATCTAGGGGTTCACATGGGGATATATTCACACGCTACACTATTAATCATACCCTGAACCTTCTAGAATGCTAATTGGTAATCTAGGGGTTCATATGGGGAGTTGTAAATAGAATAATTGTAAATAGATGTTGTAATAGATGTTGTTGTATATATCATCTGGATCCACCCTGAACCTTCTAGAATGCTAATTGGTAATCTAGGGGTTCATATGGAGTTCATATAACAAATTTGCAATTGATCATCAGTATTTAATCATATCCCCTGAACCTTCTAGAATGTTATTTTGGCAATCTAGGGGTTCACATGGGGATATTTTTTTTTAATCTCACCGATCTTTGATCAATCAATCAAAGATTGATTGTCGATTCGATCGTTCGTTGAACGATTGCGAGGAATTATTTGATCGGGATAAAAAAATAAGTTTAAAAAAAAATCCGTGTTTTTTACTCAATCTGCAATTGATCTATGACCACCCGATCAATCTTTGATTGATTGTCGATCTATGATCAATCTTTCTTTGAAAGATTCGACAAGTATTCATTGTTGAAAATTAAGCGACTTGCATTGTAAATGCTGGAGTGCGGGCACAGAACGCAAGCTTTGATCAATTGCAGATTGATTACGGCATTGTAATGCTGGATGGTTGTTATACGTACCGAAATTGAATTATTTCACCGGAGAGTTTCGACCGCGCTGATTTGGTTATATTACTAGCTACAGATCTGACAGAACTCGATTGAATATTATAATGTTTTCCAGCGGCGTGTATTGACGGAAATTTAATTTTTTTCCCTGTTTGCGTATTTATTCCAATAACAGGTCTTGGGAGGACACGCCCTCCCTGTGGATTTCGAATATTCTCACCATGTGCATTTCGCCCCTCTGAAACATTTTCTTGTTGATTTACCGCTCTAAGATTCTCAAGTCGGTTATCGGTTTTAACACCATTAATATGATCTATAACAAGACCATCGCGAATCACGCCATTAAAACACTTGTAGATAAATCTATGGGAGTAATATTTTTTATTCCCAGCGATGTCCTTGGACCTCACGGTGATCAGTAAATAACCGATATTCTGAGGATAACCGATAGGTTTTATCGCGCGCAGAGTTCGCGAACTCTGTTGGCAACGTCTGATTACCCCAGCAGGGTTTGCCTCATAATCATTAAAAATAGGGTGTCTCTGAAAATCTTCGACGATGTTCACTTGCTCCATTTATATAGTAATATTATTTCTCTAATATATATATCATTCGGGTATAAACCTGCCTATGATCGTCGTCGATCAATCTAGATTGATTGGGATTCTGGCGAAGGTAAATTCAAAGACCGATTGATATAATCTTGAGCGTCTTTTATAGTACCTTCTTGACGATTATTGTGGTACCGTTTCACCGCTCGGTATTTTTTTCCCCCGCATGAAATACAAAGCTCGCTTTTACCTCTAACTCCAACTCGGCATTTTATACACGGTTTTGGTCCTAAACTTCCACGACGTACGCTTTGCATGTGAACGCTGCAATAATCGTAATAGCAATTTTTTCCGCATGGAGTTGCTAATCCAATCATCAGCCATTTACAATTACTTTTTACTCGTGATGTCATTATATAACATTTAGGATAATATTTAGTTAGAGATATAATACTTGTCCTAATTATATGATGAGCAAATATACCGATGAGGAATTTTCGAGATTAGCCATGATCGGTCCTTGGAATGTTAGCATTCCCTCTAGCAGGTTCGATTTTGACCGAGCGATGAATAAACGAGAACGCCCAAAAATACCCTTGCGATTACAATTACACGATTGGATCAGCGAGGCCAAGAGAGAGTTTCGTGACGATAAAGCCGCGCACGTTTGGTCGACGTTTCGGATCGATCACGGTGATAACGTCATTGACGCCACGATGAATAACACAAGGGCAGCAACGATAATTAATTATCTTGACGGTTCTTCACGGAAATACTATCTTAGAATTAAGTTTATTGTGGCGTCCAAGGATGTGAATTTTCCAGAGAAAAATCAGGGCGACAATCAATCAACGATTGATCGCGATGACATTCTCACTAGCTTATTTACACCATCGTGGATTATCACAGATAAACGCGATCCAGTTCGAGAGTCAAAACATGGCGCCGTTGTTACGCTAGATAAACATTCTAGACCAGGGATGTTAACAGGTATCGACAGGCCGTATTATGAAAGGTCATACCCTGTGACCGCAGTTGTTTATGTGATTTATCCGTTGAACGAACCAGATATTGATGCCCTGGCACCAATGAGGACTTCCTCCTCAAATGATCGACCACGGTCGATTGGCGACGTTGTCTTAAACTGTGTAGCCCAGTGGATAACAGAGTTTTTCATGAACGCGCTACGAGGAAAAAGATTAACAGATAAACGACTCAAAACAATAAACGACTGGTCGCTGGGTGTAAACACGTCGGGGGCACGGATGACGGATATTGCTGTGTTGGAAAAGAAACTAAAATTTCCAATAAAAGTTCAGACGATAACCGATGAGATTTTATATTATTCTGGTAAGTATAAGACAAAGGGGGGCCCAATACTGATAATTGACCACAACGCCCACGCGTGGACCGCGGGTATAACAAAATTTCCCCTCGATAGGAAAATTAGGGTTTACAGTGGTAATATGATGGAAGTAATTTATAATATCAGCAGGACTGATCCTGTGTCAGTATGGCTGTTTCGGAGTAATGAGACTGAAGAATTTGACCAGTTCGTGTTGCCATCTGGGGTAATCTATCGCACACAACAGCTTCAGACGGAGATGGAACAGGTCGCAGCGAAATACAACCGATTGATTTCAGATATTGATGCAGATTTTGCAGAAACACTATTCAGTACTCGTTTTACAGTACCATCGATCGTTGCTCATATTGCTCGGCGGAAGAATTTGTGGATACCGACATGCTCGGAGTTTTTATCGGATGTTCAGCATTCATGCATCGAATATAGACACGGGGGACTGTGGAATACAACATATGATCATAACGACGTTATCTCAGTCGACATGGTTGCATGTTATCCTGCTAGTTTTCTTGGACTGTAGTTCTTATTTCTCACGATTCGGACATCCAATCCACGAAATGACCAGAATTGCGATAAACGGAGAATTACCATCAGATGTGGATCTAACTGGATTTGCCTTAATTGAATCATTTGAATTTCAGAATAATGTTCACGAGATTATTCTGAATTGGTTTGGTAGTCATTTTACTGAGCATCGTTGGGCTCCTATAGTCCTGTTGAGGTACATGCTCGATGTGGGGATATTAGTTCGTCTGACAGTAAGCGAAGCAATAATCTCATATCGGCCACAGAAGGATATTTGGTTGCCAGGGGAGGACACGGAGAAGGAAAATAATTCGTTTGTAAAGGACATCAGACGAAGGATTATCGGTAAGTTTACACATGGCGCCGCATCTGATAATAAACGGTGCTGCACACGGCTGGTCATGGATGACGCAGAACTTGATTTCATAATCTCAGACACAATGAAAAAAGAAACATTCATTGGTACGAAGCGAGTGAATTTACCAAATACAGATCTAGAATTAGACACAATCGTCAGTTACAATGATAGTGAGTCACCACAATTTACTCATTTGAGATCTTCAATGTTGGCTTATGTCTCAATAAACCTTTTATCGATGGTTAATCAGTTTCCTAATGAGGCCGTCAGAGTTGCAACGGATTCATTTTATATTAGCCGGACTGATAGTTTGTCATTGAATCTTCCAGAAGAAGCCAATTGGGGATCGTGGAGAATCAAAGACGAACAAATCCACCATTATTCTTGTTGGGCTGATTACAAACCCACTCGTGAGTATTACAAGGGTGAAAAATTGTCCGGACAGTCACTGGCACCATCAGTTGTTGATCCAGTATCTAGACACAAGACAGTCTATCTTAATGGTCCTGATGGTTCTGGCAAGACAACACGTGCTATTGAATTATTCAAACAGTGTGATCTCGTAGTGTTAACTCCGACTCATCGACTCGCCAGGGAAATGAAACTCCGAGGTGTAAAAAGCTGTACTTATCATAGTTTCTTTCGGTGGCGCGGTGATGTATGGGACCCATCGCGAATGGGGCATAAACATATTCCCAGGATCATTATCTGGGATGAAATATGTACAGTGTCCTTAGAAACGCTGCAACGCTTTCTTGCTTGGTTGGAGACAAAATCAACTGCGATTATTATGTGCGGTGATCATGGTCAGCCTCCTCCATTCACAGGAAACTCGCCACATTGTTGGCTACGTGATCATGTCGATTATTACGAAGAAATGTTAGAAGATCATAGGGCAATCGATGAATCATTAAAACAACTAAAAGTCATGATGAGGCTTGAATCAAATGAAATCCAATGCGCGCTGATACGCAGTTGTATTCCAGAAACGATCATCGACGATTTTTGGAGGTTATGGCATCCTAACAATCTGATCGTTGCATCCAGGAAAATAGTTCGTGATTCACTCCAATGTAAATTATTTTCGCTCCACAAAGAAAAATTTCCAGATCGTCCAGTACCGTTGTGTTATCGCCCAGTGGATACTCGTAAGCAAAATATTGATGTTGTTATTCCCGGGCGCGAAGAAACACAAAAACTTGTTCTTAATGACATTGTCACTGTTGATATTGACGTTGTTGAAGAAGCCCTAAACGAACCAACATGCTGGACATTGGGATATGCAATAACAATACACTCGTCACAGGGACTGACAATTTCAGACGCGCTTGTTTGGATCGTCGATGATCGTGTCGAATGGTCAAATTTAGGATATTTGGCAGTATCTCGAGTGACGAAGATGTTCCAATTACGTAGGATGATTCATACCGTAGAAGAAAATTATCAAGGGGAAATTAACAAGACTATAATAAAGAGAAAACTAGATGTATATGAGCGAAGTGATAAAAAAAACAAACGCGAGTTTGATCTTGATGTAGAATTCGTCATGGCGCTGAAACAACAAACAATCATTGCACTGAGTGTAACGCAGTAATGCGCTGGCAATATTCTCCTAATGACCCACGACAATTTACCGTAGACAGAATCGATAGCAGTTTGGGTCATATACGCGTAAATGTCATGTTGACCTGTCTTGAATGCAACAGACGTCGAGGAGCCAGCTAGCGAATCCATTCTGGTGGTAATTGTGTATCTTCAGGAATTACTTGTAGTTGTTCACGGACAAATCCACGCGTCGGAGCCTTTGAATCTAGTCTGTAGATTGCGGGTCTACCCGTAGATCTTACCACGCTGGAAATCCTATGAGTGGTTACACTCCAGATAGGATCAGTTGCTCTTTTTTTACCACCTTCAAGTTCACCAGGTTCATATAAATACCTAACCGTGACGTTACCGAGTAATGGTTGCTGTGAACGTAGAGTGCTCCGGCCACTAACCCGTATATATTTCTTCGTGATTGCATCGACGGGTTTCATAGAAATTCCACGCGTGACTTCGTTGTTTAGCGCGGTTATCACGCTTGGTAATCTTACAACCCATTCACGAGATCGAGTATCAGCAGAAAGTAATTCCTTTGCATACTATCGCTCAGCCAGTGTTCGATTAAATCGTTCGACAATTGCCTGATCACGATGTATTGCGGTGTGTCCGCGTCTAATTTTGACATTATGTTGTTTCATCATCGATGATACTGTACCAAGAAATTCTTTTCCAGGATCAACCTGTAACAACTGTGGCCATCGTAAAGGTCCGCGCGAGTAAATCTTTTTAAATGCTTCTGCAACTTCAGTTGCTGTTTTAGTTGATAACGGCTCCGCTTCCTTGTATCTACTCGCAACGTCAACGACGGTCAACGCGTATCTGTATGTACGTCTTTTAATAGTGTCATGAGGTAAAAACAAAATATCTGCCTGATGAACTTCATTGGGAGTGCTAACATCAAACCGTCCGTGCTGAATTTTTTTAGGTGGGGGTAGATAAATCTGCCATATTGCCTGTCTGGACAACCAGTCCGCGGCAACGTCACGAGCGACGGCTGCTGCATCGGCGAGTTTGCTAATCGCTGCTGTACCTTTCCAGTATCCTCTTGGACTATAATAAATTGATTCCATTACCATTACCAGACTTTTAATTACCCAAAGTAAATCTGCCTATGACAGATTCGCTCCTAACGCCAGTTTACCACGCATGGCCGATCTTACCAACCAGTTGGCCAGCGACTCTCTCATGGTTTTATTTTTTACAGATTTTAACGCGTGAATCAACTTGACGTCGGCTATATGACGTTGTTGTAGATCTTGATTCTTATACGCAACGTCATGAGTATGACACGCTTGATCAGTCGCATTTATCGGAAATTCGCCTGGTCGTGGCTGATTTTTTTCGTCAAGTCTGATATCAAGCCGTGTTCCAGGACCACAATAATTATATCCCGGAAGGTGTTTTTCGCCAGGATACTTTTCCCATGGGGTTCCTGGTAATTTCCCAAGTAGCGCAGCGATATCACCACCATGAATACCCCCATTCTCATGTTCACGAACACTCTGCGTCGACGACACAAACCTGTATTTCTTTGTACCGCATTTTACGCACGTACCTGTGAGTGCAAGCCTGTTATTTTTTGTCGTTGTTGTTTTTAGTCCACGCGTGTTAGTGACTTTTCTACATCGAACACAATATGAATTCATAATGTATTATATCATGGATGTAATTGATTTCTCAGCAACGCAGGAAAAAAAAAACAACCAAGCATCATCCTATGTTGCCAAATTCAATCAGGGCAATTATTGTTGGTCCATCTGGATCTGGTAAAACTCAATTACTACTCAACCTAATAATGAGATGGCTAAAATGGGACAAACTTTATTTAGTAGCACCATCTGCAGATGACCAGCAATGTTATAATGTCCTTAAAGACTTCAACGAGAGCGCAGGGGAAGCATTGGACGGTAAAAACTTCATTGAATTTATCGTCGATGTCGACGAAGCACCATCAGTCGAAGATCTTGATGGCAGCATTAATAATCTTGTAGTATATGACGATGTCATGCTTGACAAACAAAAGAACCCCGCGAGGATATTTTCACGAGGCAGGCATATAAATACGGATATTATTTATGTGACGCAGCGATACAGCCAAATCCCTAAAGTGATCAGGGATAATTGCAACTTGTTAGTCGTATTCAACGGCGTTGATACCCATACGATTCAAAATATTCACTGGACTTGGTGCTCCGGAGATATGCACCTGAACAAGTTTAAAAATTTCTTTGCACATGCGAAAAAATCACCTCATGGATTTATTTCGATCCATCTACATGACCCTACAACAAGATATCGCATTGGTCTTGATCAAATCTTTGGTTGAGTAATCACCCGGTGAAACTGTAAACAGTGTCGTGAACGTGTTTTTTTTCAGTTGCCCGCGACGATTGTTGATTCGAATGGACCTCTACATCGACGTTTTGATAGAAGCCTCCGTTGACCAATTCCTTTTGGTCGGTACGTCAAAAAAAATACTTTTCAAGCGAGGAATAACTTTTTCACGATAGAAGCCTCCGTTGACCGATCCCTACTGGTCGGTTCACCCCCCCCCCCCCCTGCTGCTAGAGGATATCTGCTTGTTCCGAGTGAATAACGGATATATTTCATCGAGTGGGTGAAAATACTTAAGTTTTTCAACCACGAGATGAAATATATCCGTTATTCACTCGGAGCAATCAAATATTCTTTTTATTTTATGCTCAAGCGTATTGTCTAACAATTTGTATAACACATTGAAGTAGCTGATTTCTTGCTGCATTCCGCCCGATAATGTCAGCAGTTTACCGTTTATGTTCTGCTCTGTTTTGTGTATATTTGCTCATAAGATATCAGTAGTTACATAATGCTGCTTTCCAATTCAAGGTAAAACAGCAGAAAAAAAGAAAAACCAATTCTTATTGCTAAATTTGAACTCCGTTCGCCTGGATGAGAAGCAGCCATCTAAACCTTTATACTACGCAAGCATCGTAGAAAAAGGTTGAGATTTCTTAGTTATAATGTTATCTACTGTCGGCCAGTGAAAAAATATATGATATTTTTTCACTGCAGTGAAATATCACAATTATTTCACTCGGAAAATCCAGTAATTCACTACCTAGCATAAAATAAGAAACTGATATTTATTAAAAGTAAAGCTGACTACCATTGTAAGTCAGTTATAGTCCGAATGATGTTTTAAATTGGAGGATACAATATTAAGCTTGATAAACACACTTTTATTTAGTTGATGATTCCTATAAAAAAGCTATACTTTAAAGATCGCTAAAAATGTATGTATCATGGATAATTTTGAATATGTTGTCATGGAAAATCCACACGCGTTTTCTTACAAAATACCCCCGCTCCCCGTTTCCCGACTTCGAACAACCGCATGACATTGACCAAGGGGACGAAGTCCAAAATCCGTAATATATAGTGTGTGTGTCCTCGTGCTGTGACTACATGTATATTTTTCGGTGACAAAGTGTTAGAAAATACCACTGTAATCATTTGTGTCCATTTGCTATAGAACCTTTGCCCCCGTCCATTTCCATATCAATGGTACCCAAGGAAGGAACCCAAAACAATATACCTATCTTTTTAGATTTTTATCGTATGGGCAACCAAGATTGGCGAATTTCCAACCATCAGTTGAGAAGGAGATAGAGTTACACACAGAAGAACGGACAGATGAATGATATCACAATATCCCCTGCTGAAAGCGTGGGGATAAAAATATATTCTAATTTTTGTCCTCATTCTCCATCAAAAGGAATTATTAATTTCATTTTTAAAGGACATGCATAATGATCACCTTTGTGACTTACTTAAAGTAATTGACAGAGTTGCTGTTGCTGTTAATCCGCCGCTGTCAGTCACCTTGACTATGCAGGTGACTGTTGTAGGCAGTGTTCCTATGTCATAATCGTAATCTGATGCGAAGGTCAAACGTCCTGTAGTAGACGACATACTGAACAGACCTGTATCTGTACCACAATTATTACTGAATGATTTTGTGTCTCCTGCATCGGGGTCCGTAACGCCGTATCCTGGGTCTGGTAAAGCTGTCCCACTCTATAATAATAATAATAATAATAATAATAATAATAATAATAATAATAATAATAATAAAAACAAAAAGAAGAAGAATTTGGGGAATATCAAGATCAAAAGGGGTATCTTCAAAGTAATATAATTTGTCTTAATTCTGGAAACGTAAAAGTGCTTAGCATCAAACAGGATACCAACCAAGGAGGAACATAAGGACCAAAACCTCCGGATTGTAAGGCAATTGGAAACTGTATGGGCATAATGAGTCGAATAGAGGCTTCCTATTCAATACAGTAAGACTTGCCATGGTTTACATCAAAAGAAAACCGAGGTGAAAATCTTCTGGGATTTTAGCATCTAAACTAGAGCTTGTGTTTCAGATTGAGTTTTCACTATCACCCAATCAGAAAGATCTGTCAGAGGTAATGTCATTTGTGATTGGTCAAAAGAACATTCTAAGCTCAAACTTAAGAGTTGTATGATTTCCAGGCCTGCTCCCATTGTCACTAAACAGTCTGAGCACACAAATTAAATTCCTCCTCAAATTTCAAAAGCTTCTGTCCATGTGGGGTCAGAGTTATAAGAATTTAGGCATGTTCCTTTGCTTTGTATCACTACATGCAAGCCAGATTTCAATGATAGTGCGAAACTATGTCTATTCTTTTTTTTATTTTGTCGTTTCAAGCCTGTGTTCAAGTTTTGGGCTCAAACCGTTTCATGACTATAGAGCCTGGTGTTAGAAAGTATATTGCTAGTTTCCTCCTTACCGTATATACTCGCTTATAAGTCGAGTCTAACTGGAAACAACATAGACCCTGGTCTCCCGTAGCATAATGCAAGTATGCGACCTGTCTTAATGCCTCATAATAATTTAAGAATGACTAGATAGATCAAATAAAATATGTTAAAAAAATTCATTCTCATAATACAGTATATGTGTGGAAGTTTAATTTTAAAAAAAATTCCAGAGAACATTTGACAGTGTCATTGACCCTTTTCAGCTTTTATAGACAGACATAGACTGTTGGTCTATTTCTGTCCTAAAATTTCATATAACTTAAATGAATTAAAATAACAATGTATATAACATTAATGTATCAATTTACTCAGTTATTTGAATTTTCTGTGACCTGTTTGGAGCTATACGACTCTGACGTCTGTATACCAAGAGACATGCCATCGAGTTCACACTCATTACCTCCGTGAATCTCTACTTAAGTTCTAGAATAATTTGCAGTCGTTGTATTAACATTGTTTTTATTCTTGATGCAATAAAAAACAGGTCTATTGTCCAAAACTCATACTTACGGCAGCCTCGTTTGCTGATATTGAATAAATAGCCTGATTAAAAGACGGACTTTCATTCTCGTTTACAACTTGTATTTTTAAAATCTTTGAGTCAGTAGAAGTGCCATCACTAACTGTAATGGTGAAGTCGAATGTCTTCGTAGTGAGTGCCTCGTAGTTTAATACGGTACCTGATGTAGAAACTTGGCCGCCTGTAAAAGAAGAAAAAGACACCAGTACACATGACCAAACTTAACGCAATATTTGTATATTTTTTTATTCTGAATAAAACCTAAAAATACGGACACTCAGACGGACAGTGTTCAGACTGGTCTATTCTGTGTCAAATAATGCCAAAATGTTACGCATGTTAAATGGGTCAAATAATGCCAAAATGTTCCGTATGTTAAATGGGTCCAATAATGGCATAATGTTCCGCATGTTAAATGGGTCCAATAATGGCATAATGTTCCGCATGTTAAATGGGTCCAATAATGCAATAATGTTACGAATGTTAAATGTGTCAAATAATGCCATAATGTTACACATGTTAAATGGGTCAAATAATGCCATAATGTTACACATGTTAAATGGGTCAAGTAATGCCATAATGCTACGCGTGGTAAATTGTTAAATGGGTCCAATAATGCCATAATGTTACGCGTGTTAAATGCGTCAAATAATGCCATAATGTTACGCGTGTTAAATTGTTAAATGGGTCAAATAATGCCATAATATTACGCATGTTAAATGGGTCAAATAATGCCATAATGTTACGCATGTTAAATGGATCAAATACTGCCATAATGTTACGCATGTTAAAATTAATGGAAGTGACGCACAAATGAAAAGACCGACAGCACGCAGATGTCATCAGTCAAATGAATCAATAAAAAAAAACAAAAAAAAAACCAAAAAAAAACAGATGGACATGCAAGCAGAAACTGATGAAATACACAGTTTCGTACATGTAATCAATCATTAGAGCATTATTCTTTCATTTCTTGCACTCTTTCTTTATTCTTTTCAACTTTTTCAGTTGTTCTTCGTGTTTCTTTAAATATTTTAAATGATTTTCCATTTGTCATTAAATTGAACCTTTTCGGTACTAATAGAGAAAGAGTGTCAGTGAGTTTTAATAACACGTGACTAATCTCGCATTTGCTCATTTCTAACAATAAAATTCGTTCAAAGTGACAGAACATGGTCAGTTTATAAATGTATTTGCATCTCACTGACATTAAATGAGAGTTCTTTATATTGTCAGATTTTTTGTTTTCAAGCATAACCGGTGCCAAACAAAAATATATGGAAAAACTATTTATTTATTAGTATCTCTGGCAATAACATACTTGATCCACCAATCGAAAAGTAGTTCATTCCTGATCCCGGAGATGACGTCATAGTGTATGTGTGGGTATCACCAACGTTTGGATCAGTCACACTCACTTGGAATATGGAGGTGGACAAAGCTGTATTTTCAAATACGGACAAAGCCGAGCCCAGTGGCAGATTGTTAATGCTCACCGCTCCATTTATATCTGAAAAATAAAAAGGAAGTAGTGACCATATTAATCAATCGCTACAGTGGTTGTTTCTTTGTTATTTGTGGTGGTGTTTGTTTTTTAAACGAATAATTTCGTCAGAAAAGAAAATGAATAATTGATAATAAACACACACCCTGTAAAATAAAATGCAGAAAATAAAAAAACAATGACTCTTAAGATAGCATAGCGTTCGTTTTGCTCCTATACGGTTCCGGGGTCGCTCATGCGTTGTGGCATGTGCAATAGTATACTCATGCTCATCCACTGAAAATGGATACCACCAGCTTCCCCTGCTTACCGACACGACGAAAAATCGACATAACATGAATGAGTTTTAAAGTTTTGACTATCGTGTTTTATCTTTTCTTTTTATTTAAAAATAGTCGAAGAAGTTTCTAACCTCAAGTAAAAAGAACATGATCTCATGTTCTCGAAATTTGTTGAGCACAAAACTTAGACCTAAGCCAAAAGTTCAAAATGTTTGACGGTCTGACTTCCACCTTAATCAGAATAAAAGCAGAATAATAGGATGTTCGTGATTTTTCGAACGTAGGACCCGATTCGAGACTGAGAAGTTTCAACCTCATAGACGGACACTCCATAGCACATCTGCATGATATAGAGGGGGGGGGGGGGGGGCTGGGGCTTGAACTTTAATATCGTGATCAAAAAAAGATTCCAGAATACGGATCCAGGCTTGGAAATTATAAAACTCTGAGCAGGACTTTGAAACAGAGTTTCGACTCTCAGCCGATCAAAACTAACAAGATTTATGATTGGTTTTCAACTTTCAGCCAATCACAAGCCAAATAATTTTTAATTTATTGCCAAAAAATCCAGAACGCAAGTTCAGGCACAAATGTTTGATGACCTCACGCCTGTCCTGGCTTAGTGCTTAAGAGCTTTTTTAAGACAATCGCAAATGACTTTACCTTGGAAAAGAAAGCTTTGATTTTCTCACCGTGAAAACTGTAGCTCAGATTTATAATCTTTAGACTAGAATACAAAGCAATAACTCAAGCATGAAGCTAAAAGATATAGTATGTTACCTGTTATATCAATAGTTAATGTCTTTGGACCAACGAGAGTCCTTCCATCGTACACCCATACGTTTATGTCGTACCCAACAGTGGTCAGTCCACGAAGGCTTTGTGTCACCTGAATCACACCAGCTGTGGGTATGAAAACATAAAGATTATAAGAATTTAAATACCATCCATATATGATATGTAATTAATGACTCATGTCAGACTAATTAAAATATAGCTCTTACTAAAGATTTCATATTGTAAATAGTATTTTCAATGGCTTTTGAAAACGAAATCATTGCAGCAAACAAAAATATCACGGCTTCAATTGAGAGAATTAAACATTCCTGTGCAATTTTCAGTAATATCAATCCAAATCTGCTTTGCTGAAAGAAAATACATGTATATTATATTTCTGAAAAGACATACACACACAAACACTTACACATATAGAATCTTGCCCTGAATTGCTGACTAAAATTATTAGAAATATCAAGGTTATCTACTTTACTGTATGGACTTCTGACTTTCCTTTTTAGACTTCAGAGTTCTTACTTCAGACTCAAGACTTCAGACTGGATGAAATCCTGGAGGGATTTCTGCTTTTTATCTCTACTTCAAAGTTCAAAATTCAGACATCAAAATGCAAACTCCTAGATTCAGTCTCATAAGGAAGAATTTAAGGAGCTTCAGATTTCAGGCGTTATACATAGGACGTGTGTGTTCTTCAGACTTCAGAATGTTATCAAAATGTTGAAATTACTTCACACTTCTAACTTCGCACTTCAGACTCTAAATTCTCAGGTCAAAAGTCTGAAGTCCGAAATCTTACTCTTTCCAGCGTTTGCGTACAGATCTGAATTTTTAAATCTGAAGTCCCAAGTTTGAGTTCTGAAGTCCCAAGTTTAAAGTCCACTAAAGTCTTCGGTCCGAAGTATTAGGTCTGGGATATAAAGAACGAAGTCGGAAGTTTAAAGTATGAAATATGACATCAATTCGGAGCGTTCGTACAGGTCTGAAGTGTGACATCCAAAGTAGGAAAGAAGCAGGACCAAGTCCTTCCAAAGCTATGTCACAATGTTGAATTCTGAAGACCGAAGTATGAAGTCTTGAGAACACAGTATGAAATAGAAAATTAGAGGTAAATCCACGGTACCGGTAATGAGAAGAGGAAAATTAAAAAGCAGACATGACCGTGTGTTTACATTCCCACAATGATTTCGAATAAAAGCGAAGTACACATAACGTAGTCATCCTGCCGCTTTAAATAAACATTTGGGCACAAATCCCTATCCGCCTCTACCACCACAACCCCAATTCCATTCCCACCTCCACCCCTACGGCACCTTTGTATGAGATAGTTTTCATTTATAAATTCTCCATAAAAGGGGAGCATTCTCTCCCGTTAGTGTTGCAACGTAAAAACTTACAATCCAATATCGTAAACGGACAAGAAGATGGTGTACACGTCATATTGTAGTACAGTTGGTCATTCTCAGCGTCGGTCGCGGTAACTGTATAGGCGACGGATCCAGTCGTAGATGCGGTGGATATTGTCACTTCAGCTAAACGAGATAAAAGAAAAGATTAGACTCCAAAACACTCGTACCGACAGTGTACGCTTCCAGATATTAATAGCGATCAGAAAGTTTACGACATTTGCTAAATAATGTGCGACACCTACTACGCATGAAATATATCGTACACTGTTCTTTCTACTGAAAAGGGGGTAATTTTTTTAAACTTTGACGAGTTGTAGCCAAACTCAATTCCAAACACTCTAATTGATGGAATTGGTCAAGTCTTGCAATGAAATTTTGTTAAGGCCTATAAAATACACGAAGAGTGTCTCAAAGGACTTGATTATAGCAGATAATATAGAATATGTTACTTAACCAATACTGAATAAGAAAATGGCTTGAATATTCATATATAGATCTGTCCAATCTCGAGATCCTTATATATTCATATATTGGTTCCTTACGTACCCTTACAAATGTAAAGGATATATCACACATGGCAGCGTCAGATTTCCTAGTTTGAGTCACTAGGGTGCGGATTAGATTACATGGTATCAGTTGCGATTAGATTAAATTATTGTACTTATTAGACAAGATCTTAAATATAGGATCTAATTCGAGTGTTCATTGGATATGAAATTTTCATGAAACTAGTCCAATAATATATATATATATATATATATATATATATATATATATATATATATATATATATATCTTGATTGATAGATAGATAGATAGGTAGAGAGTATAATGTGTGTGTGTGTGTCAGTGTCTGTGTGTACTGTACTTGCTGCTTGTGTGACTTGTAACATGTTTAGCTTTTGCTGATTTCTTAGGAACATGGATATCGACAAATCCAACTTTTGCATACAAAGAGTATACACGTATACAAACCTGTTTTATCACATAGCAATAGACAATATACATGTATACAATTCTGTTTTATCACAAGACAATTTTTGCATACTATGTCACTGGGATAATCAAATCGTCCTGAAGAAATAGATATCACAGACATTTCAAAGATCCGTCTTGAATGAACAACATGAAATCTCTCTCTATCTCTCTCTCACACACACACACACACACACAAACACACACACTGCCATGATTGAACAATTTTATCAATTTCTAATTTTGAATTTGCGGATTTTCACCTAATCGAGCGTGTTACGGTGGATCTTACCTGGCAGATTTGTGATAATCGGCGCTTTGTTTCGAAGCAGGTAGACCGTGAAGGTTCCGGTAACAGGGTCGTACCCATCTGTACACTGGATCGAAAGGGGATAGCTGTTTTTTGTATCGTAGCTGAAGCCGGGGTTACTGTTACTGTATATTCCGTAGTCTTAAATGAAGGGGAAAATGGGGAAAATCCGTTATAGTTATATAAACATGGGTGTGATTTAACATAAATATGATTGGAATGAAAAATAAATTACCAATGAGTGTAGAATTTATAAACTTGTTATTTTTTGGTTTTCGGTATTTTGTGACATAATGTAACAAGTGCACACATATGCGTATTTTTTCTTCCCATGCAAAAAGTTATGGACTTGCACCTTTTTGACACATGTGTTTGTGCACAGGAATAACAGAGAGCATCCTAATCAGATGAAATAAATGATTTTGTCGAGGCCTTGACTTGATTCCAGGGGTCATTGTCCTCATCTTTCGGAGGCTATATATATTGTATTCGTAAATAAAAGCTATGTGCTAAAAGTCTGTCAGAAATGGAGTGCTCAATATTTCGACACAAACCTAGCTATCATATGAACACTGCTCATTGATATTTCCGCTGTTACGTACTATGTTTACACAATTAAAGAAAACCCCTTATCATTTAAGATGGTAAACCAAACAGAGGTATAATCGAAAAAGCTGATATTAAGTAATATTTCACCTCTTTGAATAATAGTAGATTTAGTTCATGATCTGACACTTTGAGCATGCTCTATAAATGGCTTTTTATTTTCATTGAAGGGAAAAACACCACGTGACTATCCTCAACACTCTTCGGCGGGCTATAGCTTTAAATATTCACAAGTGATCTCTATAGAAGCGATTTTTTACAGCGTAAAAAGACTGGAAATTAGGCAGTAAGGCAAAACAAAAAAAAAAGTTTTGTCTTGAAGGTATCATTTCAATGTCAAGGTCCTTTGTGTACATTTTGAACGCGTGGAAAAATTTAACTAACGAAATAGAAATGGCAGCAAGTAATTGGATCAGTCATTCAGCATCGCTTGAAGAACTTGATGTGTCTTAGTGTAAAGGCCTTCGCTTGCTTACTACCTCAAAAACTCGAACAGCCCAAAACTAGAACAACCGAAAACCCGAACAGCCGAAAACACAATCAATAAATTTATTTTCCCCGCAGCATTGCAACTTTTTAAAGTCCTTTGTATATACAACAATTTGACTATCACATGATGTTATTTATACAGCGTTCAAAAAATCCATCTCATATTTTTCAATATTACATGAATGTAATATGAACTACTGATGTCACAAATGGCGCCATGCTGTCATGTCAGGAAAGCGTCATATCCGAATAATCCAAGTGTGCTTCCGAATAATTTAGCTTACTTTGATTTGCCGTTTGTTTTATTGATCAGTTATATTAGTCATCAGATGAACAGGATCTTACATTTGTGACCTATTAGGAGTTTTCATGAAATTTTGATCCACAATATTCTATATGATATGATATTATATTATATTATATTATATTATATTATATTATATTATATTATATTATATTATATTATATTATATTACATTACATTACATTACATTACATTACATTACATTATATTATATTATATTATATTATATTATATTATATTATATTATATTATATTATATTATATTATATTATATTATATTATATTATATTGAATGATGTTTGTATCATTCTAATGCAAATTAAATTCGAACTTTGTTTCTGTAAATTATGAAAAGAAAAACAATGATAGACCCTTGTATCAATGAATATGAAGTTTATTCACCAGGAAACATATTACATTGACTCCACGTCTCGACGGTCAATATGAGGTTTGCAGGTCAATAAACCTTCATATTCCCATTGACAAAGGTCTCTGATTGTATAATATAATATAATATAATATAATATAATATAATATAATATAATATAATATAATATAATTTTAACTGTAAGAATCTAAGAGCTTAACGTTATGACGTCGCGTCAAATTCAATGCCGTCAGGATTATGCGGTTTAAAGAACGACCATGCGACATGAACAAATTCACATATCACGTGGCATTGTATAATCCAATGGAAAACAATATTTCGCAGGAATCATATAATAATATATTATATCGCATTCCATGTTTTAATATTAAGGTACCACTGTAATTTTATTAAATTTACTTTTGTTTTTGTTTCTATTCAAAATACTTTTATTTAAATGACTCACTGGTGGAGCCAGAGATCTGGCGGACAGTAAAAGGAACACCGGCTGTGAGTAGAGAACAGGAGACGGTTTCAGTTGGATCCGTGACAGACAGGGTGTACAGCAGGGTGGCCACCTTTGTGTTCTCGCTGATCGACGTGGAATTGTCCAGGTTATGGATTGTTGGCGGCTGTAATTGCATAGTAATAATGTTATTCACATTAAGCAAGCAGGGGTCGCAAGTATTCTTTTACTTTTGCCTTATTTCTTTTCTTTCAAAAGCATTATTATTTGTTTCGATCTAAGAAGAAAAGCAACAGTGTTCGATTCATCAATGGAGTATAATTTGGAAAAAGTCGGAAAAATCAAAATTATTGAACCACCAAGATAAAATTTTTAAAATGTTTCACAGATGGTTCAGCTCTTTTCAGTTCCATGTCTCCTAAATAGATCTTTGAAATTTCGAGAGATAACAAAACAAAAAACCTCTGGTAGTACCAACATATTCCGGAGGAATCTGTGAATAATACTTCATTCCGCCGCAAATCCGGTAGAACAATGGAAATTTAAAAATGTGTGGAAAAATCCACAGGTTTCATCAGCCAGATCACCAAAGTCGTGTAAATTATTAATCTAAGTTTCAGTATCCAGGAAATCCGAAATAAGATTTAAAATTATAACTCTTTGTAATTCTGCCATGGCAAATACTCTTTTCCAATGGTAAGCGTGAACTTTTGTTTATTCTGAACCTAATTAACATTTAAGAATTTATCTTGAGAAATGAATGACCGCTACTAGTTTTTGTAATGACTTACAAAATCTGAATATATATAATCATAGTAATGCCATCTTGATTGCTAGATCACGTTGAGTTGTCAGCATCAGAAAATCCGGATCATGACGAGATTCGAGATGCTGACAACAAGACGTGATTTAGCAATCAAGATTGAATTACTATAATAATGATATTTTTTTTATATACCTATCAATTTTCAGATAATTTATTAAAATCACTATACTTAACTGAAAAAAGAAACTGCTTAACGTTTCAGCCATTTTAATACGAACTTCGTCCTAAATCATGAACCGAATTACATTTTGATCAGCTGAGATTCGCATGAATATCACAGTTTATGAATAAAGTGCGTTTAACAACTGTCACTTATTTTCACTACGATCATTAACATGAATTATTAGACGCATGGCGGCAGCAGACTCATATATGTGATTTACACTTATTGTGTAGTTGTCAGATTTTGCATCACAGAAGATTTCAACACCTGAATGACTCTGAAAGTTTTTCTCCGAGGCCAGGCTAATATTGCTTGAACTGTTTCTGGCTGTGAGAGGCCAGGCTAATATTGCTTGAACTGTTTCTGGCTGTGAGAGGCCAGGCTAATATTGCTTGAACTGTTTCTGGCTGTGAGAGGCCAGGCTAATATTGCTTGAACTGTTTCTGGCTGGATATTGTGAGAGGCCAGGCTAATATTGTTTGAACTGTTTCTGGCTGGATATTGTGAGAGGCCAGGCTAATATTGCTTGAACTGTTTCTGGCTGGATATTGTGAGAGGCCAGGCTAATGTTGCTTGAACTGTTTCTGGCTGTGAGAGGCCAGGCTAATATTGCTTGAACTGTTTCTGGCTGGATATTGTGAGAGGCCAGGCTAATATTGCTTGAACTGTTTCTGGCTGGATATTGTGAGAGGCCAGGCTAATATTGCTTGAACTGTTTCTGGCTGGATATTGTGAGAGGCCAGGCTAATATTGCTTGAACTGTTTCTGGCTGGATATTGTGAGAGGCTCTGATGGAAACTTGGTATGGGAATGACAGCATGATTTTGACAGTTATTTACAATTGGATTATACAGATTGTTGGAACTTGATAATGCAGATTGTTTACAGAGAATGTTACTCATTTCCTTCTGCATGTTAAGTGAGGCTACGGCATAGTTGTTGACGATTGTTCAGTTGTAACCGGTACACCTCGAGGAAAAAGTAGTTCCAGTCTCGTTTGAGAGGATGGTGATACGCAATCAGAAAATGAGAGTATCATTTTCTTACTTCTAGGATATGACAGTACAATTCTGGCTCTCTTTTGAGTAAAAAATTGGTAGGGGTATAATAAATGAAAAGACAATCATTATATTCGCATTCAATACACAAAGTTATTTGTATTTTGCTCTAATGAGCAGCATAAGTTAACTATAATTCAGGAGAAAGCTCTTTATTGTTTGTTCCTATTTGCATAAGGAAAAATATGAGTTAACAACACTATATTGACTAATGACTACATTACCACATTTTTGACTTTGATAGTGAGTGTTCCGGTGGCTGTATTACTGCAGGAATCGCTCACTTTAAACACCAGCAGATGATTTCCGACGGCGCCAGTTAAGACAGATCCAACGGTCACTTGTTCTTAAAAAAAATTTGAAAAAATTATACATATCCAACATACTGACTACAACGAACAGTGTAAATCTAGTTTGTAACTAACCTAAGCCATTTCGACTCTCATTGAGTCTTGTCAAAGGCAAAAACAAAACAGAGACAAGTCAAATAATAAACGCAAAAAGCGTTCAAATTACCAACGCGTATAGTAGAGAAAGCTTCATTAAATAGCAAATGTTAAGTTGCCCCGATTCCCACCCCACTCCACTCCCCCTTTCTCACTCAAACAAAAAAGCATGGAATACTAAACCTTTGCTGGAGAAAGAACAGTCGAAACCCGTACTGCTATGAAAGCTATTACATTTTAAAATTGAATTGGTAAAGAGGCTAAAAAAACATACTCAGAAGAGTAAAATGGGAGCAAGGATAAAATATAACACTATCACCATCAATGTCGGGTATAGCACCATTGCAATTCTTCTATAAGCAACAGGATATGAAAATTTAATTGTTCTGGAGGGGGAGTGGCTCCCCTGCGGACACGCACCTCTAACATGATGCCATTGCTGTCAAAGAAAGCATCACTAGATCTGGAAATAACAGTCTTCATCAACACGTGTGCCAACACGCTCACCAAGAATTATAAATGCAATGCCTTCTGTTCGCGGGTTCACCGACGTTTTTATTTTATTTTATTTTATTTTATTGGAGGGGGGGGGGGGCGATTACTGAGGTCCGGTAGGACTCACAGTGCTGTTTATATAGAAGAATTTAAACCAGTCGATAAATGGGTGAAGATAAAATAGAGTATATATTGCTTTGTCTGACCATGTTTGATAATGAAAAGTAAACTTTTAGTAAAAGGAATCTTTTGGGAGATTATACCATTTGCAACTGAAATACAACAGAGACAATACTTCATTTATGGAATTTCAGTCCTTTTACATACTTGACTTTGAAACACTCATTACTGAAATTAGGCCCAGAATCTTTAGGTGCAGAATTAAAAACACATATAAATAAAAAATAAATAATTGAAAAGAAAAAAAAAAACGGAACGTATGGCTTTCTCCACACAGAAGCTTGCATCAAATGGGTCTGTACTGAGAAATAGATCATGAGCATTCATAAATGTAAAGGTATTGGATTTTTAGAATCGTGATGTTTCTTTAGGTTTACTACGGGAGCTGAATTAGTACCGTGAGTCCGGCAGAGCGCGTCTAATTCTGCCGGTGAAACGAGTGATAGAAGTCCCTACATACCACGAAGGAACTGTTATCGCCAAGGTCGTATCGCTAAATACCACGTTGTCATTGTAGTAGCAATCGCGTCCAAGCGCCCTCGGGGATAGCACATTTGGCTGTTGTTCCGACAGCGAAAGTGCAATTACCCCTAGCTGATCGTGGGTTGGCTTAGGGTGATCTGCGTGGTCCCATTGCTCGATGTCTATCTGCTTTGCATCCTCATTTCACCCCAGTCTGAACCGGTACGTGTCAACCCCAAGTTGGAGCAGATATTTTTTGCGAGCTGCGCCAATACTCTTCAGTCGATCGCAGGATTGGCATGCGGCGCCAATAATTCGTATTCCTTACTATGTCTGGTTGTTCCACTCATTGTTTGTTTTCTCTTTTAGACAGGTATAAAGCAGGTTATAATTGAGGAAGCGAAAGATGGACAGAGTGACTGATACTTCTGAAGCTTGTGCTTCGACGTTGATGTCCTCACACCAGATGAAGTCTCCAGCGGCAAACATACACGCAAAGGTAGTTGTAAAACTATTGTCTGAGACGCCACTGGTTAACTGATCACCGCTGTCATTTTATGCCAGGATGACTCGATTTACACTGACTGAAAGCGTTATCGACAGTCGGTTACCATTACGTCCATGGAGGATAATGAATTAAAAGCCGACGCATGCGACTTTGTTAAAAGTATTTACAAGACATTACAAGACTTGAATTTGACACAACCCACGCCTTATCAAGGCCAGCCCGAAACTTCACTGGGCCTGTGCTTGTAAGGTCTATGGTGACGACGCTGTGAGGTATGGACGTTGCCTCGTCAAAGAAACGACGAAAAACGTGCCAGTCTATGTCGACGGCACACCAGATAGTGTGTGAGTTCTGCGTGCAATGGGCGTCAGTCCCGCGGAAGAGTACCACCATTTCTGCGTTGTTGTCAATTAACTTTGTTATATGGGCGTCTGAACCAAATACAACACGTTGGTACTCTTGTGCCGCCCGCGGCCAAAGAGCCGCGTAGGGTTTACTTGCCACTCTAACATCACGTCGTCATAAACTGTAACGTTGTCTTGCTCGCGTTCGAGGTCATTGGGGCCTGACGCCTCTTTGACATTGGAGATGAACTTCACTGGATCATAAACGGTGACAAGTGTTTCGTAGCTTGTCTTTTCGCCTGCTGTTTCTGCCAGCATCTTAGCATACTCAAAACGGCGGCATTGTTAATATGCCACAGGATTTGGTAGCATTTGTGATCATCCACGCTGGGCGCAACTACGTATAGCCTGTTCCATTTCATCTAGCGTGTCAGAAGGTTCAGTAGCAGCTTCATCTTTCGACATCCAGAGGGGCCAATAACCAGCGCCCGGGTGTGAAATGGACCAGTGGTGCCAAGGCTTTTTGTTCCTGAATGGTCAATAATGGTCAAGCTATTAAAACGGTCGCTATATCCTTTAAAACGCATGCATCTTGTCTGCGCTGCAAGCAAAATACTGAGACTGTAGGCGACCATGAGGTGCGATTCGCCATTTATAAACAAGCGCTCCAATGAACGTCCGCAGTATGCGGGGTCAAAAAGCCCGCCATCATCGCGCGTGCTGCTGCTAGTCGGTACTATAGAACACGCGAGCGCAAGTAAGGTGGTGACATTGCTGCAAGCCTTGAAAACTGCCTTGATGCATGTATCACGGGTTAAGCATTTTCTGCGGCACAACTACTGCGGACCAGGCACAATCTTCTGCGGGTTGACCCCGGCCGGGAATATATGGGCGCAGTGTCGCAACTCTTGGTTAAGCACAGAGTGCGTGTAAGGCGGGGGAAGACCAGCGTCCACCGTGCGCAGGGTATAGTAGAGAGGTTCAACCATATTCTGGCCGAGAGGCTCTTTGGACACCAGTACGCCCAGGAAATGTTCCTTTCTGAGAGAGAAACTGCAAAGCATAGCACTTAATGGATTCGACGGCTGCCTGCCGTTGTGACGTCCCTAACAGTGAGGTAACACGGCTCACATGTAAGAAATCTACTGATGCCATTCGTGCTACGTCTGTGCCGTCCCCGACGTCTGCAGCGTATATTACGCGGCCGGTTGGTCTGGAAGAGCACAGCCTGAGCTCAAATACCCTATTATTATATACTCATTTTTTTCTCCATTAACTTTGCATTGTCAGAATCGTGCAAGTATTTCTCCATACTGCACGGCTTCATACTGCACGACACGTGTGTCTAAAAATAGTATCGCGTGTTAGGAACTACTTTTTATTGTAAACAAACAATGTACGCAAATGTAGCAGACCCCGGAGCTTTTGCTTTATTAGATTTGTCTGTGGATGAAATAAACAAGTTGTTTGAGAGTAGAGATGATAAAGCTGACGATGTGGATGAATTCATTGAGTCACAAAAGAATCTTTCAAGCAAGCAAGTGACTGAACGTGATATTCACAATGTACAGCGGTGGCTTTATGACAACAAACGTGAGGCATGCAGTATTGAAAATATCATTCTGATCATTTAAACACTTATTTAGCCGATGGTTCAGACCATGAACCGTGCTCTCTAGAGTCTATAAAAAAATAGCATAAAAAGGCATCTTATGACCAAATGATATTCCAATTCTCTCAGAGACCGCTAATTTTACAAGTCAGTCCAAGCACTAAATTCGAAAAAATACAACTAAAGAAGGCGGGTTTTGGTATAAAAGCAAGTGCCTCGGAGCCAAGAAGCCACGATAACGAAGAAGCCTTATTTTCCGCTGACGAAATGGGCTCTCACACCCCAGCCGCTTTGCAATTTTGCCATTTTTTTTTTTTTTTTTTTGGAGAAATTGTTTGGATTTATTATGACAGTACATATAAATATGTCATCTATAGCTGGTAATAAGAATGACAGTAAATGTACTTACTTTTCTGCATCCTGAATTTCTTCAAAATGTACTTTCTGATCCACGGCGCGAAATTGCACTGCAATCTAGACTACATTTCCAACAGAAATCACATTCCAAAGGAGAATCTACTGCACTCCAAAACGAAATGAATTTAATATTCCCTAAAAAAATATTTAATCTTGCATCTTCTTGAGAATTTCACTTAAAAGAATTTCATATTTTGTCCACCTTATGATTCCAAACTATCAATGACAGGACAGTAACACATGTGTAAGCTAGCTTGCTATCGAGGCCAGTCCCTCTAGCTACATGTAAATCGTAAGTAATAGAACCAGCTAAAAGCTAAAAGAGCAGAATTTAGCTGAATCGACATAAAAACAAAATCCCTCCATTCCAGATCAACTGGGAAAGTTGTTCCAAGGCGCAGTCATTCACAATATGACTCAAAATTTCTATTTTAAGTAGACCAAAATGAGATTTCTTTTTGAAACAAATCACAGAGCGCGCGCTACTCAACCAAGTTCAAAGGTCACTGGGCGGTGCCATGTGCGCATGAATACTGTTACTGTGTATTGGTTTAACTTCGGTTGTGTATTTACTTTAGAATATAGCAGAAATTCAGTTACTTTGTTTCTTGTAGTGTGTTCTTTTTTTTTATTCAGCCTTAGGTAGAAAAGCTAAATGAGTATATAATAAAAAGGTTACTGCATTTGTATGGGAAAATATGAACTCGTTTTTCTGAGCTATACTGCACTCCTGACTTCGTGCAGTATAGCTCAAAAAAACTCGTTCATATTTTCCCATACAAATGCAGTAACCTATAAATACTGTACATATATAAGCCGGGAGAGCTGGAAAATGGGCAACGTCGTGCCACCAATCCTGTGTGGTCGCTCAAGGTGCTTACCCTGTCTAACCGGTTTGACATCTCAGGCCAGCTATCTATATATTATCTTTCCGATAGTGGTTATCCGCGTAGAAGCTTCGTATGCAAGGAACAACAAATTGTGCCTGAAGGTACTCAGCTACTATCTAACGACAATCTTATCCATGGCCCAGGTCGAAGAGCTCGTTGAGGTACACCTTCACCCAAGTGTTTTGTTCTTGTGCGGTGCGTTAGTGGCCACATGATCGCGTCGTAATACTATTCGGCGCAATCCACATTTGGTGTCGTGCGGACTAAAATTTGTTATGTTGACGTGGCATACCTCCATTTCGTAGTGGTCGCTGCGTATAGCGGTCATGAAAAACTCATTTTTTGCTCCGAGGCATTCGAGATAGAGGTTATGCTTAAGGTCGGCCCTTGCGACAGTGTTCGAGATGCAAGTGGCCTTACGTATCTCTGTTCTGGCCTTGTGGCCTCCGACTAGTATGGAACACAACTTAGGGATGATGCGTAAAAACTCGGTGATGGGATTTCCAAAACACTGATCCTTAAACTTAACTCTGAGCTTTTTATTTGTCGTGCTGTGAAGTTGATGCTCTTTAGGATAGTCGCTCGTGTCATACAGATGAGCATCTTCAGCTATGTCTAGGTAGCTATCAGCGGTCTCGATGTCAGCAATAGACTGTCGGTGTCCGTGTACAGCAGGTGCGCTTTATCGCTATAGCGCGCGTTTATTTTATTGTAGTAGAAGTCGTACATAAGGTGCTTGCTCAGATCAAGAAGTGCCTGTTCCGTATAGATGGGGCGTTTGAGCTTCATGTTTGCCCCTGTGGAATGAACACCAAAAAGGAAGAAAGATTTTCCGCGACTGAAATGCTCGCTCGGCAATCAAGCGACCAGTTTGTTTTCCTCCCTTCCATGCCTCACAAGATCCACTCGAATCCACTTTCTTATGTTTCCATGGTCTTTCCAAAGACAAAGTTGTTCATCAGCTTGAAGGAGTCTTTCTCGAATTTTGACTTCGCCTTGGGTGGTAGGTCTGTATACAGATGTATGTATGGTGCCATTTACGCGCTTTGATAAAACTCTGTTGCTCGGTGAACCTTGGTGACGCGCATCGCAAGCCTGGTGCTAAGCTGGAGGTCTCAGTAATGCACCACATGGTGCTCTTTTCTTGGCGTAGGCTTGGAGCTAGCTTCGTCCTTTCAGTGAACTTACCCCACCGTTTCTTCACTAAATCATGTTGATAGTCGCTTAGCCAAATCTCTAAAAAGCCAGGAGCCAGCGAAAGGTCGCTGTGCGCATCATGTAGTTCATCAGGATACTCAATGTAGACTTCAAGAATGTAACCCTTTGCTGCGTCCGCCGCAATTGATTCTAGTACGGAGGGTTGATCCACTTAAAACCACCAGCTGGTAGACTCTGCATCTTGGCACTATTACATAGGTTGTTGGTGCCAATGTAGGTTATCTAGCTGTTTGGCTTTTCGATATCCTTCTCTGGACACATTGGGTTGTTCGCTTTCGCATGACGCCAGCTCACCTTCTAAATGCCGCTGCGGATGCCCTTATGAATAAATATGTGCATGTAATGTCTCTCAGCAGCTTGAGATTGGTACCTGTGGCTTTTAGTAGGGCATTCTAGCTGATTCCTGGTCCGCTGGAGTAATGGGCCGGGTAGAGGCCAGGGTTTTAAAGGTGAGGTGTCACGGAATGCCACGAACAAGTGTGCTAGCAGAAGCACATCGGTCTTGATGTAGAGATAGTGGTAGCTTCCTATTTTCTGACAGCTAGAGGTCTTTCAAACACTCTACACATGCTTACATTCTTTTTCCCTTATACTGGTACGGCTGAGTTGTCTATTAAAGGCCTCTGTCGGTGGAAGCTGATTTTCTTCGAACCGCTCCCAGATGTTCATGTAATCGCATGCGTGAACGCCTTTGCATGTAAATATATTAATGTCAGCGCCAAGCATTGTCTGCCTTGCTGTAGCGCGGAATGCCACCTTAGGCAGGTTAGCTACCAACATTTCTAGGCTGCTATTTATAAACTGAAGACTTTAATTAAACTATAACTGCCATAGCGAAAAGATCATATACTTCTCCATGTTGTTTGGATTCAAGATTATGTTTTTCATATGAGGCTGTTCCGATAGCCTCCATGATAAGGTGAGTATTCTAGCCGCGTAGATTATGAAACGCAACTGGCACCTGTTTTTCTTTTCCTTTTTTCTTTTTTTTTTTTTTTTGGCGGGGGTGGGTTGGGGTGGTAGATGCGCAGCTTGAGGTTACATGCTTTGTGAGTGACGCCACGGTACTGCCGGTACCGCCTGTGCCTTCGGGAAAGACTTGCAGTCGTCTCCATTCATTAAAACCTCAGCTGGATAACAAAGCTCCTCCCAGATCTCTCCCAACTCACGCTCGAGGCTCTGTATACAAGTGACAATAACATCCTTGCCACAGTATAGTAATAGCTCCTTTGAAACGTCGTCGTTACGAACAACTATGTAGCAAAGGCTACATGGAACATGGACGGCGATTATGTAGCTTTCTACTGGATTGCCGGCAGGTCATTCCCCTGGCACTTTCAGTGCCTCGAAATCGGCAAAAAGAAAGTACCGGACGCGCGTCTGGTGGTGGTAGTTCTGGAAGGCTACGATGTTCTTGCTTACCTCTGATAAGGGCACACGCTGCACCTTTTCGCCTATACCGCGGCAGACATTTTGGAGGGCTTCCAATATGTCGCCTCAGCTGAAGACGTGCAGGCACTGGCGGCAGATGTGCTTCTTTCGTTGTGTTTCTTGTGATGCCCTACCAGGCTGCTATAACAGCTGTATCGAATTATGCCTCGTGTTTTCTTACTCGCTATTGCGTAGGTGGTATAGGCCATTTTTCCAGCCAAAGGCACTAACTGCGATAGTTTTGTTGCGGCACTCAAACTTTTCCATGTCACTATCCTTCACAGGAAAGTCAATGTTAGCAAAGTTGAGCTTGCCAAAGTACTAGCGGAACTTACCTGGCTGATTAACGTTTCGATCGTCTAGGGTAAAGAGTCAACAAAATGGCCCACTCATTACAGCGGTTGTCTTGTTCTTCACGTTAAAACTGATCGTAGTGGTATGCACTATGGTGCTGGCAGTCAGCTACATCCGCTTGAGCTAGTTGCTGCCTTCTAATTCGAGCCCGCAAAGTTCCCGACCCACAAGTCTTGCAAAGCGTGTATCTTCCTCTCATGCCAATGTCGGATCCTGTGCGTGGGTAAGTCCCGCCTCCCCACTGAAGCATTTGTGCGTGTGCTTTACAGTATTTGTTGAGACAGCTCTACCACACTTCTCCGTGCTACCCAGATTAAGCCAAGCGTATGTGTGTTTGCCTCAACGCATTTTTACTGTATATAATTTGTCAGAGTATATCTATTTTAATATGATATGTCTAAATGAATTAAAAAAATACTACACATTTTCATCGTCTATGCAAAAGCAGACTTGCTTGCCCTCCTGTTTTTCCCTCGCGTTTAAGCAATAAAACCCCAGTTATGAGCTGGCCTCATTAGGCGTGGGCGAGAGAGGAAGGGGGAGCGGATCGGACAGTCAGACGTTTTCAAACGTCTAACAGACGTTCCAACGGGCCTCACCACCTCCTGCGGAATCGTTCCCACGAGGCGCCAAACCGGCTCCTCATGAGAGAGAGAGAGAGAGAGAGAGAGAGAGAGAGAGAGAGAGAGAGAGAGAGAGAGAGAGAGAGAACAGAAGAGGTGTTCTTAATACAGAATATGTGCGTATAAGATTAAGCTCTTTTAAGAAAATCTTACTTGTTGAAGTGTCAAATGAGAAAAAGGAATTCGTATCTGTTCTAGTTATATTCAATGTTGCTACATCAGTGACGTCGGCGTCCGTAGCAGAAACGGTGTGTACCAATGTACCCAATGCGTCAGAGTTTAGCACCGTTTTCGTTGTTGGCAAGTTGGTGAAACTTGGAACGCTGCCTGCAAATATGATAAGCAGATGCTCTTATACCAGTGTTCATTGTATATGACATTGATGCAAAGAGATCAATAATTTACATCCGTCCAGAAAAAGATTGAAATGATTTGGCGATTGTCATACAAATCAATCAAAATCGGCATAAATGGAAGAGTCTATTTATCACATGAAAAATACTGATTTTATTCAACAAAACCGTAAAATAGCTAAGTGAATTGACTTTGACGTACATTCGGACAGACATCACACTATAGCTGTCTCGTCTAACATCGTGAGATGTTATTTAACTTGCGCAAAATGCAAAACTTTGAAACGGGTTCATGAACCTAAATAGCACGGTAGTCATGTGGTAAATACAGTTATGCAAACACTGCTTCCAACTCCAAACATCCCTACTATGTTGGAAATGTAAGTATATTTGGATATTTCACTGTTCAACGCCACCCCCATCCCCATTTGAAATCCAATGGAATGACAGAATGGAATTTTGTCGTACCTGCCAGTAAAATCCCCATATGATCCTAAAAGGTGAGTCAGATAGAATATTCGTATCCAATTTGATTAAGCATATGGTCCTTAAAGGTGAGTGAGAGAATCCTCGTATTCAGTTTAATTTAGCATATGGCCCTAAAAGGTGAGTCAGAGAGAATCCTCGTATTCAATTTAATTTAGCATACATTGTTCCATTCCAAACAGTTGAACATTATACTCCTTTGTTGTGACTACATGCACCAGGTTTATCTGTCTTTTAAAACTATTCCCCGTTGGTTAGAATCTGTTGCTTCTATTGAAAATCTTTGATAGTTTCTTAGTTTATTTGCGCATATGACTATTCACTCACTTGTTCCATATGAGCGCGAGTGGATGGATGTGTGTGTGTGTGTGTGTGTGTGTGTGTGTGTGTGTGTGTGTGTGTGTGCTTAAGAGAAGTAGACCTTTATTGTCATAAGTTCAGGCAGTCCTTTATGCATACATATACAATAAACACAAACTTTTAAGATACGGTGGTATATTAAACATTTATGTAAATCACATAGAAGCTACTGAGCATAGACCATATGCAGCGTTGCAAAACATACTGTTATTTAGAAAGGATGGCAAACAAAAAGCAGGTTATCAAATTTAGGCTTGTATAAAATCGTGCACGTTAGCGAAAGCTTACTCGGTCCCAAGTAATATTTCATGGCATATGTGACATCATTTTTCGTGGTAGCAGTGCTCCAATCAACCGATGCCCCCACAGCGGTGGCGGTGGCAAACGTCTTGTACAGGTTTCCGTTTAGATTAGTATTGTCCTTGTGACTCACCTGGTTTGCACTAGCACTGTACCTTTAATTACAAATGAATTATTTTTATTTTTAAATCAATATCACAGAGATGAAGAAAGAAAAAAAGAAAAATAAAGAAAGATAGAAAGACAAAGGAAAAGATAATATTGGAAGAATGTAGGAAAAAAATTAACCATTCCAAATTTTAAATTTTTAAATTTTTAAATATATTAATTAATTAATAAAAACAAAAAGTGCAATGAAGGTATAACCAAAATGAAAAATATTATACAAGTAGTATACATATAGTGATTAAAAAGCCAGTGATATTTTTATTTACATCACTAACTGCCCTCACTGTGATATTTGGGTCCTACCACCTAAACTCGAATATGAGTATATGGCATTAGTGACCTATTACTGGGGAATATTTCATTTAAGCATAACGGCAAACGTGTAAATTTGAAATGGAAATATGTCATTTAACAAGTGTAGGAAAAGGGTGATACCATATGTGGATGGTGAATCTCTCTCTCTCTCTCTCTCTCTCTCTCTCTCTCTCTCTCTCTCTATATATATATATATATATATATATATATATATATATATATATATATATATATAGATATATAGAGAGAGAGAGAGAGAGAGAGAGAGAGAGAGAATTACAAATAATTACAAATATACACCGAAAGAACGGATTCTACAGGCGATTGCTTGATAACATTAACAGAATTTTTAAATACGAATAAATAATATTGTCATACAGGTTAGAAAAATGTATTATATATATATATATATATATATATATATATATATATATATATATATATATATATATATATATATATATATATATATATATATATACCATTTATGGTATGCTAGTTCGTGAGTTAGTGGATTTTCCAAGATAAATAATTTGGATAATTCACTAGAGTGAGTTATGAAATTTTAGTTCTTCATTTCAGTCTATAGACGTCGATAACATCCGCCATCTTGTCAATCTCATTGTCTAGTGGTAAGCATGCATGGCGACCTGTCACGCTGGAGTACCGGTATCGAATCCCAGAATGTACTGATTTATTTTATTTTATTTTTTTTAAACGTGCTTTTTTACCTCGAATTATTACAGAAAACTATGTTACTACTTATAGCAGAATATAAACGGCAAACAACTGACTTTATCGTGGGGGATACCGTAAGAAATATGCTACCTCAATCTGTTACTGTGGTCACTTTAGATAGCCAATACGTTTGAGTACAAAATAAAAAGAAAATTTGCTTGTTCAGAGTCAATAACGAATATATTTCATCTTGTGTGTGAAAAACTAAAGTATTTTCACCCACTCGATGAAATGCATCCGTTATTCACTCGATAAAAGCAAATATCTTTTACATGTATTTGTTCAAGCCTAATGTGGCGACTTTTCCAATATTACTGGAAGTAAGGTTTGGTTTGGTTTGGTTGGGTTTAACGCCATTTTTCAGCACATCAGAGGCTATGCATGGTGACCAGTATATTTGGTGCAGGAAGAACCTGGGAAAACTCCGGGAAGAACCACCGACCCACGGGAAGCTACTGAGAAGCTATTGCACACACCCACGTTGGTCGAGACGAGACTCGAACTCATGCGGACAGAGGTGAGATGTGTGAGTGTTCTGTGGTTAAGGCGAGCGCCTTAGACCACCCCCGGCTTCCTGGTCCCCCCCCCCCCTCCAAGTAAGAAAGTAGGGAAGTATCCATCCGGAAGTATTATATATATATATATATATATATATATATATATATATATATATATATATATATATATATATATATATATATATATAATATTCTTTCGACGATATAATTGTCAAGTGTGCACTTACCAGCCCACGACGTCCCCCACTATCACTGGCACTTGATCAGCTGCGGGAACATTATAGGTAAACATGTGCTCTGAATAAATATAAAAATTCCGTACTAAGTCACCAATATCACTAATAATATATATATATATATATATATATATATATATATATATATATATATATATATATATATATATATGCTTTTAAGATATATAATTATATATACAAAAGCTGAATTATTGTATTGAGAGTCAAAGGAAAACATGCATACGAATTTAATTTATGTATCTACCTATAAGTGTATTTTTCTCATTATTTTGCAGTGATATAGGATAATGAGTTACAAACTCTTATAATGCATGAACAAATTGTATAATAAACTTAGGAAAGATGAATGTCCGTTCTTTTCTGTTTAAAAAATAGCTTTGTCAAAGCAAAGATTAATGTCGTCCACTTTATAAATATTGTTATGACCATTCACCTCCTTTCTCCATTCAGATGAGATTAATTAAAAATAAACTTGTGTATAGGATTACCGTATTTCTTATTTCTTACTAATCCAATCCATCTTTGTTATAGATTAATACCAAGATGGAGAAATGGTACAGACACGAGAATGACAAGGACATGACGTACAGTTACATGTATAAATCACAAACGCATGCATACATATACAAGAATACAGATCTCTATGTTGAATTGGTATGATCCCTCGGTACCATATCAGCGTCAGCCGATGAGGAATGGTTCTGGCCATTTGGCCACCGCTACAGTCTCCCCTCGTAGAGAGAAGGGCGATATGGTCATCCCCTACCGGGTAAGTAGCCTTACTGAGTACATTCCAATGGATCGAGACACGCAATCAATTTAGAAGATTTTAACCTCAAATTTTAAGATCGAAATTGGTCATTCTATGTGCGAAACGCTGGCACATTTAAATCACCCTAATCTTGATGGCGTTATCTACAAATAAATCAGTCATTCATATATTCTCCAACTCAGCATGCACATGAGGTACAAAATGCAATTTTGAAGGTTGAGAATTTTGATAAATATTACATCAAAGGTATGAACAGTTATATGACGACATAATCAATACTATGAAGTCTAGTTATCTGTGAGGTAACTTAACCAGATAATTGTGAGTTAATTCATTCATTTATCATCAATTCTATAGTTAGCCTGTTCTGAAAGAAAAACAAATTAAAACAAAATTACACAATGAATCCATTATAAACAAAGCAAACAAAATAACGAGAAAAACAAATATAAAAAATTACTGCTAGTTGCAAAATTCATGTAGAAAATATTGCAGTTGACGTCTTAAAATTTCGGTAGACTTTGGGGTCATTCAGTCCATTCGTGTAGGGGAATTCCCTACCTCATCAGTGTTGAACAAATTCTTCGTCAGATATATTATGAAGATATGCACCAAGTATAATATCAAAATTATTATTGATAATATGCAACCAAAATCGATCCCTTATTCATTGTTTTTTTGAAACCGAGATTAGCCTACGAACAATAACATCAGTGTAAGGAGAACTGCAGTGTTGAAAATTATGAAGGATCATATGGAGTTACCAGTTCACGCTCTTTCTTTGACCTTGGTATTTGTCACAAAATGGCTGGTTTAATACAATGATGTTTTATTTTTATATCTTTGAAAGGATGAATCGTTAAGGAATATGTACTTGAAGTGATTATTCTCATATTCATTTATGGTGTTCCATATAATGTGCTTGAAATGATTATTCTCATATCCATTTATGGTGTTCCATACAATGTACTTGAAGTGATTATTCTCATATCCATTTATGGTGTTCCATACAATGTACTTGAAGTGATTATTCTCATATTCATTTATGGTGTTCCATACAATGTACTTGAAGTGATTATTCTCATATTCATTTATGGTGTTCAATACAATGTACTTGAAGTGATTATTCTCATATTCATTTATGGTGTTCCATACAATGTACTTGAAGTGATTATTCTCATATTCATTTATGGTGTTCCATACAATGTACTTGAAGTGATTATTCTCATATTCATTTATGGTGTTCCATACAATGTGCTTGAAGTGATTATTCTCATTTTCATTTATGGTGTTCCATATAATGTGCTTGAAGTGATTATTCTCATATCCATTTATGGTGTTCCATATAATGTACTTGAAGTGATTATTCTCATATCCATTTATAGTGTTCCATATAATGTACTTGAAGTGATTATTCTCATATTCATTTATGGTGTTCCATACAATGTACTTGAAGTGATTATTTTCACATTCATTTATGGTGTTCCATACAATGTACTTGAAGTGATTATTTTCATATTCATTTATGGTGTTCCATATAATGTGCTTGAAGTGATTATTCTCATATCCATTTATGGTGTTCCATACAATGTACTTGAAGTGATTATTCTCACATTCATTTATGGTGTTCCATACAATGTACTTGAAGTGATTATTTTCACATTCATTTATGGTGTTCCATACAATGTACTTGAAGTGATTATTTTCACATTCATTTATGGTGTTCCATATAATGTGCTTGAAGTGATTATTCTCATATTCATTTATGGTGTTCCATACAATGTACTTGAAGTGATTATTTTCATATTCATTTATGGTGTTCCATACAATGTGCTTGAAGTGATTATTCTCATATTCATTTATGGTGTTCCATACAATGTACTTGAAGTGATTATTTTCATATTCATTTATGGTGTTCCATACAATGTTCTTGAAGTGATTATTCTCATATTCATTTATGGTGTTCCATATAATGTGCTTCCATTCCGTTTTAGCCGCAAAAGTCTTATTTTGCACAAAAATAGAATTAAAGAATTTCAAGTCATATTTGCGAAGAATTCGATATATATCTGGAATAAACTCTCTTTGTTTCATACGGTCTTTACTGCAAAGAAAGGTATACAATCTCATTAAAAATATTCTTTTAGACAACGTATTGTCAGGCATATGACATAGTTTGCAAAGGAAATCGAGCTTTCTTTTATCAATTTCAGCGACAATTCTGTTCAGTCCAAACATGCTTTCTGTCGTTGTAGATCTGGATAAATGCATTAAGTACAATAACAGGAGCTCCACTATCAGCGCTTATTGCGGAAAGATTTAAATGGTCTGGATAATTGAGCATGTGGATAATCGGAAGAAAATCCTTTACAATTCATTGAAATTTTAGGAAATGAATCTGGTATGTACAATCAAGAATTCCTGTTATCTGCTCGGGTAATTAAACTATGCAATGAATTTTTAATGATGCAACAAATCGTAAGGATGACCTTTCTTGAACATTGCCATCCGCCATCTTGCACATGTAGATCTTATAATACCTACATAAAAGTGTAACAACCGCCATCCACCCTTCCCCAAATTCCGAAGTATGTATATTGAAACAAACAACTTTGTCAAGCTATGTTTGTTGCACACTCTTTTACAAAATTTCTCAACAAATAACCCCCACTTAATAAAAAATGTTTTAGAAATCTGCCTAAAAAGATGGCGGGCATGTTTATCGTGGGATGTTGTTCTGGCAGACATTGGAAAAATAATATCGAGATATTTACTTCCTGTGATGTCTATCGTTCCAATAAGTTTATAGCTTGTCCCGCCAGTGGGTCGCCAGACTTGCGCAGTTGTAGTTCCAGTATTCTCATGATAGGCTTCGATTGATTCCACAAAGCCGCAACAAGTGGCCGTGTACGAAGAGAGTGGAATAAGGTAGCCTGTACCTGTGTAAATTACAATAAAATAAAGATGTTGTTGTTGCTGTTTGATAATGATTAATATGATAATGTTCATGATGATAATGATGCCGCTGATTGTCTTATTTAAACTAATAATAATAATAATAATAATAATAATAATAATAATAAATAAATAAATAAATAAATAAATAATTTTTTTTTTAAAATACCCACATATAAAAATAATATGCACATTGCAAAAAAACAACATATATTATATATCCGGATGGATTAATTTTATAAAAATCTATCTGAAGTTATTCCCAAACTGAAATATAATGTCAATGATGATGATGATTAGCCATGCGTAATGGTGCCCATAGAAGGCGCCAGAGCCTATTAATGGCTTCAGACCTGGTCCTGTATATATTTTCCCATTGTTTAACACTTTTACGATCTCTAAAGAGCACTTGATTCGCGTTTAATTCAGCTTTAGTGTCGTTAGCCAGATACGTATTTAGAACTATTTACTTTATTTTACCTCGCTGGACATGTGAGTTTTTCTTGACATCAGCCGTACTCAAACATCACAATCACGGGTGATGTTTGAGCACAGGTTTCACCTAGTTCAAAACAAATGATCTTTTGTATGTACATGTATTTGGTAGATAACTTATAAACCAAGCAATTTCTCAAGGAATAAATAATGGTCGTGCAAGATTCGTTGTATGCAAACATTTACTGGAACACTTTGGACAGAGACTTTGAACCCCAGGACTCCAACAAGTCTCTTGAACTCCGGCAAATATTTACTGGAGCACTTTAGACAGAGACTTTGAACCCCAGGACTCCAACAAGTCTCTTGAACTCCGGCAAATATTTACTGGAGCACTTTAGACAGAGACTTTGAACCCCAGGACTCCAACAAGTCTCTTGAACTCCGGCAAATATTTACTGGAGCACTTTAGACAGAGACTTTGAACCCCAGGTCTCCAACAACTGCCTTGAGATCAGGAAAATATTTACTGGAGCACTTTGGGCGGAAACTTTGAACCCCAGGGTTCCGACAATTCACTTGAGCGTCGGCAAATATGTACTTGAGTACTTTGGACAGAGACTTTAAACCCTAGGACTCCAACAACTCTCTTGAGCTCTGGCAAACTTGCAAAAAATGTTTGAAATCATCATCATCATTAACTCTGCCATGGGTCCCCCTGTCGGTCCCAAGCCCTGATAAGAGAAGAGGGTTGGGCGTTGAGCAACTCCACCCATTAAAAAATTCAACCGCTACAGAAACTGAAACCAGACTCGTGGATGCCATATGTGTCACCTGTGGGCTCGACGTGAACTGAGGGAGACAGACAGACAGACACAGGGAGAGACAGACAGAGAGACAGAGAGAGATCATCAACATTATTATTATAAAAGTATGTTTAGGCAGAGTTATATATGTCTCTGGATTAGGTAAAGCTTGAACATTTGAATTCACGTGTTCTTTGTTGCAAATAGCTAGGTACTCCTCTTGTAATGTAGGAGTTGGGGGATTTAAAGCCCCACAAATGCAGTGGGTTCACTTTTTTATATAATTTCCATCTAGTCCTATCAGTATTTTGTACCCTACTTGTGGAATTCAGACAGACTGAGGCCATGCTGTGCGATATGACAGACTGAGAACTTGCTGTGCGATATGGCACACTGGTACCATGCTGTGCGATATGACAGACTGAGAACTTGCTGTACGATATGGCACACTGAGACCATGTGTGTGATATGACACACTGGCACCATGCTGTGGGATATGACACACTGAGATCATGCTGTGCGATATGACACACTGAGACCATGCTGTGCGATATGACACACTGAGACCATGCTGTGAGATATGACACACTGTGACCATGCTGTGCGATATGACACACTGAGACCATGCTGTGCGATATGACACACTGTGACCATGCTGTGCGATATGACACACTGTGACCATGCTGTGCGATATGACACACTGAGACCATGCTGTGCGATATGACACACTGAGACCATGCTGTGAGATATGACACACTGTGACCATGCTGTGCGATATGACACACTGAGATCATGCTGTGCGATATGACACACTGAGACCATGCTGTGCGATATGACAGACTCTTGGAGCTGCTGATTATGACTTGAATTTGCTCCAAAGGCAGTTGCAACACACTGATATGGAATGAATAATTTTGAATCGCACAAAGGCAGTTGCAACACACTGATATGGAATGAATGATTTTGAATGACATTCTCATTGTCATAAAAATGACATCGGGGACGAATACCATTATATATTCATTTGTCCCAAATTTCACAAAGAAAGAAGTAAGTTTATAAAACCGTTCTATTGCCGCAAACCCTCTATTACAAAATTATGAACCTTATTTGTTAGCAATAATCGCAAAATTCTCCAAAATCTTGCCAAATTTGTTACTCTAATAATGAATACAATATCATAAACTTTGTGCTATTTGTGGAATTGGAAATTTTTCATACTTCATAATCATATACTATTTTTTCTCTTTAACAACTTTTGTACACTCCAGGATAGACATTGTATTCTGCCATAACAATGTTATATTTATGTACTCAAATGTTATATTTATATTTATGCACTCAAATGTTATATTTATGTACTCAAATGTTATATTTATGTACTCAAATGTTCTCATATTACCTCCGAATGTTTAATATTCTTGCTTTGATTGTAAATCTTGACCAGTGATGTGATTTGTATATCCATAGGTTAGTGACGTCACCATATAAAATTCTAGCAGTTGTGGTATTCTCATATGCCACCTATGTGTGGCCTGATATTAACTTTCATTAATAAAAGTTTTGTTCTGTTCTGTTCCGTTCTGTTATAAAAACCGTCAGAGGAACTGAATAGCCTATAAAACTCAACATAAAACAAAGCAAGTGGTTAGATTAACCTATCAGATGATACTATTTTTATAAATTTTTTTATGGCTGAATGAACCGTTACTGACCTGAACCGGACATAGGTTGTGTCAGTAATGAGCAAACAGTGCAAGCAACATATTGAACAATTAGAGAGGTACAAATGGGCTCCCCATGTGGTATTATAAAATGACTATAGAAATATAAAGAATGAAAACAGCACATCCGAATATGCATTTTATGTATCAAATTACTGCCTGTCACAGCAATAGGATTTCGAAACTAACTGACCAAATGCGATATCCATAGTGACTGAGCAAACCATGGTCATACATGAAAGGAAACGTTCGTTAGGAAAAAAGTCAACGTCATGCTATCACTTAATGGTTGCGAGGTGAATTTTTAAGCACAATGGAGTGTCTACGGTCATGTCGATAAAATCTGACTTTTTGTAAACAATAAGAATTACATTTAAAAGAGTGACGACTCGTGTGGATCTTAGAGTGACGACTCGTGTCGATCTTAGAGTGACGACTCATGTGGATCTTTTTTCTTCCGAAAACATAAAGCTTATTTCAGTATAATTTTACAACTATAACAGGAGGGGGACAAATTCTAACTCTTGTGGTCTGGAATAGAACGCGGATTGTCTGTATTACAGTCGGACGCACATACCACTAGACCAAAAGGTCCGGACCAGCTTAGGATGGTTAGTTAGTGGCCTCATATACCTAGACCGCTACACAACTTTAGAATAAATTGACAGAGAGCACAACGAAAAAGAAAAATTTTCAGAGAAATTTCATAAATGAGGAAAAATCCCCCAAATGGCCAGTTCCACCACAATGCTATAAATTCGGCGAAAAACAACCGTTTGTGGATAAACCCTCCAGTGCGGTCAGCTTGATCACAAGAAACATAAAGCCTAACATTTCCTCTCAGAGTTTGAATATAATTTTTTTTTCCAATAGCTTTATAATATACTGTCTCACAATAATAACATTTCAAAATTATATATTTTTCGGGGAGTGCGGGAGGGGGGAGGGGTAGGAGAAGGGGCGGAAGAGGTCTTTACCTAAGTGGTAGAACTTGTTACCCAGCTCCATTTGCTTGATTATTATGGTAATACAATATGTTCAATGCATCTTTGGTATATCAAAACGACCGTCAACTTTAAATCTTACGCGATACTGAAAGACCATTGGTACGAGTTCACCTTTTTGTGCTCAGAAAGTTTAAAAACTACATGTCCTGATCTAATTTCGCGAGAATGTCATTAATTTCACGCCTCTGGTATTTAAGCAGGTAAGTATGTAGTTAGCAAACAACATTCAAAAAGCAGAAACCTGCTAAAATCTACACACATTTATCGCTAAAGAATGGAATCTATAAAACCTCGCCATCATTCCGTTTCGGCAAGATATCGGTAATTTTAAGAAAAATGCTGAAATGGAAGCATAAAATTAGATATATTCATTACTTAAATATGACACCCACCTGCTCCTAAACCGTCAAGTTTTTTGCCAATAGAATTGGCATCGCCAGAACCGGGCCATCCCATGTCCTCTGTGCCCGTGCATGCTGTAAAATAAATAAATAAATAAAGGAAGGAAGGAAGGAAGGAAGGAAAGAACAAAAACTATATTTCAGTGTTATTTAATTTAGAAAATATTGAAATATGTAAGTAAAAATTGAAAGTAAGTAAATATGCACGAGTAAAACTAAATAAGTAGGTAAGTAAATCAGGCCATCAGCCAGCTAGTAAGTAACTTGCAAAGTGATGGAACTTTAATGATTCTATGTTTGTTTGTTTTTTTGTTGTTTTTTTTTTTGTTCTTTTTTTATGTTTGCCATTTACGCCAAAAAAACTATGTTGTCTAAGCTTGAAGAGGGCGCAAATATGTCGTAAACAAAAAGGCGAAAATTTAGTTTCAGCTTCCACTTTTTAATGGAAAACGTGTTTTGTTGATGATTCTGGTATATAAATAGATTTTTTACATGACCAGTAAGAGGCCATGATTTCCAGCGGAACGCTGGACTAAAACTATATTTGAAAATGTGAATATGTTCATGTGCCGGTTTGTGTATAGACATAAATTTATAAATTCAACAGGATACACGAAATCTGTATCTTTTATTATGACAATACAATATGAAGGATGAAGATTTATGATATCCTATTGAATTTACAAGTGTATTCATCTATCTTTCTCTCTCTCTGACAATTTTGCTATTAGGGTTGTATATACATCCAAATCGAAAACCACAATACTAATTATACTAATCATACTAATCATACGGTCAGGTCAACTACTTTTATAATTGATTGAACCGTTCGTTTTAAAAGCGTAAGAGTTTGGTGAAACAAATTTTAGTGTGAACACTCGCTTGCATTATTTTAGTGTGAACACTCGCTTGCATTATTTTAGTGTGAACACTCGCTTGCATTATTTTAGTGTGAACACTCGCTTGCATTATTTTATTGTGAACACTCGCTTGCATTATTTTAGTGTGAACACTCGCTTGCATTATTTTAGTGTGAACACTCGCTTGCATTATATTAGTGTGAACACTCGCTTGCATTATTTTAGTGTGAACACTCGCTTGCATTATTTTAAAACAATCGACTTTTGATTTTTGTATGTGAGTAGTGGAATACTTTTTAAAATATTCCGTTTCCTTTTTAGTTATCATGATTGCGCTATGTGGTTGAGCAGTATTTTCCAATTCAATTCAATGAAAAGCTATTTATAGTATCCAAGTAAATTACACATACTTATATGAAGAGATTGATTCTTTATCTGTGTTAACAAATACACACTTTCATATATTGTGCCATTAGACCCTTCATCATGTATTCGTTCATTTGTTTGCACGAAGATTAACTGTTTCGAGACCTTGTAAATCAGTCAAGGAAACTGTTCCCTTTACATTGGAGGAAGATACACCACCTTAACTGGTGATAAAAATAGCACATATGTACAGAGAGAGAGAGAGAGAGAGAGAGAGAGAGAGAGAGAGAGAGAGAGAGAGAGAGAGAGAGAGAGAGAACTACTTTATCAGCTTGGATACTACGTAGAAATTGAAGATCAAATGTAATCAATAGAATTAAAGTAAAATTAGATGCATATTTAAAAAATGTTCAAAGTGCGAAGAGACTAGTAAAATATCAGCAAGGTAAATACTATATGAATAGTAAACCGATCGGTTTGAACGAAAATGACCATAAGTATTTACCAATTGCGCAAATGGGAAACTTTTAATGATGACAAACAAAATAGCGACTGGGAGAAAGGAAGGGGTCTATGTAAATTAAACGAAACTTGAGCAAGTCTCTTAAATAGTATCACGATGAAAATCGGTAGGATTCATGTGGCTTGTTATTAATCTTTTGCTTTAAATTCAAATAATTGAAAAAATTAACGAAATATGAGTAAGATAAAACGAATTAATAAAAACAATGGCGGAAGAAAACAACGACAGCGTATTTAATTTACCCTATTTATTTATGTATTTATTAATATTTATTTATTTATTTATTGCAATTGTGCACTTTGTATACATTTGTCATTCTGAATCGGACTATCTATCTATCTATCTATCTATCTATCTATCTATCTATCTATCTATCTATCTATCTATCCATCCATCCATCCATCCATCCATCCATCCATCAACCCACCCACCCACCCACCCATCTATCTATCTATCTATCTATCTATCTATCTATATATCTATATATCTATCCATCCATCCATCCATCCATCCATCCACCCATTAATCCATCCATCCATCCATCCATCCATCCAGATAGATAGATAGATAGATGTAGTATCGGAGATGATTGTGGAAAGGCTGATAGGAATAGAAAAACTGAGTAGTAGAAAATTCTGTTGAATTATTCTATACAATTTCCAAAATGCGCTTTGAAGAAATAAACAAAACAATCATTTATTTTAATTTTAACTGGCATAAAAAAGTAATTGTTGTACATTCTTTTCCTTTTCTAGTCATGGATTTTTGGCGTACAACGTACACTAGAACGCTTATGCTCTAAATATTTTTAGAATTTGTTTTGATATTTTGTAATATCGCTATTATAAGAAATATGGATTGTAAATTATATATTCATGTATACAATTTGCAAATGTGACACATATGTATCGCATACTCTACACGTTTTGTTCATAGTCGAGTTAGATAGTATTAGTTTAGTTACATAGAAATTTCCAGAATCATAACATTTTAACTCTACATGGAGAATTACTGTCTGTCCAAATTATAATTAGAACTGTATGACATGTTCTAGACACGTCTATCCAGTTTTCGTGCATGCGACTTTCAAAGACATATTTGGAAAATCGAAACGGAAATGTGCAGACAAAATGACACGAGTAACACATGATTGTATACGAATATATAGTATTAAGATTTCCTTTGAATATAGTATGTAGAAGGCATTTATATTTTATGTCATTTTTTGCAGCCACGATATGAAAATATTATATATATATATATATATATATATATATATATATATATATATATATATATATATATATATTATCATAAAGGTTAGAGAATGTTTAATTCGTACTCTACGGAGATTCGAATCCGGGTCTGCGGGTTACGGCACCCATCGCCTTGCCTGCACGCACCAACCCCTATCACATCTCGACTACGCACACATCACCAAAAAATGATGCTACAAAGTCGCTGATATAGGCATTCGTGCGTAGCAGACACACTCACATACCAACCCAGTAATTAATTCTCATCTAAGTTCACTGTCACATATGGCAAGGCGATGGGTGCTTTAACCCGCGGATCCGGGTTCGAATCTCCGTAGAGTACGATATATAATTCAGTAACCTGTATGATAATATTATTTATTCGTTTTCAAAAATTATGCTAATGTTATCAAGCATTCTCATGTAGGATCCAGGGATAGCACTTTCCGCTCTGTTTGGTGTATATTTGTATTTATCTATAATAACCTCTATATACCTTGATTTATGTCGTAGGAAACCGGAGTGACAATGTACTTAGAGGAGAGTTACTCTCTCTCTCTCTCTCTCTCTCTCTCTCTCTCTCTCTCTCTCTCTCTCTCTCTCTCTCTCTTATCATCCTTGAATCGTGCGCCATGTTTCTCGCGACCTCACGCGCTTGTTTTGAGATCCCGACGTCATCAACTGGGTCACAAGCGTTCGTTGACAATGGCAGTAAGTGCTGATTAAGAAATATTCGGTGAAATGACATTTAAATATGTACTACAATTCAAATTGAAAAAAAAAAAAAAAAAAAAAACATAATGAAAATCGATAATTTTACTAATGCCATATTTACATGAAGTTTGTGGCCCAGGCGTGACTGTTAGCTGTTCAAGACAGGGCCGCTGTTCACATGTTGGTTTTCTTTACCTTTTTATTAGTAGGAAATCCACGACAGAGATTTCTCAGACGGCAAATCAATGTAAAAACTTCGTTTCTATAACATGCACTTCTTATATCATGTTAGAAAAAATAAATCAAATTGAAGAGTATACAGTATAAAAATCTTTATTCGATTATTGTAGTGTGGGGGAAAAAATCTTTGTTGAGACATAGCCTGAAGAAAAAAATCTGTTAAAAGTTCAGCGTATCTTTAAATACGATAATTATATAAAATAGCTTGAAAAAAATTATTAAAAAATGCATCCTATTTTTTAAATTTTTTTTTATATTTTTTATTTTTGGCATCATTTGTATGTGTTTTATTACAGTCAATATGCGTATGAAAGCAATGAAATATATTACAATGAAATATATTACAAAAGCAATTAATGATAATACAGAGACATTATAAACGATCTGTTTCCACACTTTGGCCTAATTGTCACATTCCAATCTTACGTCACGTGGCCTTTATTTCAGGGACACGAACCATGGATAAATTTCCGGAAATAGACAAATTTTGACATGCTCAGAAAAACAGTAACTCGCAAAGGATTTAGAGAGTGTATACACATATTTGAACAATGAATAAATTAAGTAGATATAGTTGAACACATTCTATGGTGATTTTAATAGTTTCTCACAATATTATAATGCAAGCGTTAAAATTCACGTTAAGGTCACGAACCGTGTCAGACCGAGGATACTATCAGTGCACTTCTCTATAAATGTATCAACTAATAACATACTATCAGTGCACTTCTATATAAATGTATCCCATTAATACCATAATATCAGTGCACTTCTCTATAAATGTACCCCCCTAATACCATACTATCAGTGCACTTCTATATAAATGTATCCCCTAATACCATACTATCAGTGCACTTCTCTATAAATGTACCCCCTAATACCATACTATCAGTGCACTTCTCTATAAATGTGTCCCCTAATACCATACTATCAGTGCACTTCTATATAAATGTATCCCCTAATACCATACTATCAGTGCACTTCTCTATAAATGTACCCCCCTAATACCATACTATCAGTGCACTTCTCTATAAATGTACCCCCCCTAATACATAGTATCAGTGCACTTCTATATAAATGTATCCCCCTAATACCATAATATCAGTGCACTTCTCTATAAATGTACCCCCCTAATACCATACTCTCAGTGCACTTCTATATAAATGTATCCCCTAATACCATAATATCAGTGCACTTCTCAATAAATGTAGGCTCTAATACCATAATATCAGTGCACTTCTATATAAATGTATCCCCCTAATACCATAATATCAGTGCACTTCTCTATAAATGTACCCCTTAATACCATACTATCAGTGCACTTCTCTATAAATGTATCCCATTAATACCATAATATCAGTGCACTTCTCTATAAATGTACCCCTAACACCATACAATCACTGCACTTCTCTGTAAATGTATCCCCTAATACCATACTAACAGTGCACATTTCTATAAATGTATGCCCCCAATACAATACTATCAATGATCTTCTCTATAAATCTAACCCCCTCGATACAGTATTATCTATACACCTCTATGCAAATATATCCCCTTAATACAATACTATCACTGCACTTCTCTATAAACGTATCCCTCTAATACTATGAAGTAAAGACAACTGAATTGAAGACATGTATAGACAAGTCAGTCGGTTTTCTCGTGTATATATTTACCAACACAAACTAAGAAAATTTGAATATAAATTAGAATATCGATTCTTTTATTGAAATATGAGACTAAATTACAGCTATAGAAGAAGGAAAAATTGCATGGTAAGATTTGTATTGATAGTATGAGACGAATGTATTATTCTCGATAACAGAAATATATAATTATTAAATTATCAAAATTTCCTTGAATGCCAAGTATTTTTCTTCAATTTGAAATCGCCGTTTGGTATACATATTAATTAGTCATATATTCCGTTTTGTGAAATACTTCTAGCTAATTATTAGGATGGTCATATTACGATACTATTCACTTATTATGAAAGAGAAGCTTTGCAGATCTGAATTGCTCTTTTTCAAGATTACTATTTAATATATAATGATAGATACATAGATAGATCGAAAAGTTAGATACGAAAAATACTTACGGAACCAATGCAAATGATTCTTACATACGGAAATAAACTTTTCGGCTCCCCATCCCACCCCCGACATTTTTTTTTAAAGTTTACTAATAAAATTCATAATTGTTTTCCCTCCAATTATTTGTCATTCAAGTACACACAAATATTTAAAAAGAAAGATGTTGTGAAAATAATCTTTACGTTTTATCACCGGTTAATATTATATGAACAAAAGATTTGATTAAACGAAAAGTCTTGGAATAAAGCTATACATTTTCTTTGGCTACTATGGTTCATTAGTCATGGTATCTAATTAGAAATCGAACACTTTAAATTCCCCCACCATCAATAAAACTATATGATAATCCCACATAAATCATAAATCATGAGGAAACGTCTCTCTCTCTTATTTATTTATTTTCTTGTCGAAATAGTATTGCAATTTAAAAATACGGCAAGACAAGATAGACATTTTACTGGTCGGATGCTGTGTGTAAAGCATCAGAGTTACAAAATCAAAATGCAGATTAAAAAAGATCTGAACAGTGTTATAATTCTTTCAGCTGTTTACCACTGAACAATTATGTTTGATATATAAAATGAGTAAATAGATGAATTAATAACCAAATATTAGAGGAATAGAGACACAGTAAAACAAAACATATAACACTCACTTTTAGATTCGACGCATCTCTCTGTGTAACAAAGGTACAATATCCAAATCAAAACTTTATATCTAGTCTTCATAGCTGAACTTTGTATTGGGCTTGTCATCTTTACAACTAATCTGGTGCAACAGTGGCTTATAAACCCTATGTATTTCGATATTTCTTAATATTTAACAGCTGAAACAGCCAATTAATCGTTTTCTTTCGCCTTTGAAAAGTTTTTGAAAAAATACAACTCATCCATGAACTTTAACCCAATGTCTATAGTGCACTTGCCTTTTATTGTCGATGAATACACAAAAGTACGTTAGCGTAGATGGCTAAAGTTTGTGAATGAAGGTGCTCTTTAAATCCATTAAAAGGACAAAACAGATCCTAATAGGTTTAGACCAATGTCTTTCATACCAACCAAAAATAAGGTTTTTGAAACGGTAGAACTAAATACAATCTATTTACTTGTTAAACAGAAAACAAGTTGTTCACCTGTCCATCAGCAACAGAGGTTGTAGAACGGTCTACATTTCATAGCAGCTGCTTTCACTGCACTGGAACTATATACATGAGATCTTGTGTAGCATATTAAAATATCTGATACTGTTTAGATAACGGGCTAATGTTTAGATAATTGGGCTAAATTTTAGATAACGGGATAATGTTTAACTTCTATACTTAATGATTACATTGTTAATTAGGTCGTATCATTCGCAATTCATAATTGGCACTTTCTATCTAGCCCTGGTGTAATAAATTCTGCCATGCCAAGAACCATTTCTTTTCAAGCGAGGAGCATTATCAACATTTCTGTATTATGTCTGTATTTATGAACCTTTGGTCAAGTTCGAAAGCAATAAGCAAACATGATTTGATATGCGTCAATCTATGCTTTGATAAATACGATTCCTAAGCAAACACGATGTGATATAGGTGAATCTATGCTTTGATTAATAAAATTCCTAAGCAAACACGATGTGATATGCATGAATCTATGCTTTGATTAATAAAATTCCTAAGCAAACACGATGTGATATGTGTGAATCTATGCTTTGATTAATAAAATTCCTACGCAAACACGAGCTGCTATGCTTTAATCTATGCTTTATTTCATAAAATTCCTAAGCAAACACGATCTGATATCCGTGAATTTATGATTTGTTTAATAAAAATCCTAAGCAAACACGATCTGATATGCGTGAATCTATGGTTTGATTAATAAATATCCTTAGCAAACACGATGTGATATGCTTGATTATCACATAATTGGAACACTTTATATATGCAGTTTAATATTTTTGTCATGTTAACATATCACTTTGCGTGAATCTGATTGGTCCAAATGATCCATTAGATTCTTGCGCAGTATTCTTTTTACTGATTGGCTGCGACCGTGGGAATTTTCATTACCCCGCCTTCTGGAACTTTTTTACTATTATTATCAACATTTTGGCTACCATTTTCGAATCGATTGCCAAAGAGGCACTGAGACAAAAAAGTTTCTGTCTGTCGAAACATGGCTAATGTACCCCACAGGGGCTTGTTACAAATAAAATTAAGGTTATCGGTCAATGGTTAAAGGGCAGGGTGGTGTATAAACCTGTAACAGGGACCACACCCTATGACAAGCGTCAGCGTGGTTTAAATGTTAACCTATAGGAGTAAATAAACTCACTTCTGTTCAGAGAAGAATGTGGACAAAGGCCAGTCTCTAAACTGACCGAAAGTTTTCCAACCACATCATTGATCTAAAGCAAATAATGCAGTCACAAATACATTAAATCTGGAATTACTTTATTCAGCAACATCTTTAGTCTATATTTAGTACAATTTCTGCATCCAGTAATCATCCCTTCACATGAATATCCAACACCTGGAATTCTACTTTACAATATACTACATCCATAGTAGTGGAATTGACACACATTAGGTGGAAACATAACAAACGTTTTCATCGATGTATATATTTGGCGCGTCTAACATAAACTGAGTAAACTTTGTGACACGACACAGGAATTTCCATTGGAGATCCAGTGTTGAAAAACGATGTTGTCTGTGTCAAATATTGTATTGATTTGGACGGACAGTTGCACTTTGAATTATAATTTGTAAAAACAAAGTCTACTTTTTAATGTTACTGGTTATAGAACTGCGTATTATTAATTCAACTAGCGTCTGGGGTTATTTTTTTACGCGCAACAATTGAAAGGTACAGCGTCTGAGCCAGAATGAACGAAATTATTTCTTCTTCTTTCTCTCTAAACTATTTCCATTAAAATAAAAATTATGTGATAAACAGAATCTCAAATGCGAAATGATTTAATATTAAATTTATGAAACTCCTTGAATAAATTCAACAATAAATCATTACCCATTTGAGATCCTCTATAGCTGCTTTGGTTAATACAATTCCTAAGCAAACACGATGTGATACGCTTGAATCTATGCTTTGTTTAATAAAATTCCCGTTTGAGATAGACATAAGGAAACTACTCTTTTTGCATTTGCTACTTTCTCTTTTAATAGTGTGTCTAACATCATCAAGACAGTTCCGACTGGTTTGACGTACAAGCTTTTGTGACGTCAGCTGTACTCAAACGTCCGAATTTAACGTGCTGCTAAAGTACAGGGTTGTAAGCGTGCCAAACGTTTTCTTTCTTTTTTTTTTTTTTCTTTTTTCTTTTTGTACGTATTCGGTATACAATTTTAGTACCTAGTAACTGATCATGTAAAACTGATTATTCTTACATTAACATGACACTTCCATCTGGTGTGACGTCGTACCTTTTTGTGACGTCATGAGTTTTTAAACATCGGAATTTCACGTAGTGCTTGAGCAAAGGGTTTGTCGTGTCGGAGAAACTTTTTTTCTCAATTGTTTCGTATATAGTTCATGTACCTATAGTTTAACAAATGCGCTATGTCGTTGGTGTATATTTTATTATTCGGTACGAATGTTTCGTTGTCTCTTTTAGGGATAGAAGGACCTAAAAGGAGCATTTACAATGTAAAAATGAAACGTTCAACGACGCACTGGCTCCTACGTGTAGCAATGGAGAATTTCGTAACACAGTATGAATGACTTTGTTCTGTTTTAGGCACTACCCATGGTATCAAGTTAAAACATACGAGAAACAAAATGCATCATGGTCTTCATGTATTGTGCATTCAGTTCACATTTTGGTTGAAAACTTTAAATGAAGACAGTCTAATCACTGATTGAAAGAGCGAGTGAGCGAGCGAGCGAGAGAGAGAGAGAGAGAGAGAGAGAGAGAGAGAGAGAGAGAGAGAGAGAGAGAGAGAGATAGATATTATTATTTTCACTACCGCCACCCAAACTTTAAAGTTATCCGTTTGAAAATGAGACAGACCCAAATTAATATTCATGAGTACAAGTAACGACATAGAAAATTTTTCAAGCTATAATAATTAATCATGTACGAATAACGATTGTACACAATCTGCTGTACGCAAACGGGTGCCGAAGATTTCCTAAAAGACCCTGAACCCTCGGAATTCGCACTGGGAATCAAATTCTTTCCACTCATCTGGCAAACATTGTACACAGTAATGTATTATTACTACGATGTGACGTTAATACCACGCATGCGCATTCCTAATAAGTAGATGACGTTAAATGTTTTTAAGAGTAATAATCATTTTTGTTTGTTTCTTGTTGCTTTTTTCTGTCGAAGAAGGGACCCAGTTATTGGTTGACAATAAATAAGTAAATAAATAAATAAACAAATAAACACCCCCCAAACCCCCCCCCCCCCCAACATTTATCTGATATCGTATGGTCATATGGTCCCTGCCCCCCCCCCCCGCCCCACCCCTAACGTACTGAGTCTGGACTTAAACTTAAGTCTTGAATTCATCTATCTCGATTGGATGAAATACAAGTTAGACTTAAATGTAGCCGCTATAATTGCTTTAGACTTGATTTAAAAGACATGTTGAAATTGGGGTCTGCACTTTCATCTAATGATGGTCATGCGACTAGAAAAAAATAAGGATCAGACAGAGTCTAATATGTATGATAATGTGATGTTTTACCGATGACACTACTTTTTCGAGTGCCATTGTGATCATTTTGTTCTGACTTATATGATTATATAGACGTCAAAATCTAAAGCCATAATATTAAACAGATGCTAAACTACTTTTGTAAACGAATGAACCGCTAGGCTTAACACTATTAGATTTGGTCAAAAGAATTTAAGCGTGAGCACTGAGTGGTACTAATTAAAAATTTGACTGTTGGTTTTAACATGTGCGTGTAGTATTCGACCTTTTCTTCAAGTTGAAAATATTTAGTTAGAATTCCTTCACAGCAGGCCGTCTTCTTTGAAAAGATATTTTTATTTAATTCAATGAAAAACGATTTGCAATACTTAAGTAAATGCCATATATTATATGGAGGGATTGGTCCTTTGACACTGATAAAATTACCAACTTTTATCTATTGTGTGGCAATAGTTCGTTTACGTTGAACTTGTTCATTTGTATGCATGAAGCTTACTGTTTTGCCTAGAAACCGATTTGATGCCTAATATGATAGCTTTACAGGGGAGAAGACTTTGTACTCATAGAGGCCAGGAAAATGTATACCCCAACATCCAAACGGAGAGAGAGAGAGGGGAGAGAGAGAGAGAGAGAGAGAGAGAGAGAGAGAGAGAGAGAGAGAGAGAGAGAGAGAGAGAGAGAGAGACGGGAGAGGGAGAGAGAGATTGAAGATATGCACATGAATTAAAATAAACTTGTATGCACATTTTATGAATGTTAAAAGTGCAATGAAACTGTTCTAAAGTATTAGAAAAGTTATATAGCAATTGTACTACAACTGGTTTGGATTTTTTATCTTGCCATAAACACCGACCAATTGCGTAAAAAATCGAAAATTTTATGTAAATGTTTCTAAAGAAAAGGGAGGGTGGGTCGCATTTGCGTCCTTAACACATTCAAATTTAAAGAAGAAAAACAATCTCTCAAAATATTGTTATAATCAATCGGGAATATAAGGATCATACTTAAATTTGTTGCTGCCAAATCGACCAGATGCTTAACAGAGAAGAAGAAAAAGACGAATGGAAATCCGAGTACTAAATAAAGAAGGAATACAAAAATAATGGCGTGGAGAATTCACTGAGGATTTATTTATTTATTTATTTATTTCTACACTACGTGCACATTTTGTCGCTATCTCTCCCCCACTCCACCCAATCTATCTCTCTCTCTCTCTCTCTCTCTCTCTCTCTCTCTCTCTCTCTCTCTCTCTCTCTCTCTGTGGTGTAATAAACGTCGTTTTCAATCTTGCATACAACATACTTTGCCATTACGGTCATATTGAGAGGAGTTCGGTCATGGAAACTCGACTTAGTCACGAATCGATAAGTGGCCGATCTATAATGTATGATGGGCCTGTGCAACATACAGCGCGCGATCCGGTTAAATCCACTTATTTACATCATACGGCGTGGCTTTAAAAAATCGCTTATTTGGCCCGCGCCCTGGAGGAAGATGCACATGCCTGATGTATGACATCCGACAATCACTGATTCGTAATGGTACGATGGTAAAAAAATTGTTTCCCTTAGACCTTAATGTTAACTCTTAGCTAAACAACAATACTGGCAATTTATGTCTTTCTTTGACAAGGGATACACATACCGACCAATAGATCTATCCCTGACCGACCAACTGTGACCTCAAAAAATGAACTTTATATGGCCAAATCCATCTACAGTACACCGCACCTCTCCCCCCCCCCCCCCAATTTTTTATTTGTAAAGGTGTCTCTTATTTCCTACCAGAATTCACTCAAAGGTTGAGGAAAGGTATGTATGCTCTTGTGTTCAGCAATAAGTCGCATAATATAACATTAAACGTTAATTTACTGTTTATAAATCTATGCAACCTCCATACAATTGTTGGTTTAAACAGTATTTATTTATTTACATAAGTCATCGTGGAAAATACGTAAAATTAAACAAGAGATATAGAGGATTGAACAACAAGCATAAGCTTATTTCGAGCTGTCTCCTCATTAATAATAATATTTATTCTTGTATAATGTGGCTGATGCGAACATTGAAGGCATAATATTGCATATATTGAAACATGCTAATGAGGTATTAAAAGAAAACTGTATACATAAAATATTGTAATAATGTCAGAAAATAACTTATAAACATTTACAGCAGAAACATGTTAGTATACTTGCAAGTCAACAAATGAAAATAAAAGAAAGAATAATATGAAGATGTTGGAATTGATGGAGTGGAGGGTGGGGTGGATAAAGGGTTTTAAACTTCGGCTCAGGTGGTATATATTTATAATAACAAAATACTTACCGAAGATATAACAGCTTTGAGTAAAGACAAAAGTAGTGATCAAGCAAATCTCTTAGTTGCAATTATATACTTATGGACCGCCTTGAAGATCTCCTCGTTGACCTCAATAATTGCTGCTGTGCATGGGTATCACGGTACTAACGGTTTTCCCACAGACCTTAATGTTAACGATTTGTTAACTAAATATATTTTCTGTCCCACTTTGACATGTGCACCATATACTAAGAGATCGATCACTGACCGACTGATTGAGACTCCAAAACCTTACTCCACATTACTTACATAATACTTAACAGAGATAACTCCTTTAGAAATGTACTGGAGAGAAGAATAGAATAATCAAGAAATAAATTGTCATTCGACATCAGTCAAAAAAAAATCCAACTATAAGAAGAAGAAAAAATATCCAAAACAAAATTGATATGATTTAAATGTATTAAGGAGACTCAACTTTCGTGTGAAAATAACAAGATGTAAACACCAACAATTCTTACAAAATAAACCAATTATAGCTATTCTTACCAATTGTTTTATGATTCTAGTGTTCCTAAATATTAAATTCTGCCCACTTCTCATAAATAAGTAGCAAGGTTTTACCTAATGTGCCTTTCAATGAAGGTAACTGACATCACATATTCGTTCCTTGAGGAATGTATAGGCGTCATCATTATCTAGTCCAGTAATCTGGGTTTTGACTTTGCTTCTAACATTTAAAACTATGTTTGTAAATAAATTCTGCATGTAGTTATAATAATTCCGTCAATTATAAGCTATCCATATCGTGATCATAAACTGTACAATGGACAGGCAACTAGCCAGCTACACAAACAGACAGAGAGACAGACGGATAGATAGATATAGATAGATAGATAGATAGATAGATAGATAGATAGATAGATAGATAGATAGATAGATAGATAACAACGATTATCTGATACAGACATATGATAGTAGCAAGGTTGATAAGAATAGCAAACACTGAGTTGTAGAAACTTCCTTAGAATTATGTATGATATCAAATAAAGCACATTAAAGAATTTTTTTAAAAATCCGACAAAATTCAAAATTCCCCATAAAAATAATGTCAGTTTTTTTTTTCTTTTTTTTTTCTTTTTTTTTTTTAACTGCTGATTAAAGGAAAACGGGTTTGAGCAAAGTTAAAGTTTTCGTTGGTCAGGTACGATTCATTAGTGTTTGTATACCATTAGAGATTAGATACATTCAATTCCCACAACTTCATGAAGGTATCAGATAATCTCATACAAAATTTATGACAAAATCTCTCTCTCTCTCAGTTTATTTTCATACATACAGATGAAAGAGCTTAATATCAGGGTAATCACGACAAACACTATATGAAAGTTTGTATTTTAATCCCAGTCTATGGATAAATCGCTTCATACAAGTGTATGCAATTTACTAGAGTATTGTTAATCGTTTTCATTCAGTTAAATTGAAAATAAATTTCAGCTATTTACTGCAATTATAATACATAAAAAGGAAATGGAATGAAGGTGCATTATTAGCGGCAATAATAAAATTATCGTTACAAAGAAGTCGGCCTAATGTAACTGAATTCTAAATGACTATTTTGAGCATTACAAAATGGTATAATATTACCCTCACATATTAAAACCAATAATAGATTTTGATAATTTGTACCGTTAAGTGATCACTCTTTAATTCTTGTCACCAAACCCTTATACTTTTAAGAGGAGCGGTTCAGTCATTTATAAATTAATTGATCAAATTATTAATTTATGTTCTCTCTCTCTCTCTCTCTCTCTGATTTTCTTGACGAAATATTATTGGCAAATAAATGCAGTTCTGCGAGAGTGGATACAAAATGTTTCTGGTCGGATGCTGGGCGTACAACATCGGATGCTGGGTATACAACATCGGATGCTGGGTATACAACATCGGATGCTGAGTGTGCAACATTGGATTCACAAAATAAAAAGCTGAATTAAATTATTTGAACAGTATTGTTATAATCTCAGTTCCTTAACACGGAGCCAATAAGTTTTATAAATCAGTTTTTGTTATATCATCATGGGTGAATATATATATATATATATATATATATATATATATATATATATATATATATATATATATATATATGTATATATATATATATATATATATATATATATATATATATATATATATATATATATATATATATAATAGATAAATAGAGACATACAAAATGACACTCGCATTGCGGGTCAACGTATTTTTGTGAGATATTCTATCAAATGTTTGGCAAGAAAATATGAAATTTTAAATTTAAAAAAAAAATAAATAGATGAATCAAGAAATACAACTTTGAAGAAAGAAAAACAATTACAATAATACTCACCTTGAGATTCGACGTATTTCTCAGTGAGATAAAAACACAATAACCAAATAAAAAACTGATATCTAGTCTTCATAATTGAACGTCGTATTGTGCTTAGGATGTTTAAATCTACTCTAGTGCAACACTGCTTTTCAAATGGCATTTATTTCCATATTTTTGAAGAGTTAACAGCTGAAAGCAACCAGATAATCGTGTTTTTACCGCCTTTCATAACTTTCTGAAAATGTACACCTCAACTCAACGATGACATAAAACACGCCCTGTTTGCGGATGAAAGCACAAATGTGGGTTAAGGTATATGAATAAAGTATCACAAATAAAGGTGATCCTTCAAGCCATGGAAATGACAAAACACATCCGAATAGAATTAAATCAATATCCTTCGACACCAATCATGCATAAATCTTTTGAAATCGTATTACTAAGTAGGATTTTTTATTTTCTAAAACAGAAAAACGTTCGTTTTTCTGACCGTCAACAATAAGTGTTGCAGAAGGGTCTAAATTGCACGACATATTCTATCATTCTACAGGAAACTATATCTAATAATTTAGAACTAACTGAGAGAGATTTTGTAGCCTTTCTCGATAATCAGAAATCATTTTATACATGTGTGGCATGATGGGCTAATGTTTCAGTTGATTGCTTTATAATTCCAGGTTAAGTATAGCCTATTATTTGCAATTCATACTTATGACTTTTCTAGCTGTGTTGTTGTAAATTACGTCATGTCAACAACCTTTTCTTTTCAAAACGAGGATAAAGACAGGGAGGATTATTATCGACTTTTCTGAACTTACCGTACATATTCGCGTATTATTCAGATCCAAATACAAACAACATAGACCCTGATCTGCCGTCGCATAATACGCCAGCAGATCAGGGTCTATGCTGTTTGCGGTTGTTATGGGATTATACGAGAGTATAGACGGTATTCTTTATTAATTAACGTTTGGTCAAATTGGAAAGAAGCAAATTAGGGAAACATGTTTATTCCATTGCCCAGTATTACATACAGTCTATGCTCGATACAGCTTGTATCCATTCTTAAACATGGAAGTTTACAATTATTGATTTAAAATCAACTTTCTTAAGAATCTTTAAAGTAGTTAAATGCAATAAATAGTATACCTTTCTAATCGGAAACAAACATACTGATCAATCTGCTTCTGTTACACACATTGGTACCATGCCTTTAAATGGTGTGCGTTCAATAAAGAGAACTGAAGAAACGCGTAGGAATGGAAGGTGTATCGTTTTCCTTTTGATAGGATCGGTGGGGAAGACTGTAGGGCCTTAACCATATAACTTCTTCTAAGTTGTATACGAGAATTTATTATAGGGATTTGATTTATGAAAACACCTGAGGTTGATTACAGGAAGAAGCTATAACATCTTTAACGTTGCAGAGAGTGGAATTTTTATTGCAAGTGTCATTTCCACATCCGGACGAATCACACGTGTACGTTTTGTCTACCTACGCAAAAGTCAACAAGCTCAACAAGATACAATTTACAATTTAATTTTCTTCTTAGGCAGGAAAGCTGTTTTTTATTGAATGCAAGTAACATTCTTCACTCTTTAGCGTGGAGATACTTTGTAGATAAACAGGAACAAGTTTAATTTCACTGTGCAATTTTCTTAATCGAGAGTAATCCGAATCATGAAAAATTCCGTGTTGTAGAGTTTCATTTTCGATATCAATTAATTTCTAATTCACTAAATTGTGCCATGTTGATTTTTGTCGTAGAATCCCATTTTATACGTAATTTTGCAATATTCCTTCTAAGTATACTCCTAATATCTACAATAATACCCTAGGCGTCCATCTCGAGGATAAAGGGAGTAGTGACTCCCAAGAAAAATTAATGTAGACATTCTATGTAAAAAAAAAATAGATGTTCGTGCAGAAAAAAAAGTATTTTGTCAGTCTCTACAGTGATAGTGATTAACCCAAGGGTAGCCTCACACATATAGGTTTGTGTTTGCTTCCTAAGAGTTTGTATGAAATAAATTGTTAGACTATACAGTTAAATTATGTTTATTCTTTTTCTGAAACGAAGCAAATAAATCTATGTGCCATGTGTGAAGAAATAAATCTTGATTTAATGGCACACATTGTGACGGATTGTTCATCAATGTTCATTTTCTGATAGATATATGGAACATAGCATTTATAATCTCCGCATAGAGCCAAGAGTTGAATTAAACAGTTGTGCAATAGAGCATTTTTCATTTATACTTATGCATGCTGGCATAAACACATAGTTTTATGAAAGCCAATACAATATATTCTACTTTGTATCTTTTGATCCAATTCTGAAATGAGAAGCATTTTACTGCAATCAACGAAAGTATGTGTTGCCTTGATTATCTGTACAATTTTACTTCTGACCAGGTGTGTGTGTGTGTGTGTGTGTGTGTGTGTGTGTATGTATATATATATATATATATATATATATATATATATATATATATATATATATATATATATATATATATATATATATATATATATATTGCTTTGTGTCTCTTAAATAAAGGAATACATCAACCTTGTAAAAATCGAGATCTCCATACAATATGTGAATACCGATACGAGGTCATGTTCATTTCACCTTTTGGTTTAACAATGAAAGTACAACTATCGTATTTATAAAAATGAAAAATGTCATTCGAAACATATCGACACTAACGATAACCCTCCCTAAATGCAACTCTTTATCTGATTGGTTACTCAAATAAATGTCATTGCATAGATAAATACTGATTGGATACATTTGTATTGAATGTCATTGCTTAGATAAATACTGATTGGATACATTTGTATTGAATGTCATTGCGTAGATAAATACTGATTGGATACATTTGTATTGAATGTCATTGCACAGATAAATACTGATCGGATACATTTGTATTGCATGTCATTGCACAGATAAATACTGATCGGATACATTTTTATTGAATGTCATTGCGTAGATAAATACTGATCAGATATACTTGTATGTAATGTCATTGCGTAGATAAATACTGATCGGATACATTTGCATTGAATATCATTGCGTTGATAAATACTGATCAGATACATTTGCATTGAATGTCATTGCGTAGATAAATACTGATTGGATACATTTGCATTGAATGTCATTGCGTAGATAAATACTGATTGGATACTTTTGTATTGAATGTCATTGCACAGAGAAATACTGATCGGATACATTTGTACTGCATGTCATTGCACAGATAAATACTGATCGGATACATTTGTATTTAATATCATTGCATAGATAAATACTGATCGGATACATTTTTGTTGAATGTCATTGCGTAGATAAATACTGATCGGATACATTTGCATTGAATGTCATTGCATTGATAAATACTGATCAGATACATTTGCATTGAATGTCATTGCGTAGATAAATACTGATTGGATATATTTGTATTTAATGTCATTGCGTAGATAAATACTGATCGGATCCATTTGCATTGAATGTCATTGCGTAGATAAATACTGATCGTATACATTTGTATTGAATGTCATTGCACAGATAAATACTGATCGGATCCATTTTTATTGAATGTCATTGCGTAGATAAATACTGATCGGATACATTGCATTTAATATCATTGCGTAGATAAATTCTGATCGGATACATTTGTATTTAATATCATTGCGTAGATAAATACTGATCGGATACATTTGTATTTAATGTCATTGCGTAGATAAATACTGATCAGATTCATTTGTATTTAACATCATTGCGTAGATATATACTGATCAGATACATTTGCATTGAATGTCGTTGCGTAGATAAATACTGATCGGATACATTTGCACTGAATGTCAATGCGTAGATAAATACTGATCGGATCCATTTTTTTTATTGAATGTCATTGCGTAGATAAATACAGATCGGATACATTTGTATTGAATGTCATTGCGTAGATAAATACTGATCGGACAGCTTTTACACTGAATGGTGTGTATACTGGGAAGAATATTGTATATTTGTAGGCTTATTGTTGTTTCGGAGCGGGTTGTAAGCGTGGATACATGTGTTGATGTGTATATAGGTGTACGTGGGTGCGCGTGTATATATGCATGTGAGTGCATTCCGTTCTTTTTAAAAATGTTTACATTATAGTTATATTTTTATATCACCATGTATATTTCCTTAATGAGACAATACAGGAAATGATAAGCAAATAAGTCAGTAAGTAGGGAAGAAGGAAGTTAGGTAAAGTAAGTAATTAAGTGATAAAGCATTCTTAATTACATTCTTCATAAATCATTGTAATTGAGGCACCTTTATTGTTTTAGCTAAAAATTGAGCGCAACTAAGTCGAAAGACCGACTACGGTAATGTTATTTTCTGCAATTTTGTGATCTAGGTCGCGTCCATGTGATCTGTGCATATATTATCATGTATTATTCTAATAATGTATCTAAGATTGATGCATACTCTATACTGTATTAATGTATCTAAGATTGATGCATACTCTATACTGTATTAATGTATCTAAGATTCATACATATTCTATACTGTATTAATGTATCTAAGATTCATACATATTCTATACTGTATTAATGTATCTAAGATTCATACATATTCTATACTGTATTAATGTATCTAAGATTCATACATATTCTATACTGTATTAATGTATCTAAGATTCATACATATTCTATACTGTATCAATGTATCTAAGATTCATACATATTCTATACTGTATTAATGTATCTAAGATTCATACATACTCTATATCGTATTAATGTAATATTGTACATATTGCTTTTATGTGACCAGTAGTGGTTCATAATTAGGAGTGGACGTAAATTTGACAGCAACTGAAATTTATATTTTTTGATCCGTAGCTTGTACAACATATTATTAAATAATTGTGACTTTCCACTATTCACGACACCAGTTGTTTTTTTTTTTCTTCACTAAATAGAACAAACATGTTTTTAAATCTAACTATTAACCATAAGAGAATTTTTAGTTTTGCATTTTGCCTCAACGCCATCCTCAGTATAAATATGTACCAAAAACATTCCTTTAAAGTCTGAGTGCCCTGTGTTATCTTATGTTGCAATTATGCATGTATAAAAGACACAGACTCTTGCAGCAACTACGGCCACGTAAACGGTGCATACATTTTGTTCTCTTAGGCGCAGTCAATGATGACCGAGTTGTATAGAGGCTTAGGCGGGACAGATTTTTTTTTTCGCTAGATGCTCTGGGTACAAGCCCAAACAATTTTCTTTTTTTAAGTCTATTAAAAAATCAAATTCCAAGATACACAACAATAAAATACACAATCATTAGCCGCAGGGAAAACCAGCTACACGTGTACCAGCTGATGAACAGTTTGTCCCGAAAATAACTTTTTAAAATTAAACAAACCAGAGTATTGTATGCATGTATGATCTTGAAAACATGAAACGAATTAGAATCTTTTCATCATTCTATACCATAATTATTTCATTCTTATTCTCCAACAATACGCCGATCAAAAATATTTGAATATTTTTATACTGTTTTCTTTTATTGACTTTTAGCATTCATTCAGTTCTCCTAACATATGTTTCCGTTATATTTGTTACACAAAAAAAAAAAAAAGAAGAGAAAATCATATATAAAGTTTGGTACTGCGGCAAGTAAATTCTCTTCAGTAAATACAACTTTGCTCAGTTATTTCATGATCTGGCCAGTTCAGGTTAGTTCGGCGTAAAAGCTTTGGTAAAGTCTGGCGTACTCAGTCGTCGAAAGTTCTCGTACCGCTTGGGTGTTTATTTATTGATGTTTGTGATTTTTTTAAAGCTAATTTTTGCATGATTAAACTGGCCGTGTCTGGTTTGACGGCGTGCGCTTTTGTGACGTCAGCTGTACTAAATCGTCGGAATTTAATGTGCTGTCTATGTACAGGGTTTTTCGTGTGCGCAAACTCCTTTTATTTAAAGGCATTTGATATATAATTATAGTACTTAGAAACTGATCCTGTAAAAATCATGATTCTTATATGATCGGCGTCCAGCTCTGCCCGGCGTGACGTCGTATTAGTATGCTTTTGTGACGTCAGGTGTAATCAAAAATTGGGATTTAAATGGCTGCTCGAGCGCAGGTTCTGTTGTTGGAAAACTCCTTTTTCAGGTAACTGGTACATAATTTATATACCTATAGCTTAACAAACACGTAATGTTTTATATTATGTATAGCAGTTCGTTCCATTATTGCTTTTATGGGTAGAAGGGTATAGGGACAGAACCTCAATTTACAATGTAAAGACAAAAAAGTCAGTATTGAACGATGTGCTATCTCCTACTTGTATCAATCGCGGATTTCTTAAAACCTTGTAAATTATTATTATTATTATTATTATTATTATTATTATTATATATATATATATATATATATATATATATATATATATATATATATATATATATATTATATTTGCTCACATGCTGTGGAGTTCTGTATTTTTCATTTGCATCGCCCTGTTTCGAAAGCAGTAAATCTAAGTTAAGAGCTGATATGACACTGAAAGTAATTTTTTCATCAACTCGGTTCGTTGCTGACTATACTTGGGACAGATCATGAAGAAATGCGTGGTGGTTTCTATACCACCACAGGAACAAAAAGAGGTGTCAACAAGTTGAATGCGGTTAAGATCGGCTTTTAATGAATCAGATATTGAAAATATCTAGGGCTCTATGACTAAAACTAGGTATTTTACTGGATTCAGTATTTGGAAAGAAACACTCTTTCAAAGCACTGTAAGACATGTTATATTGGGTATCCTGTTCAAGGGTGTTCTACTAAGCCATTGTTGACGGCGTAAAAGATGATTTTGTAGAATTTAGCCTGAAATTGTACGTTGCTTTATTATTTGAACGTCTATAGTAGTAGAGGATGCAACTTGTGACCCAAACGGATGCCCTGTGTTAAATAGGGTCAAAAGAATATAGACCCAAACGGGAATTTGAATTAGGCGCCATCTTGGTTCATAGCTACATTGTAACAGTGTAGCATGAGATGACGGTCTGCACTCGAAAACGGAAAAACCGTATGACGTCATTTGAGTCTGTCTGTTTTATAACAGTGCTGCGTGTGTTTGGAAGAGAAATGTGAGAAAGTTTCCATTTATCTGGAAATTCGTTACCTTAAACGACAAATTAAAAAGGATTTTTAGTGGTGGTCCTGTCGTTTCACTGACGCCTTTAAGCATTCTGTGATTTTCGCCATCAGGCCCAATGGCTTTATTGACAGAAATGGATTGACGCCATCAGGCCCAGTGGCTTTATTGACATAAATGGATTGACGCCATCAGGCCCAGTGGCTTTATTGACAGAAATGGATGCAAAAAGGAAATATTATTTTGTGTAACTTTGGGTGGTGTGATAGAATTTGTCTCTTTCAAAAGTGATTTTGTAATTTTCCAAAATGTTTTAGTATGCTTTTTCTCCGAATCTGAAAGAAGTGCATGAACATTTGCGGGAGCACTCAGAATAGATGCCGAAACCTCAGGTTTCGCCAAGAGAATCAAACTCTTTCCTCGTAATTTCGCAAATTTTTGCACAGATAAAAACGTCTTTTGTCTATTTAATATAACGTTCATACCGCGCATGCACATTCTTATCAGAGGTTATCGTTCAATGTCTTTAAGAGTAATATACAGTATTACTTGTCTGACCAAGAACAGATCCAGCTATTGGTTGCCAATAAAAAAACAAAAAACAAAAAAAAAAACAAAAAAAAAAAAACATTTATCGGATAACATGTGACTCCTATTTCACCCAGGTAAATTAGCTTCAGTGTTGAATGCAGCAATCTTGTTCTATAAAATATAAATCTGAATTAAATTTAGCCACTCAGATTGATTTATTTTAGATCTGGACTTCATTCAAAGACATGTTAAAATTAGGGTATACACTTTTATGCGACTAAATAAACTGTGATCAAATAAAGACTAATATCCCAGAGATTGTGATCTAAAACTATACTTATTGAAGTGGAGCCTATGATATATTTGTTTTCCAATGACATCAAGATAATGTTTTTTCTGGCTTATATTCTTTAACAGATCTCAAATTCTAAAGACACAATATTATTTCTCCTATCAACAACCTTTGTGAATGATTGAACTGCTCGTCTTAAAAGCGTGAAAGCTCGGTGAAAATAATTTAAGTATGAGCACTCATTTTACACTCATTTAAAAAACTGATTGTCGGTGTTAACGTGTGAGCTCAGCAGTACAACTTTTTACCAAGTTGTAAAATATTAATTTAGAATTTCTTCATAACAGATCGCCTCCTTTGAAAGGATGATGATATCGGCGCCAATTATTCACTTTTCGTTCCATTACTTTTTCAGCTACCACGGTTGCTGTATGTGCTTAAGCACTATTTTAAAGTTCAGTTCAACCAACCAGCTAGTTATAATACGCAGGTAAATTACGTATATTTATATGAAGATATTCGTTCATTTACTGTGATAAAAATACAAAGTTTTTTATATTGTGTGTTATTAGTACCTTGATGTTGGACTCGTTCATTTCTTAACATGAAGTTTAATCGCTTTTAGCGTGGAAACCGCTTGGTTAATTAATATACGATATATTTACAGTGGAGAAAAACTTTCTAATCTTAGAGATGCGGAAGATATATACTCCAAAAACACTAGCATTGAGAGGGAGGGGGACATCAAACATAGAGAAGAAGGGGGACATCAAGCGTAGAAAGGAGGGGGACATCAAGCATAGAGAAGGAGGGGGACATCAATCATAGAGAACGAGGGGGCATCACGCATAGAGAGGGTTGGTGACATCAAACATAGAGAAAGAGGGGGGACATCAACCTCTCCTTCGGTGCAAAAAAGAGACTGAAGATAAAATATATGTACATGAAATAAAATAAAATTAATATGCCCATCTCAAGAATGTGAAAAGTGCAACAAGATTTGTGTAAGATATTAGTAAAGTATTTTTTTTTTATTTGCAAGACGATTTGTTTCGAAAAATTTTGCCATTAGTAGTGACCAAATGCACAAAATCGACAATGTTTAATTAATGAGTCAGTATAAAAGCTGGGATTTCGTCCTAAATACAGTCAAATTTGAGTAAAGTTTTAAATAATATTATAATGAGAGCCTATGGGAGAATATGTGGGTCATATTTAACCTTCAAAATGTAAAATCGACTAAACATTTAACAGAGAAGATTTTGCCGCTGTCAACAGAAATATTTTCTCCATACAAAATCTTCATGAATATTTTAAGGAAAAACTAGAACATGCATGTATATCTGTGGATCACTGCAAACTAGAACAGATATGTATATCTATCGCTGACTTGAAACGTTGTTTTTTTTTTTATCCAAAAGTGTTGATTAGACATTGCTCGAGTTAAGAGAAATTACGAAAATCATATAATTTGAATTTTACATGGGGAATCACTGACTCTACATATTATAATTGGAACTGTAAGACAGCTTTAAAAAATGTCTATCATGTTATTTGTGAATAAGACTTTTGACAACACATTTGCAAATATGAATGTATATATGGAACAAAAAGGACACTAGTAACACCTAAATGTAAATTACTTAAGTACTGCGGAAGGCATAGTATTTTATTTTTCTAGCTTCCAAATTCACAAATAACTTCAAAGTTTTTCTCAAGACTAAAATATTTCATCCCCATTCTCCCTAACACTACTATATTTCTTCCAAAATACCTTATATGCATGTGTTCCACGGGGAAAAAAAAGCTTATATATACAGATTACTACAAATTATAAAATTATATAGCAAACAACACTCTTTCCAAATGCACAGTATCTTTGAGACATCGTTTTTTGCAAAGGAATTGATAGAGAAAACAAAACATGACAAGGCCCAATGTATCACGTCTCAGAAACTGACCAAGACTTGATCTCAGACTTGCTGCGCGTGCTTTGTCGTCTTTCATTTCTTTCTTTCTTTCTTTTTATATATATATATATATATATATATATATATATATATATATATATATATATATATATATATATATATATCGTAACACCCCCGAGGGTTATATCCCAAATTACCAGAGTTCACGATGTAAAATATTTAATAAAATATAAAGGTGAGATAGAACATGCCGTTCAATATAGCATAGTAAGTTACATCAGCACAGTGTTTGTCACAATACTATAAACTTCTGATACTATGGGCTCACAATTGTTTATCTAGAAGCCAAAAGTCAACGTTATAATACGCAATTTTATATTGAAACTAATTATGTTATTCATATGCACAATATCAGCTTAATTAATTGGATTGACTATAACACCTTATTACATAGTAGCGTGATATTTCAATATAAAATATATTTTAGTGCTTAGTGTACTTGAGCAGTGTGGTGGGAGATAGCAGCGGCTTTATAAAGAATTATTGCGTAATAATTATAAGACAGTCAAATTCAATGGCAATCATATAATAAATCTACTTAAAATTTCTAGAGAATAATAATTTGATTTACTTTTGGAATTTCCTATCATTAAACAAATTTAATACTAGTTATGTAATAATACTGTATGGTTTCTGATTGGATTTTTGAATACAAGGCCGAAATGCTTTTCTACTTAGATGTTCATACTTTGTCGCTCTGACAGCTACCTGCCACTGCACTGTCTGCTCCCGTATTTATAGACTCCTGTTCACGTCACATGATCTCTGCTAGCCACTCGATGTTTGTCCGTCTCAGGGTTAGCTATGGCGGTAACTAAGTCAACTGTTTGAACTGTACAGAAAATGCTTTTGAACACAAAATTAAGGCAGAATTAAGTTGTCCTCTAAATGTTCGTGTTGTGCGTATTTACTCTTAATCTTGTTTATACATTCATCCCTGTGATTCTGTAAAAATTAACAAAACGGACAAGTGAATTTCGATGTGAATCGAGCGAAAGTACAACTTACTGATGATGCAATGAGTTCTAATGCTGTTCAAAATAGTTCCTATCAATCTTATACTATTTTTGAATCTTAAAATAAACTAACAAGTTCTGCATAGTAAAGAACTTACAATAGGGAACAATAATATCAGTTCTAACTAATTGTTGAAACAAAAGTCCGACAAAAATGTGATTCTTCGGCTGGGAACATTGATTCCATCACAATCCTGTATCACACTGCGTCTGTAACAGCACTCCATCGGAGGGTTGAATTCACTAATTTATGGACTGTTATCATATTCCTGGCTTTGGAATACCATATTTCAATCAGGTAAGATAATTCATTTCTTAAACTATTCATGAGAAATTCCTGCATGATGCACACGTGGTCCAACTTGGAACGAATCACGTTCAATATGCGAACATCTTTCTACTTGTTGTTGACCTACCGGACCTTGCAGAATTGATGCCATCGAAATAAATTCCTCTTTACTCATCACAACAGTATGGAAATATAATGACTAGAACAAGTTTTTGTACTCATACTTAGTATAAACACGGAATACACATCCATAGAAAATATAGATGGAGATTTTAGCAAAGGTGGGTGGGGTGGGGGCTTACATTCCAGGGGAATGGATAAAAGCAGTTCACACATGGTAGGCATTATCAGTGATGAATAAAAGTGAGTAATCAATGCTACAGTGTCATAGATGAAGCATTATTTCACACTCCAACACTTAACATGAAATACTCTTGACACAGTGAATGAATAATTTATTGTATATGCAAAACTCCACTTGTAATACCTTAAAAGTATTACTATATATATATATATATATATATATATATATATATATATATATATATATATATATATATATATTGGAGATAAGTGTTCTGTACATTATATTTATTTCATGTTCCTTACATGTCGCAATTGAAATCTGTATTTGAACTCGCAATGTGAACGATATTATTATTATTATTATTATTATTATTATTATTACAGCACATTGTCATTTATACTATGATACTGTTGCTGTTTGCTTTACACTGTGCAATATATTTTGAAAGAAATAAATTTAAGACTTGTATGGGCATTTTGGTTCGGTTTATCGTGCATTTATTTTTCCAGCAGAGACTAAAATAAATCTATAAAAAAATAGGAACATAAATTACAATATGAATTGCTTTATTTGCTGAAGTTACCAATGTAGATCAAATTATATATACCAATAAAGGAAAATTGTTTCAAGTCACTAATGCATTTCTTTGTTGCGCATTCAGTGCACATTTTCTTAAGAACTTTGAATGAGGGGATTATAATAACTGCTTAAAACATGCAGAGCGAAAAGAAGAGACAGAAATTAAATTTGTTTCACTACGATCAACAAGCAAGTTACCAGTTTGAAAATGAGATTGGCTCAACCTATTATTCATAAGTACATGCCCACGACATAGAAAATTTGTGAACCTATAGCAACGGAGCATGAGAGAATATTTACACATAGTTTTTGTTGTTTCAAAAACGTTTGCCAGAGCACTCGCAATAGACTTGGAATCATAGTACAGTGTCCTGGGAATCAAACTCTTTCCTCGTGCTCAAGAAAATATTTGCACAGTGAAAACTATGAATTGTGTACATAATATGAAGCTCAAACAGCGCATGCGCATTCCTTCTTGGAAATTGACGTTCAATGCTTTTAATAAGATGTTTTCTTTTTCTAACGAAGGAGAGACTAAGTTATTGGTTGAAAGGAGAGACTAAGTTATTTGTTGAAAATCAATTATTATATAAAAGAAGGAGAGACTAAGTTATTGGTTGAAAATCAATTATTATATAAAAGAATGAGAGACTAAGTTATTGGTTGAAAATCAATTATTATATAAAAGAAGGAGAGACTAAGTTATTGGTTGAAAATCAATTATTATATAAAAGATGAATAAATATTTGTTTTATGTTTAAAATAGCATTTATCGGAGAGGACTTGGTTTTTGCATTACCCACCCAATTTAATATGCCCTTAGACTTTACCATTGAATACAGCGATCTGAGTGGATGAAATACAAATCTGACTTAAGTTAAACTTTACATCTCTCCCCAACTTAAAAAACATGTTGAAATTTGGGTCTGCGGTTTAAAATATAGTGTCGTCAAGAGGCTAGTAAAAGCGCCGAACAGACAGAGTCTAATATATATGATACTGTGATCTAAGATATACTTATTTACAGTGGATCAGATGATACTACGATCTAAGATTTACTTATTGACAGTGGATCAGATGATACCATGATTTAAGATATACTTATTGACAGTGGATCAGATGATACCAGGGGTGTACTGGGTAAGCAACTCGGCCCTGGACTTATCTGCCGGGACAGGCCCGAGGTTTTACTCACACCAGTAAAACACCGGTAAAAACGGATTTAGTTGACGGCACACCGGCCCACCGATGCGGCGGTCTGCCGGGACAGGCCCGGGGTCTTGCTCACACTAGTAAAACACCGGTGAAGACGGATTTTTTTGAGGGCCCACCGGCCCACCGATGCGGCGGCACACCGGGATTTGTCCCGGTATGCCCAATGGCCAGTACACCACTGGATGATACTGTGATCTAAGATTTACTTATTGACAGTGGATCAGATGATACTGTGATTTAAGATATAATTATTAACAGTGGATCAGATGATACTGTTATCTTCGATATACTTGTTGACAGTGGATCAGAGGATACTGTGATTTAATATATAATTATTGACAGTGGATCAGATGATACTGTTATCTACGATATACTTATTGACAGTGGATCAGATGATACTGTGATCTAAGATTTACTTATTGACAGTGTATCAGATGATTCTGTGATCTAAGATTTACTTATTCACAGTGGATCAGAGGATACTGTGATTTAAGATATAATTATTGACAGTGGATCAGATGATGCTGTTATCTACGATATACTTATTGACAGTGGATCAGATAGTACTTTCTTCTAGTGACATTAGGATCTTTTTTGTTCCCTCCTGATTTTAGGATTATATATACTTAAAAATCTAAAGTCAAAATATTAGTAATATGAGCAACTACTTTTGTAAACGATTGAACCACTCTTCTTAAACGCGTATGTGTTTGGCGAAAAGAATTTAAGCTTTATCACTAAATGGTACAAATTATCAAAATATATTATTGGTTTTAATATGTGACGGTAATATTATACCATTTTGTAATGCTGAAAATAGTCATTTAGAATTCCGTCACAGCAGGCCGACTTCTTTGTAACGATGATTTTATTGCCGCTAATTATGCACCTTCATTCAATTTCCTTTTGATCTATTATAATTGCATTAAAATGTCGAATACTATGTTGAATTCAATTCAGTGAAAACTACTTACAATACGCTAGTAAATTATATATATTTATATGAAGCGATTCGTGCATAGACTGGGATAAAAATACAAACTACATATATTGTGTGTTATAAGAACATTGACATTGACCGCGATGATTTGGTTGCGTGAAGTTTAACTATTTTGTGAGGAAACCATTTCAATACCTTGCATATTACACCTTTTACATCAGAGAAACATCCTTTTAGTCTTAGACCTGAGGAAGACATCTACATTAAGATCGAAAGCGAGAGAGAGAGAGAGAGACCTTATCTTTGTTTTGATGCGACACAGAGACTGAAGACAACACGCTTGCACATTAATTATAATAAACGTATATGCACAGTTTAAGAATGTTAAATGTGCAAGACTGTTGTAAAATATTAGCAAAGTATTATATGAATTATACCGATTGGTTTGGACAACATTTATTATACGTACTGAGCAATTGTGCTAAAATGGAAAATTGTAGATTAATGATACAAACTAAATACATTTAAATTTGAACAAATCTCTTAAATGCTGTTATAATGGCTGTCTGTCGGGAATACGTGGTTCATTTGTAACCATCACGTTGTTATTATGGCAGTCTGTCGGGTATATGTGTTTCATTCGTAACCATCACGCTCTGTGCTGTTATATATGCAGTCTGTTGGGTATATGTGGTTCATTCGAAACCATCACGCTCTGTGCTGTTATATATGCAGTCTGTTGGGTATATGTGGTTCATTCGAAACCATCACGCTGTGAAAAGGACTAAAAGCTTCACAGAGAATTAGAACGAAATTAACTAAGACTTCTAAATAAATAAGAAAAAAAAAAATGGTGGTGAAAACAGCGTGTATTTCATGGTCCTTATGTATTATCTATCTATTGGATGTAATATACATTTACACTAAATATGTTGAAACATACTCAAATTTAGTCATGATGAAAGTGAGCGTATTTTGTTTGATTATTTTGTTATTTCCTTGTACAGTAAAATGAGTGTAGGAATATCGAATAAAGATTTTGAACAAACAAATAATTTGATAGGAAAAATAGTTTATATCTGCGGGTGTGCTGAACAGAAGTTAATTTATTGATTAGCTACTGTCGTTAGTTGTTTAATTCATTAATTATTTCTGCGATTAATTGGTATGCTTTGCTCCTACATACGTGATAGTTTCACAAAAACGTACAAGAATTAGACAGCGAGAAAATACGTGAATGAAAGTGAAGGTAACAAATTATCACTTATTCCAGCTGTCATGATTGATAAGGAAACATCTTCAAAGTAAAGTGTATTATGTGGAAACTGTGATGAAAATAATTACATAATATAAAATTTAGAATAATTAAGGAAAACAATCACCTGCGTATTACTGCCTCAGCGTAGAAAATGGCTTAATCAAAGGAAATTATTTGGGCAAAAGACTGAATTATATGAGCAATGAAACTTTATTGTTTCACGATGATGCACTGTTAACTTAAATCCTTGTGCAAATACACGACGTCTTCAGTAAATGTTTACTAATACAGTTTCTACAGTACCGGGTGCTAGTCGATATCAGCACCGTAATAGTGAAGTGTCACGTGGTACAAGTATGACCGAGCCTTTTACAGCTATAATGAAAAGGTTTATACATGAGAGAGATAACTCTATCAGACTTAAAACGGAGTGAAGCACTAGAATTATCAAGAAATACATTCTCAATTCAAATGAATAATGTTATTTTATTAGAAACAAAAAAAATTGTCCAAAAATAAATATATATGTTTTAAATTTAGCAATGAGACTCAACTTTCTTCTAAGCTACTATTTTATTTTTTACAAAATAAACCAATCACAGCTAACCCCGTACCCAGGTTTTATGATTCTAGTGTACCCAACACATCATGATCCGCAATAAACTCCGCCCACATCCAATAAATAATTACTACCGTTACACATAATATACCTTTCAGCGAAGTTATCAATTTACACGGTTTAGTGCACTATGGGGAGTGTATAGAAATCATATTTACCTCGTCAAGTAACTAGGGTATTAACTCTTCTTTCTACTATTTAAAAATCTGTCTTCAACTTGTAAATACAGTCTGTATGTACTTATTATAGTCCGTTAAGTTACCAATAACATGAGCTTAAACTGAAAAATTGACAGTCAGCTAAGCAGTGCGACAAGGAAAGAGAAAGATTGACGATAGATAGATAGATAGATAGATAGATAGATAGATAAATAGATAGATAGATAGATAGATAGATAGAAAGACAGATCGACGAAAGATAGATAGAAAATATATACATATATATGTAACAACGATTAACATATGCAGATATATGATTTACAAAGGTTGATAAGAATAGCAAAACTGAGTCGTAAAAACAGCTTTAGAATTATTCTATACAACATCAAATAAGGCACGTTTGAAAAAAATATTTGAAAAAGAATTCCCTTGAAAGTAATATGAGCATATAATTGCACGCTATTCATTTTTAATCTGGTATAAAAATGTAGATATTCTCTTCAATTTTTCTTTATTTTTTATCTGCCGACTTTGATCTGCATTTTGCACTAGCATGATCATGCTTATAATGTGTATGGGATTTGCTTTTACTTTTTTATTTTTGTTGCATCTACATACAATTTTCTCCACACGAAACCTTCTTGTATTTAAAGGTAAAAAAATGAAGATATATCTATCGCTCACTCTAAGCGTTTTGTTTCTGATCCAAAAGTGTTCAGTAAGACATAAACGGTTAATTTGCAGAGAAATTTCGAAAATCACAGAATTTTAACTTCACGTGAAGAAATTACAGAAGCTCCAGATTATAATTAGAAATGTAAGACAGGTTTAACACGAGTCTATCCTGTCGTTCGTGCATAACTTTTCACAACCCACAGGGAAATGTAAATGTATATGTCCAAACAAAAGGACACAGAAAAACCTAAGAGTAAAGGAATAGATATTTAGAAGGCATCTAATTTTGTTTTGTGTGGCTCCCAAATGAAAAAAAAACAGTCTTTCATATAAATAACTTCTAAGTTTTGTTCAAAAGTAAATTCCTTCACCGTCATTCTTGTAGAAATGATACATTTTTTCTTAAAAATCTTATTTGCATGTGTTTTAAATTCTTTTTCATATATTGTCTTCCTTATTAATTAAATACATTTGATGAGATAATTGTTTTGTACCTGTACTTTTATCATGTTCGTTACATTTTAGAATTTAAAATCTTTGTTCTTACTAGTAATATCAGAGATATTTTATTATTATTATTATTATTATTATTACAGCACTTTGTCAGTTATACTATAATACTATTGCTGTTCGCTTTACATGTATCCATTGAAGACATGTATGGACATGTTGGTTCGGTTATCGTGCGTTCATGTTTCTAGCAAAGACTAAACATTTTTTTTTTTTAAATAGGAACATCAATTACAATATGAATTGCTTTATTTGATGAAGTTGCCAATGTAGATCAAATTATATATACCAATAAAGGAACAATACTAGTCTTAGATTTGTATTGACCAGAAAGAATGGAACGAATGAAAATGATATTTGCCTACAAAAATGAACATTTCAGGAAAATTATTTCAAGTCACTCATGCATTTCTTTGTTGCTCATTCAGTGCACATTTCCTTAACAACTTTGAATGAGGAGATTATAATAACTGATTAAAACATGCAGAGAGAAAAGAAGAGACAGAAATTAAAAAAATCACTACGGCCAACAAGCAAGCTATCAGTTTGAAAATGAGACAGACTCAACTTAGCATTCATAAATACATACCCACGACATAGTAAATTTGTCAACCTATAGTAACGGAGCATGAAAGAATATTTACACGAGATTTAAAATTTGTCAACGCATAGTAACAGAGCATGAGAGAATATATACACGAGATAGAAAATTTGTGAACCTATAGTAACGGAGCATGAGAGAATATTTAGACATAGTTTGTTGTTTCAAAAACCTTTGCCAGAGCACTCGCAATAGACTTGGAATCATAGGACAATGTCCTGGGAATCAGACTCTTCCTCGTGCTCTCGAAAATATTTGCACAGAGAAAACTATGAATTGTGTACATAATATGATGCTCATACAGCGCATGCGCATTCCTTCATGGAAGTTGACGTTCAAGGCTTTTAATGAGCAGTTATCTTTTTCTAACAAGTTATTGGTTGAAAGTCAATTATTATATAAAAGATGAATAAATATTTTTTGTTAAAAAAAAGCATTTATGGGAGAGGACTTGGTTTTTACTTCACCAACCCAAATTAATATGCCCTTTACCATTGAATATAGCGATCTGATTGGATGAAATACAAATCTGACTTAAGTTCAACTTTACATCTGGACCCAACTTAAAAGACAAGTTGAAATTTGGGTCTGCAGTTTAAAATATAGTGTCGTCAAGAGGCTAGTAAAAGCACCGAACAGACAGAGTCAAATATATATGATACTGTGATCTAATATAGACTTATTGAAAGTGTATCAGATGATACTGTGATCTAATATAGACTTATTGAAAGTGTATCAGATGATACTGTGATCTAATATAGACTTATTGAAAGTGTATCAGATGATACTGTGATCTAATATAGACTTATTGACAGTGCATCAGCTGATACTGTGATCTAACATATTATTACTGACACTTATTGACAGTGGATCAGCTGATACTGTGATCTAACATATTATTACTGACACTTATTGACAGTGCATCAGCTGATACTGTGATCTAACATATTATTACTGACACTTATTGACAGTGCATCAGCTGATACTGTGATCTAACATATTATTACTGACACTTATTGACAGTGCATCAGATGATACTATTGTGACGGAATTATGTATATGGAATCTATAGTGTGCTTAAACTTTTGGCCCGTGTCTCTATTTTAAAGTTGTGTCAAATAGTGAGTCATAGTTAAGTTGGGTTTAGTTGTACTATTAATTAAATAACAACATGTTTACTGACCTTTTGTTTCAAGGTCAGAGCTGTTGATCATTCTTCAGTAAAATTCCATGTTGTGAAATGTGCCATTTACAAGTTGTATAAAAGACCTGGAATTACGAATTATTTCCATTCCATTTTAGATCTTGAGTTGAAAAGAGCTGTTTTTTTTATCAGCTTTGGAATCATCAGATAGTTTGAAATAATAGCCGTTCAAGAATGCTGGAATCTTATAATGCTGTAATGCCAAGCTGTATAGATAATTCGAAAGGAATTATTTATTGGACCATTCATCAGAGCTACCTGGAGTTATATTTAGGACTTTCTCGGATGCCTCTGAATACTTAAAGATGATCCGACATTATCGTTGATACATCGGAACATTACAGACTCATTCATTTGGAACCATCATTCTTTCGGAACATTCGTTCATTACGAAGACTCATTCTTTCGGAACATTCGTTGATTACGAAGATTCATTTGGAACATTTTATAGTTTCAATATATACAGAACTTGTGATTAGGACACTAATAATTGTTGGATTATTTTGATTATAATACACGATACTGTAAGTGTATTTTGATTTTCACACGCATTATTTAGAATAAATTCTTTGTTGATTTTTACAAACATTGTTGGTTTCACTTTCTATTTGTTACGTTTGTTCATACCATAGGGTCGTAACATTATGATTTAAGATATACTTATTGACAGTGGATCAGATGATACTAGGATATACTTATTGACAGTGGATCCTGTAGCGTACTAACGATGGAGGGGGGGGGGGGGGGCGAGCAGACGGAGCGGTTGCACCGGGCGCCAGAGGCCTTGGGGCGCCAAAACAGCTGATACAAATTCGGGCCACGTAATCTGGCCCTTTGGGCCATCATCGTCGCCCAGGGCGCCATTTACCCTTCGTACACCACTGAGTGGATCAGATGATACTGTGATTTAAAATATAATTATTGACAGTAGATCAGATGATACTGTTATCTACGATATGCTTACTGACAGCGGATCAGACGACATTGTGATTTAAGATATACTTGTTGACAGTGGGTCAGATGGTATTTTGTTCTAGCGACATTAAGATCTTTTTTTCCTCTGGATTTTAGGATTATATATACTTCAAAATCTAATGTCAAAATATTAATAATATGATCAACTACTTTTGTAAAAGATTGAACCGCTCGTCTTAAACGCGTATGTGTTTGGTGAAAAGAATTTAAGCGTGATCACTTAATGGTACAAATTATCAAAATTTATAATTGGTTTTAATATGTGACTGTAATATTATACCATTTTGTAATGCTGAAAATAGTCATTTAGAATTCCGTCACAGCAGGCCGACTTCTTTGTAACGATGATTTTATTGCCGCTAATTATGCACCTTCATTCCATTTCCTTTTGATCTATTATAATTGCAATAAAAGGTTGAATACTATGATGAATTCAATTAAGTGAAAAACTATTTACAATACGCTATGAAATTATATATATTGACATGAAGCGACTCGTGCATAGATGGGATAAAAATACAAACTACACATATTGTGTGTTATGAGAACATTGACGTTGACCGCGATGATTTGGTTGCGTGAAGCTTAATTATTTTGTGAGGAAACCACTTCGATACCTAGCATATGGCACCTTTTACAGCGGAGAAACCCTTTTACTCATAGAGCTGAAGAAGACATCTACATTAAGATCGAGAGAGAGAGAGAGAGCTTATATTTGTTTTGATGCGACACATTAATTACAATAAACGTATATGCACAGCTTAAGAATGTTAAATGTGCAAGACTGTCGTAAAATATTAGCAAAGAATTATATGAATTGTACCGATTTTTGTGAAAAAAAGGAAAGTTGGAGATCAATGATACAAACTAAATACATTAACATGTGAACAAATCTCTTATTGCTGTTATTATGGCAATCTGTTGGGGATATGTGGTTCATTCGTATCCATCTCGCTGTGAAAAGGACTTAAGGCTTCACAGAGAATTAGAAGAACGAAAGAAACTAGGACTTCTAAATAAATAAGAAGAAAAAAAATCGTGGTTAAAACAGTGTGTATTTCGTTTTCTTTATGTATTATCTATCAATTGGATGTAATATACATTTACACTAAACATGTTGAAACATACTCAAATTTAGTCATTATGAAAGTGAGCGTATTTGTTTGATTATTTTGTTATTTCCTTGTACAGTAAAATGAGTGTAGGAATATCGAATAAAGATTTTGAGCAAACAAATAATTTGATAGGAAAAATAGTTTATATCTGCGGGTGTGCTGAACAGAAGTTAATTTATTGATTAGCTACTGTCGTTAGTTGTTTAATTCATTAATTATTTCTGCGATTAATTGGTATGCTTTGCTCCTACATACGTGATAGTTTCACAAAAACGTACAAGACTTAGACAGCGAGAAAATACGTGAATGAAAGTGAAGGTAACAAATTATCACTTATTCCAGCTGTCATGATTGATAAGGAAACATCTTCAAAGTAAAGTGTATTATGTGGAAACTGTGATGAAAATAATTACATAATTTAAAATTTTAAATAATTAAGGAAAACAATCACCTGTGCATTACTGCCTCAGCGTAGAAAATGGCTTAATCAAAGGAGATTATTTGGGCAAAAGACTGAATTATAAGAACAATGAAACTTTATTGTTTCACGATGATGCAATGTTAACTTAAATCCTTGTGCAAATAAATGACATCTACAGTAAATGTTTACTAATACAGTTTCTACAGTACCGGGTGCTAGTCGATATCAGCACCGTAATGGCGAAGAGTCACGTGGTACAAGTATGGCCGATCCTTTTACAACCATAATGGTGGCGCTCTCCAGTTTCGTACTTTGCATTGGGTTAGATTTTTAAAGAAAAAGAATTACCCAGGTTTTCCTCACTGGTTGTCCTGGCTATTTAAAAAAGACCTTGTATATCTTAGGTATTGTTAAAAGAACTTTGAATTCCCTTTATTTTGGTATATGATTGATGGGTGAAATTTGGGTTATAAAGTATACAGCTTGGTCTTATTTAAGATGTGCACCTCTAAAAAAACTGCTAGCTCCGCTTGGTCATTTTCACTTCCTGGACTTCAAAGGTAAATTAAAAAAAAGAGCCGATAACTTTTTTTACTTTTTAGATATTTTGTAATTCATTCATAGTACTTTCAGAGGCTGGTATTGTCTGATCTGGCAAAATTCTTTTCTCTATTTTAATAACTGCTGAAAATAATGCACTTTTGACTAATTCAGGCTGATTTTTCGAGTACTTTGGAGCGGCCATTTTGTGTGCTGTGTGCTTAGATCATGTCCAGTTTCCACAATTACAATATGTAAAAAAATTTCAGCAACAGTACATGAATGTAACATAGAGGTATGCCAACATTCTCTCTATTGTGCATGTTGCAAATGCAAAATACTTTATCTTACACCTGTCACTCTCTCAGAAGCATGTATTATCTGTAGAGCGCCCCCAATGGAAAGGTTTATACTTAAGGGAGATAACTCCATCAGACTTAAAACGGAGTGAAGTAATAGAATTATCAAGAAATAAATTCTCAATTCAAATGAATAATGTTATTTTATTAGAAACACAATAAATTATCCAAAAATAAATATATATGTTTTAAATTTAGCAACGAGACTGAGCTTTCTTCTAAGCTACTATTTTATTTTTTACAAAATAAACCAATCACAGCTAAGTCCGTACCTAGGTTTTATGATTCTAGGGTACCCAAGACATCATGATCCGCAATAAACTCCGCCCACATCCAATAAATAATTACTACCGCTACACATAATGTACCTTTCAGCGAAGTTATCAATTTACACGGTTTAGTGCACTATAGGGAGTGTTTAGAAATCATATTTACCTCGTCAAGTAACTAGGGTATTGACTCTTCTTTCTACTATTTAAAAATATGTCTTCAACTTGTAAATACATTCTGTATGTACTTATTATAGTCCGTTAAGTTACCAATAACATGAGCTTAAACTGAAAAATTGACAGTCAGCTAAGCAGTGCGACAAGGAAAGAGAAAGATTGATGATAGATAGATAGATAGATAGATAGATAGATAGATAGATAGATAGATAGATAGATAGAAAGACAGATCGACGATAGATAGATAGATAGATAGATAGATAGATAGATAGATAGATCGAAAGACAGATCGACGATAGATAGATAGATAGAAAGACAGCTCGACGATTGATAGATAGAAAGATAGATAGATACATATACATGTAACAACGATTGACATATGCAGATATATGATTTACAAAGGTTGATAAGAATAGCAAAACTGAGTCGTAAAAACAGCTTTAGAATTATTCTATACAACATCGAAAAAGGCACGGTTGAAAAAAAATATTAAAAAAGAATTCCCTTGAAAGTAATATGCGCTTATAATTGCACGCTATTCATTTTTAATCTGGTATAAAAATGTAGAAATTCTCTTCAATTTTTCTTTATTTTTATCTGCCGACTTTGATCTGCATTTTGCACTAGCATGATCATGCTTATAATGTGTATGGGATTTGCTTTTACCTTTTTATTTTTGTTGCATCTACATACAATTTTCTCCACACGAAACCTTCTTGTATTTAAAGGTAAAAAAATGAAGATATATCTATCGCTCACTCTAAGCGTTTTGTTTCTGATCCAAAAGTGTTCAGTAAGACATAAACGGTTAATTTGCAGAGAAATTTCGAAAATCACAGAATTTTAACTTCACGTGAAGAAATTACAGAAGCTCCAGATTATAATTAGAAATGTAAGACAGGTTTAACACGAGTCTATCCTGTTGTTCGTGCATAACTTTTCACAACCCACAGGGAAATGTAAATGTATATGTCCAAACAAAAGGACACATAAAAACCTAAGAGTAAAGGAATAGATATTTAGAAGGCATCTAATTTTGTTTTGTGACGCTCCCAAATGAAAAAAACAGTCTTTCATATAAATAACTTCTAAGCTTTGTTCAAAAGTAAATTCCTTCACCGTCATTCTTGTAGAAATGATACATTTTTTCTTAAAAATCTTATTTGCATGTGTTTTAAATTCTTTTTCATATATTGTCTTCCTTATTAATTAAATACATTTGATGAGATAATTTTTTTGTACTTGTACTTTTATCATGTTGGTTACATTTTAGAATTTAAAATCTTTGTTCTTACTAGTAATATCACAGATAGTATATTATTGTTATTATTATTATTATTATTATTATTATTATTATTTGTATTATTGTTATTATTATTATTATTATTATTATTATTATTATTACAACACTTTGTCAGTTATACTATAATACTATTGTTATTCGCTTTACATGTATCCATTGAAGACATGTATGGACATGTTGGTTCGGTTTATCATGCATTCATGTTTCTAGCAAAGACTAAACATTTTTTTAAAAAATAGAAACATCAATTACAATATGAATTTTTTTTTTTTTTTTGCTGAAGTTGCCAATGTAGATCAAATTATATATACCAATAAAGGAACAATACTAGACTTAAATTTGTATTGACCAGAAAGAATGGAACGAATGAAAATGATATTTGCCTACAAAAATGAACATTTCAGGAAAATTATTTCAAGTCACTCATGCATTTCTTTGTTGCTCATTCAGTGCACATTTCCTTAACTACTTTGAATGAGGAGATTATAATAACTGATTAAAACACGCAGAGAGAAAAGAAGAGACAGAAAATAATTTTTTTTTTCACTACGGCCATTAAGCAAGTTACCCGTTTGAAAATGAGACAGACTCAAACTAGCATTCATAAATACATACCCAAGACATAGTAAATTTGTGAAACTATATTAACGGAGCATGAAAGAATATTTACACGACTTAGAAAATTTGTGAAACTATAGTAACGGAGCATGAGAGAATATTTACGCATAGTTTGTTGTTTCATACAGAGCACTCGCAATAGACTTGGAATCATAGGACAATGTGCAGGGAATCAAACCCCTTCCTCGTGCTCCCGAAAATATTTGCACAGAGAAAACTATGAATTGTGTACATAATATGACTCTCATACAGCGCATGCGCATTCTTTCATGGAAATTGACGTTCAAGGCTTTTAATAAGCAGTTTTCTTTTTCTAACGAAGGAGCCCTTAGATTTTAATATGGAATACAGCGATCTGATTGGATGCCCTTAGATTTTAATATGGAATACAGCGATCTGATTGGATGCCCTTAGATTTTAATACGGAATACAGCGATCTGATTGGATGCCCTTAGATTTTAATATGGAATACAGCGATCTAATTGGATGCCCTTAGATTTTAATATTGAATACAGCGATCTGATTGGATGCCCTTAGATTTTAATATGGAATACAGCGATCTGTTTGGATGCCCTTAGATTTTAATATGGAATACAGCGATCTGATTGGATGCCCTTAGATTTTAATACGGAATACAGCTATCTGATTGGATGCCCTTATATTTTAATATGGAATACAGCGATCTGATCGGATGCCCTTAGATTTTAATATGGAATACAGCGATCTGATTGGATGCCCTTAGATTTTAATATGGAATACAGCGATCTGTTTGGATGCCCTTAGATTTTAATATGGAATACAGCGATCTGATTGGATGCTCTTAGATTTTAATATGGAATACAGCGATCTGATTGGATGCCCTTAGATTTTAATATGGAATACAGCGATCTGATTGGATGCCCTTAGATTTTAATATGGAATACAGCGATCTGATTGGATGCCCTTAGATTTTAATATGGAATACAGCGATCTGATTGGATGCCCTTAGATTTTAATATGGAATACAGCGATCTGATCGGATGCCCTTAGATTTTAACATGGAATACAGCGATCTGATTGGATGAAACACAAATTCGACTTAAGTTCAACAAATCAAATTGCTTTAGTTTACATTTGGACCCAACTCAAAAGACGTGTTGAAATTATTATCATTAATAATAATAATAATAATAGCAACAACAACATCAAGACTACTACTACTATTATTATTATTATTATTATTACAGCACTTTTGGTGCTGTTCGCTTTACATGTATCCACTATCACTGTGGTATATAATCTGAAAGAATAAAAAATTAAATTGAAGACATGTATGTACATGTTGGTTCTGATGATAGTGCGTTCATGTTCCCAGCATAAATTGCAATATGAATTATTTTATTTACTGAAATTGACAATGTAGATCAAATTACATATAGCAATAAGGAACAACACTAAACTTAGATTTATATTTAGCAGTATGAGACGCATAGATTATTCTAATGACAAGAAACACGTTATTATCGAGTTCCTTAAAATTTCAACCAGTTTACTTCATTCAGTTAATTTATAAGTGCCGTTTCGCATAAGTATGATTAGTTATATATTCCTATTTGTTGAATACTTAAGTTAAGTACTAGTATAGGCATACTGTGATAATATTCTCTTATTAAGAAAGAACAGCTTTGCATAAACATACATCTTTATTGCTCCTTTACCATATTACTAATTAAAAGGTAACGATATATATATATATATATATATATATATATATATATATATATATATAGAGAGAGAGAGAGAGAGAGAGAGAGAGAGAGAGAGAGAGAGAGAGAGAGAGAGAGAGAGAGAGAGAAGTACAGCATGTAAAACGAACGGAACGAATTAAAATTATATTTTTATATTTGCCTTCAGAAATCAACATTTTGTGAAAAAATGTTTAAAGTCACTAAATACATTTCGTATGTTATGCATTCAGTCCACATTTGCTTAACAACGTTGAATGAGGAGATCAGAACGAATGATTAAAAGAGATATAGAGAAAACGAGAGATAGAGACAACATTTTTTCGCTACTGTCAACAAGCAAGTTATCCTTTTGAAAATGAGACATACACAACCTAGCATTCATAAATACACTCCCACGACATAGGAAATTTGTCAACCTATAGCAACTGAGCATGTGAGAATAACGATTATTTTTATCCATGGTTTGTTGGGTACAAACATTCGCCAGAGCACTCCGAATAGACATTGAATAATCGGGCTAGGCCCTGGAATCTAACTCTTTCTTCGTGCTTCCGAAAATATTTGCACACAAAGAATGAAAAACAAGGCATGGTCAATATAATATAACGCTCGTACAGCACATGCGTATTCCTTCTCAGAAGTTGAAGTTCAATGTTTTGTAATTTTTAGAGGAATAAGAAATTTTCATTTTCTGACGAAGGACTGGGATAAAAATACAAACTTTCGTATAGTGTGTGTTATGAGTACCTTGATATGGAGCTCTTTCACTTGCATGCATGAAGATAAACTGATTTATGTACAAACCACTTCGATACCTAATATATGACACCTTTTACACTGGATAAACACCTTTTATTCTTAGAGCTGCGGAAGACACCTAAAGCAAAGAGAGAGAGAGAAAGAGAGAGAGAGAGAGAGAGAGAGAGAGAGAGAGAGAGAGAGAGAGAGAGAGAGAGAGAGAGAGAGTACTTATATCTCTTTTGATGCGACATAGAGACTGAGGATAACACGTACGCACATAAATGAAAATAAACATATAGACACATTTGAAGGATTTTGTAAAATATTAGAAAAGTATTATATGAATTGTACCCGATTGGTTTGGACACAATTTATTATAAGCACTGACCAAATGTACAAAATAGTAAATTGAAGGTTATGATTTAAAACATAGGGTGGCTTGGTACAATTTTGGTCCTAAATACATAAAAATTTGAACAAATCTCTTAAACATTGTTATATTGGCATTCGGTCGAGAATATGTAAGTCTGTCTTTATCTTAATAATGTTAAATCGACTAAAAGCTTAAGCGAGAATAAGAAAAAAAGAAAAATAAGAAAGGAAATAGGTATACTAAATAAAGAAGGAAAAAGAAAAGAATGATTGGGAAAACACAGTGGGTATTTCATTTTCGTGTTATATTATTTATTGATATCTTTTCATTGTGCACTTACTAACATTTTAGGAGTTATTATTATTATTATTATTATTATATATATATATATATATATATATATATATATATATATATATATATATCTGCATGAATACATACATACATACATACATGCATACATACATTCATGCATACATACATACATGCATGCATGAACACATACATACATACATACATACATACATACATACATACATACATACATACATACATACATACATACATACATACATACATACATACATATATACGCATTCATGTATGCATGCGTACATACATACATACGCATGCATGCATGCATGCGTACATACATACATACACACACACGTACGTACGTACGTACATACATACATACATACATACATACATACATACATACATACATACATACATACATACATACATACATACAAGTATCTCTCAATCCGATGTAGTAAACATCTTTTCAGTCTTTTATATAACACACGTTACGGAATTCTGAATGACCGCGAAACGATGAATGCGCCATCTACAGGGTAAGCGGACAGACTGCAATGATGGGTAATGGTATGACGGTGCTGACTGTTTTCTCATACACATTAATGTTAACATTTTGTTAAATAAATATACGGCCCTACTCTGACATGTGCATCATATAATGTCCAAGAGATTCATACTTTACCAAAGAATTCAAACACCCAAAACAATGCACTCTACAATACTTAAGATATATATCCTCATCAAACTTCGAAAGGAGTGAAGAACTAGAATTGTCAAGAAATAAGTTCTCACCTTCATATGAGTCATACAACAAATTACAAAAAATACAATAAATTAAAAATAAATAAATATTTACCATTTAAGTTTAACAATGAGACTCAGATTTCTTCTATAAACAACAGCAGCTATAAGTCTTATAAAAATGAACCACCCATGTCTATCCTTACCAATGTTTTCTGATTCTGGTGTTTCAAACCCAATCAGGTCTTCCCCGTTTCCAAAAATAGTTGCAACCGTTACACCTAATGTACCCTTCAGATAGGTTAACGGACGACACGGTTTCGTGCCCTTGGGGAGTATATAAAAATAATAATCATCTAGTCCAATAACTGGAGTATGACTTTTTCTGCTTTTTCAAAACCTGTTTTTAACTTATAAAAAATTCTGTGTTGCCTATCATATCACGTTCACCTTAAATTAATACCTTGAAATTAAACTGAAAAATGGACAGCCAGCATGGGGTATTGATTTTTCGTTCTACTTTTTAAAGATCTGTCTTCAACTTTTAAATAAATTATGTATGTGTCTATTATAATCCGTTCATTTCAAGTTACCAACACCATGAACTGCAAAATGTACATCCAGCCAGTCAGCTTGACAAGCAAATAGAAAGGCAGGTTGACAATAGATAGAAATATTTGTATGTCATTCAATTTTTATCTGGTATCACAACTTACAAATCCTCATAACTTTTTTTGTATCAGGCAAACTTCTCTGTACATATTGCACCATCATGATTATGCTTATAATCTCTCTGGGATTTTTTTTGTTTGAATTTTTTAATTTTCTCCACACACTAAATCTTTTTGTACGTAAAGGAAACACAAATGAAAATACATCCATCGCTCACTCCAAGAGCTTTTTGTTTTTGACCCCAAATGTCTTGGGCTAGACATTATCGGTTGAGTTACGGAGAATTTTCAAAAATCATATAATTTTATCTTGATATGGATAATTACTGACGATCCAAATTATAACTGGAACTGTAAGACTGGTTTAAGATATGTATATTCTGTTTTTCGTGAATACAACGTTAGAGAATACACTTTGAAAATGAGAATGAATATATATATATATATATATATATATATATATATATATATATATATATATATATTCAGATTTCCTTAGCTTTCAGTGTATGTAGAAGGCAGATTATATCATATATTTTAAGTTCACATTTGAAAAACTTGATTTTATAACATAACATCTAAGTTTACTTAAAAGGAATTTGCTTCATCGTCGTCCATAGTAATATGATATAAGGCCTTTCCGACCATAATTTCTTATATCACATATGACCATTACCACAAAGCAAACCTAAAATGACTTCAAGATCATCTTCGATGATCGGGGCACTTATTTTGTGTTAGCTCAGATCGTTAGCATATGTAATATCAAACATTAAGGGGGGAACGGCCTTATATTGTATTCGCTAAGTTTATCTAAATGAAAGTTGTCATGTTAGAAAACGCTCCTTGTAATAATGAATCTGAATCAAATCTTGGAACAGTTTGCGCAGTCACGCAAAATGAAGCAAAAATCACCACAGTGTTGCCAGATCATGGAAACCACCATTGGGGAATCTGAGTTGGCAACTGTCATTGGACGCTGTCCGTTTGGAAACGCTGACGATATTGTCAGAAAAATGATTTCTAAACAACAACTGCCAGTGACGTTGCCGTGCTTGTGGGGATCGTTTTTTGAACCAGTGATCAGAAGCTACACCGGACGAGTTCTCGAAGGAAAACTTATTGGCATCTGCATCAGAGACATTGACGGATTTAGGTACAGTCCAGATGGTTACATAGTCAACGACAACATGATACTGCTGCTTGAGTTCAAGTGCCCGTTTGTCCGAGCTGTAGACAACCTGCCAGAATAAAAGTACCCGCAAGTGTTATCAGGATTAGAAGTCTCGCCAATGGCCTCCAGAGGCTTGCTTGCCGATGTTGTGTTCAGAAAATCTTCACTTGATCAGTTTTTTTTCTTCTAGAGTATGAAAGGAAGTTTCACAATCGAGATTTTAACAAGTACACGCGCAATCGGAATTGTTGGGGTTTTTTTTCGGAGGAACCAACGAGTTCGTCGATCTAGGTACAACATCAGAGTCGGAGTTGCTCGCGTTTTTAAAAGCAATGCTTATGTGCTGAACACACGCTGTTCCTCGAGGAAGAAGACTGGCCGGAGTGTATCAACCACGTCATCAACGTTGTCGCGACAAACTGCCAGACAAGATGATCGCAACGGTGTTGCCGTTCAGACTATGTCGAGCTGTGTTCAACTATATACCACATGAGCCAGGGTATCGTGATGCTATTGTCAAGACAGTGGCCAGTGTCAGGAACAAGGTGCACTTATTTAAAAATGCAATCCCTGTAGTAAATAAAGATAGCAACGTGGATACAGCATTCTGTGTACAACTACTATGAATCAAATGAAAACGGCGATGTGCGCCACAAAAGAAAAAAGACTATGACGGTACCGTTTTGCAACAATGGCCGCTACGCTAGAATCACTGTATACGGTACCAGCAACCCACAAGTTAACATGTTTGCTAGTAGGTTTCTTGTTGAGTGTCATAGTGGCTTGATTCAGCCAGGACTGGTTGTTGATCACTTCAATGGCGTCCCCACAGACAACCATCAAGTAAATCTCCATGTAGTTACTCCGCGTGAAAACATCATGTGCAGAGGAGCTGATAGGCGTAATTTCGGTCCAGCGCGTCCGGTCACCGCGACAAACATCATCACCGATCAGCAAGAACAATTTCCGTCACTGAACAGCGCGGTACGAGAGCTCGAAATACAATTCGCCTATGTCCGTGATTGTTGCATTGGCAAGCAACAGAAAACTTTCTCGACAATCCACACCTGGTGGTTTTCATTCAAGTTCACTCCGAATTAAACAAAGCAGGTACAGGATATAATGTTTAACTTTGACGCAAGCAAAATCCTGGAAGCGTTCGAAGCAGCTAATGCCGCTGGGGTTTATTTTCCATACAACTGGAACGCAGTTGCTGTCGAGCAGATGGCAGCGTCAGTAAAATCATTAAGAGACGTATACCGGCTAGTAAAATCAGCGCTCAAGATTATTTATGAAGCTGCGAAAGAAAAGAAAGATTATTTTGACTACTATGCAAAACTTGCGTGCGAACTAGAAGCATCGCGTCGTCTACTCGCTAAAGAATTTGAAAAACTCAAGGGACAACGATCGCTTTATGATTTTGTCAAAGCAAATTTCGATGACTAGTTGCAGTATTTCTTTGCGTAGATTGTTTCGTACTTGGAAACTATCATCGGCGACATATTTGCTATGATCTCATCAATCGTGTGCAGTTCTTTAATCAGATCCGTCATCGTAAATGAATCTCCGCGCAGGTAAGTTTTTATTTTGTTTTAAGCTTTCGAGTACGTGACGAACGCGTATTTGCATTAATTGATTTTGTTTTGGAATTTTGGTTCTAGTCGTTTTAATCCAGCGTGCATCATGATTCCAGCTCCTGACAATATCAACAGTAATTGGTTAGCGGTAGAGCCAACGCGAACAATCCCACCAGTGGTCAGCAGCATGGGCAGGACTGTCAACAGACGAAGTATTCTGCGATAGTACTGGTAGGATATTTTGAAACAGTAAACTCGCGGTCACGAGAACTGAAGCTTGCGATATATTGTTGAAATATATGATATATTTCATCTCTATCCAACAGGGTTTCTTATTTTTCTCAGTACCAACACGGATAAAAGCTGTCTTTTCAGAGAAAATCAATGTGATGGGCCATATCTATGTTTCTGCTTGGAAAATCGTCCAGTTTTTTGTTGGTTTTTTTTCCTGCTCGCGAAGCGTCGACAAAGTTTCCCTCAGAGATATCCGTCAGCTTGTTGAGAAACCCAGTGACCCAGAGACCCTGCTCTATCAAACGCTGACAGAAAGTTAAGATAATGCAACGCTGCTATTAATGTGTCAGTGTTATACTCGTGGGACACAACGTACTTGACAACCAGGTAGTACGCCTCGACTATTTTTGGCATTCTATTCTGGATAGGAATCGCACCTGGTCGGTATATCTACTACGCGCACATACTCCTCTCTACGCGGCTGCTCATCATCGTCAGTAGCAGCAGCAACACCAGGATAGGACGGTTTGTCCGTAAGCGACATTACCTGCATGATAGTGTCCATATCCTCGTAGTGTAGTCTCGTATCCGCAAAGAACATGCGCTTCCCAATCTGTGTACGCAGTGTTTTTCTGTTTCTGAATTTTTGTTGTTGTTGTTGACAACCTTGTCCATGCAGTCGTGATCTTTTTTGTGATCGTCATCTTCTTCTGTTTTTAAAAACTTTCTGCGTTTGATTTTTTTTATTTGATTACGACGTCTACGATATCAGGATGAAGGTCCGCAATAATGCAGTTTACGACATGCTCGATATTTTTCCCCAACGCTGCAGACTCTCGATTGTTGCAATTTTGAAAAGAGCTCCATATTTCGCAAGCTCAGACTCGAGCAATTCTTGTCGCATCTCAGCAACAGAAATATAGTTTCGGGTGAATGGACTAGCCAAATTAGGTTCCCCAGTCAGTCTTCAGCAACTGACGCCGTTCCTTTAATGCACCGATCACCCCATGGTGATCTTTTGTTTCCGGGTCAACGTCATGTGCAGCGTCAAACAGCAGCTTATGTAGTTCACGTGCGATGCGGGCTATTTCTGCCATGGCACTATACAAGACTGTTTACACTAGATCGTCGACAGAAAACAGTTGGAAATAGGTCAGCTCAGGATTAGTTGGCTTGGCAGAAACACAGTACAGACGAAACACGCTGTATTTCGCTGTGGTTTGCGTCACAAAGAAATCAAGCAATGTTGATCCAATAGGGTTGTGCTTGTGCGCAGCGTGGTCCAGCTAGTGACAGAAGCACCGTGTGCATCAAGTCGCCAGTTGTTGATTCGCTGTGTTTTTCCACTTTGTCCACGCAATTGAAACTTCCAGATCGCTACCTCTGTCGAGACACTTTATTTGGATCCAGAAGTCTGTGTACACTCCAGCAATCGCCCACTCGTTGCCTGTGTTACCAGACGCCAAATGAGTTGTAAATGCAAAGTACGCCAGGTAGTTCACCGAGTACTCTGACGATGCAGACGTGGTAAACCGGTCTCGGTTTCCTTCGTTGCCAACCAGCAGTGGAATAAAACCGACGTTGCTTTTTGCACGTTTGCGATCAATGTAGTACTTGTCGGTAGCATGTGTGTCCAGCACAGGATCCGCTGACAGCAGCACCGTAGTTGCCCGTCATCAGATTTCCTGTCATGGTATCCCCATCTTTGTTGACAGTGTAGTGTTTGAGGTGCAAATAGCTAGGCGCGTTACTGTCTACTGGCACTCCAGAGGTTGGCAGTCCAACAACAGCGTTACTGTTCATCTCTAGAGGCCTAATCGCGCTGATTCCTGTGTCCGATACAAGAAACAATTGCACGTACGCGTGGTGGAGTACACGCAAGCCTTCCGGGGTGTGCACATAATATGTGTGTATGCTCCCGAGGATTGTCTGTCGACAAAAATGCTATGTTCATTTGTTTCAAAGTTGTACAATATAGCAGTTTAGCAATAGTAGTTCCCGTTCCTGATGCTGCAGATGTCATTATCAGGCTTGTCATCACGTTATCGGTAACCGATAAGGTTCCGGTGATGCCCATATTGCTGCTAACAGTACCGTCTGTTGTATCGGTCTTTGTCAGCAGAGAGTTTGTAAGCTGACCATAGCTTACCGCCTGTGTGTTAACATTCATTGGGTACAGTGTTGGCAACCCGTACAGCGTGTAACCGACCATGTTGAGGTTTCCAGCCATTGTGCCGCCAGATACGTTTAGTTTGATGTTGCAGAACAGGTTAACATGAGACCAGCGTGCCGCAGCTGATTCATCGGTTGCCGGATAGTTGTTATCGAGTCCTACGATTTTGTTGATGCTCATGTTGAGGTTTCCAGACATTGTGTCCCCAGTCTTGCCAACTTGGTTGCTGGCGTCAACCTTCCCAGTCGTCCCACCAATAACAGTAGCAAAGGATGTATAGCCCATGTTACAAAGAATGAAGATCATCAACTTTGATTCAGAGCATGTGACCAAACTGTGACACGGGCTTTTGTTTCTGGACTGTCACTACATGGTGATCGGGCCAACTGGGCGTGGTAGACAAACCTGGCGTTGATCATGCTGTTGAACAACGTACTAAGGTTACCATCTACATGCTAAACCCAGGCCAGGACAAGTACAGAACACTCAAGGATTTTAATTATGTTGTTAGTGGTGAGATGTTCTCGATCAAGGACCCTAATGAAATAGCTCCGGTGGAAACGCTGTGTGGCGATGAAGACTCGCCAACATAGACAAGGAATATTTTTCATTGTCAAGCAACAAAAACGTAACGCCATTTACCTGGCGCAGTCGTACTATGACGTGCCAAAGTATGTCAGGAGAAACGCCGACTGCAGAACTTAAAGAAAAGTAGCTAGACGATCTACAAAACCAAAGAGACATAGTGTCCAATCAAAACAGGCAGCTTGGCAAAGTCCTAGGGAAGAGCCTGTTTTTAAACCAGAAGCAGAAACCTTAACAAGTAAAACGGGCACCGAAATATAGTACTACTAGAGTCCGGCTGAGCTTGTTGCCATAGTAAACTACTAGCAGCTAGCAAAAAAGCTGGAAATCAAGGAATCAAGATAGACAACGCATTCACAGAAATACTTTACCATATACGGGCAGCAAACATGCTCACGTCAGGCCAGTACCAGTTACTTTACCAGGATTTGATATCATTGAAACAAGTAGCATAGCATGTATTTAAAAAGCACAATTCTGTTATTTGACTCCAAGTCTGCATCCGGTACCAGCGAAAAGTTTACTGTCAGGTACAGCACGCCCATACAACTAGATCCGTCAGTGTCATATGACATCGCATTGAAACTTGTTTCACAATGTCATCACAAATAATAACAGATTCAAGTACTTTATTAAAGCAACCGACGCGTTTACAATCGCGTTGACTCCTGGCGCGTACAGCATCGTGGACATTGCTGATGAAATAACAAGGCTGATGACCGCCAATGGACACGCTAGCAGTCGCATCAAGATCGAACCAAACTATTCAACGTTAGAAACACGTATCACAATCAGCGGTGGCTACCAGATCGATTTTACTGTCAACAATAGCATCAGAACAATACTAGGTTCTAACGCGTCAGTCTCACCAGGCGATGGCGTCTACGATGGTGATTTTCATGTAAACATCAGCGATGCCAACAGTCTGCTCATCAACTGCTCGATCGCGGAAGGATCCTACGACGCTCGTGGTGGATCTAGTCACGTCATCTACAGGGTTTCTAATGGTTGTTAAGCCTTCATCATTTATCTAATACCCGGTCAATAACGTGCATATGATTCCAGAAATCAATATATCGATCACCGAATAGTCAGAAAATCCTGTAAACTTAAACAACGAAAGAGTTACCTATTACCTGCACATCAAGACCAGTGAATAATGTAACCAGAGTTGTATAAAAATGTGACAAAGACGTGTAAAAGGTAAAATGATTTTTGTCGGATTTTTATCAACGGTGTTTTCGAAAGCAGCTACGATGTTACCCGGACTTGCACGTAAAATGGCACCTATTGCGTTTGACGCAAAAGTAATTATGCCATAGGCGCTGTCGGTGCTGCTGGAAAAGCGGTTGGTGTTAAAATAGCCGACTACATCAAAGGCACACCACAAGTTACACCAATGATACCACAAGTAGCACCAATGATACCAGAAGTAACATCGGTGATACCGTACGAAACGACTGTCAATGAAATTATTTCCGAGATCGCGCGATCACCAGCGGCAACGTGCAATGACCAGCGCGGCCAAGAAAATAATGTCCAATTTAGGAAAAGATATACGACACGAACTAGAATCAAAGATTGTCGATCCACGGTTGCTATTGTCTTCATTGATGGTCGTAACAGGAATCAAACGTCTTCGCTAACAACTTTTTTTGTGTAACGACAGTATATAATGTTTACTAAGTTAACCTCATATTTTAAGCTTTTTCATGAGGAGCCTATCGATCAATCAAGGACAAAATACAAGTACGCTGAGTACGCGGACAAGGATTCTCATGATATGAACAAACAAGGAACCAGAATCATTGAAACGCGTGACGAAGATGTTTACTTGTTACCGCACAAAGCTGTTCTTGAGATCAGAGGCTAGATACGACGAGGAGTTTACCCTGCGGCGGCTCCATACGCTGCAAATGCTCATGTTACGCTTATAAAACACGGCTGGAGTTTATTTAGAACAGCCTGTTATCAGCTAAACAATCAAACAGTCGAGGATATCAGCCATTATTTGCCTGCAGCAAGCACAATAATGAACATAATTACATTCAGCGATGACCACAGCAGATGCTCAGCTAAAAAAACATATTTTGGTACAGAGACACGGGTATTGGTATATCGATTGCAAGAGAATTTAACCTTTAAAATAATACCAATCCTGCTGCTGCTGATAATGCTGTTCTTGGCAGAAACCTTGCGTACAATAGTGGGTTTGCTCTGAGACGAGCGGCAACTTATAGTAGTAATGAAATTTGCATGTTTCTTCCGTTGAGTTCAATATTTGGATTTTGCCGTGACAAAGACACTGTGATCAGAGAAATTAGGCACACTATGATGCTAGAACGCGAAGATCTAGTAAACTATATGCACAAAGCAGATGGAGTTGCAGATGGATATTTTGTTTTGACCGCATTGTTGCTGTGGATGCCAAAAATTACACCATCAATCACTCACGCGACAGAGCTTGAGACTATGGTGGCTCGATTTTCCAAAAAGCTTTATTTTAAGCAAACAAGGGTTTACAAAAGCGTCACCTTTTTACCAGCACTGCTAGCAGTCACGTGACGAGTAGCCATCTCTGCTGGTGATGAGCTGCCACGACATGTTTTTATATCGTTTCAGCGAGCTGTTCGTGACAGATATCAAGAAACAAATAATCAAATATTTCACAACATGGATCTAAAACGTATTTCAGTAAGAATAAAGAGCAAACAGTATCGCGAGCGTGAACTGAAATGCAACTGTGTTGCAGCAAATATAAACTATTCACGCGCGAACATTATACTACATAAGGCGATCCAAAAGTGTCAGACACGTACACACGCACGCAAATCTCCGCGGAAGACATTGCAAACCCGTACATGATATTTCACTTTGATGTTTCCAAACATGATCCGCAACTCAAGAACTAGATGGCTGACATCGAAGTAAAATGGACGCTTGGTGGTGTTAACATCGAGGATTATGAGGTTTACGCTGTAGTACTTTGCGATCGTTATTTGACGATAGACGCTCTTAGTAAAAAATGAACGCCGTTGTTTTGTCTACATAGTCTGGATAGTATGTCTTATTCAGCTGTCAATCGAATCTTAATTTCTAACAGTCTATTGCACGTGCACGCAAGTCTAACACAGGTGCCACCGTCAGATTAAGCAGCAGCCAGTTATCACACACAGGAACGCACACTCTGATGCTGACACAAAAACAACTCGCGGAATTAAACGCTGCTAGACAAGCACGCAAGGGACTGACAATAAAGCTATCAGCGACACAAGTGACACGCGCTGATCCACTGATATCTGCTGCTTTCACTCAGGATGACAGCTATCGGTGGAGCTAACTCAGGTACAATCCACAAACCAACTGCTGGCAGCGGGATTAGTACATGCAAACCACGACGGCGACGACATGGTAAGAAAACACTAGGCTGGAGCGGACTAACAGCAGCGTACTAGTAACAGCAGACCAGATCTAATGACGCAGTAACAGCAGCATATTAGCTGGTAGCAGATTTTGTGTAAACAGCAGTGAATAAACATGCATTAGCAATAGATCAGTCTGTCTCTGTCAGAATCACAGCGTAAAAAAATAGCAGCTGCAACCTCCAGTGGCTGTCCACACACACTCAAACTGTCAGCGCCATAGTTATCCGGGAATGATAACCTCATGGTGACAAAACGCCAGAATGACAAGATCATAAAGCAACGCCGTACAGGAAAAGGAATGACATTGTCAATGACGGCAACAGAGCTGAAAAAGCAAGGCGTTACTTGCAGGACTCGCAGGATCAATTTTACCTGGACTAGTCGGTAAGCTTTTCGGGGGACACGGAATCAAAAAAAAAAACAAAACAAAAAAAAAAAAAACAGCGACCGTGGACTGCAGCTTCCTTGGACGGTACGCCGTTGAGTAATCTTGATATCGAGATCGCGTTGGCTGATGTGCCTGGGTTTTGCTGTGTCTTTCCCAAGGACAGGATGCCAGCACCGATGCGCCGCGGCGAGAATTGTGTTATCAACATCGAAAACTTCTTTGACGGATCAGGTACACACTGGGTTTGCCTATACAACGATGGTAGCGACACAGAGTACATCGATTCGTTTTGGTCTACCACCATGCGATGCTGTCATCCGGTACATTGGGGACCGACGCGGACTAATCTATAACTCCAAGCAGATCAAGCACACTGACAGTGCCGCATGAGAACTCAACTGCGTGTATTACATCAAGTCACGTGCACGTGGCCAACTACCGTTGGACATCCTGCTGGAATTTGATGCGTACCCGGTACTTGACAACGACAAGCTGCTGTTGACAGCGCTAATCAACTGACTGACAGCCAGTGAACTAGATTTGTGTAAACCAGAGCATAATGCCAGCTTCTTGGTGCCTTGTTTGCAGATAAGCAACAGAGAACGTCAACGAAACAACAACAACAACAAAACAAACAAAAAATGGCGGACAATTTTTTCGTCAACTTGCGCGACATGTGGGCGGATACAAATCATCAAAGTTTGTACAGACTGGTGGTTGCGTGCACGAATCGCCAACGTTACTTGTTGTGGAGAGTTAGTGTGACCCAATTGGATAATGAACTGTGCGCATGACAAATATGTGTTACTCCAGGGTAACAAGGTTATAGGCGTTTGCAAATGCTGTAATCGTCATACAATTCTTGGTGGCACCATGGACATCCACTTGCTGATTTGAAGATTGCCAGAGCCCAGCGGCGGCTGGACGTTGCCTGGACACAAAAACATGGGGCCATATAACCCATTGGAAAAGTAACTGGATTAAAACGACCAGCCACTGACAGGAATATAACCCTACAATCAGGTTGACACTGTTGCGATGCAACATGATATATGTTACCGCTACAATCCCGAGGACAAAAAGAGCTGTGACAAAAATTTTTTACAGGAACTAGCAGCGATCAAGCCTACTGGGATGGGAGGACGCTTCGACAAAGCTTTTGTCAAAGTAGTCATCGGAACTAAATACAATCTAGGCATCGGACTCGAGGATTAACTGCACCAACATCTCCAAAAAAAAAATGTTCCGTATCGCAGAGTTATTTCGAATGGCGTAGACGACATTTGGTCAGCAGACTTGATAGACATGCGCGAGTACTCAGGGGACAATGACAGCACAAAGTACTTGTTGAACATCATTGCCATTTTTAGCAAATACGCGTGGAGTATTCCGCTGCGAGACAAAACTGGATCTGCTATCAGAGACGTCTTTGAAACGTTGACACGAAAATCTAACACGCTATGGGTGGACAATCACGGTCAGTTTTGCAACAAAGTATTCGAGTCCTGGTTGGAAAAAAATAACGTACACAAGTACTCGACTTTCAACCAGGGAAAGGCAGTTGCGGTAGACTGATTAAACCGCACTTTGAAAAATATGATGTGGAAGCACTTTACGAAAAACAACACCAGCAGGTACATAGACGTGTAGCCATTGCTGGTTGACATATACAATAACACCAGGCACCGCAGCATTGGACTGACTCCAGTACAGGCCAGTGAACAACGTAACCACAGTCTGGTCGCATATACGCTATACTACAAGCACAAGTACAATGTTGGTGACCATGTCAGATTCTCATAAATCAAGCGTATGTTTGAGAAAGGATACACCCAACTATACCGAAGAAGTATTCGTGGTTGCTGAAATCCTGAAAACTATTCCGGGGACGTACAAGGTCAAGAACATGTTCGGCGAACGTGTAGAAGGATCGTACGAACAAGAACTACAAAAAGCAACGCAGGATGTTTTAAGGATCGAGCGTGTCATCAAAACACCTGCCGTTCAATGCTTAGTAAAATGGAGCGGGTACTCTGATAAATTTAACTCGGGGATTCCTACTGCAAGGATCCAGCGATGGTGCGCTTGTAGAAAAGCTCGTACTCTGCCAGGACACGTATGCTCGTGACAGGCTTGCATTGTTCAGCTTTTTCTGGCAGATTCATCAACAAAAATATATTCATAAAGGTAAACTAAGACTTTATACAATTTTTTTTCCCTGGTAAAGTCCTGGCAAACAACCAGGAAACAGCTCGTGGAACCTGGCAGTTTCTTGGTAAGTCAAGTTAAATTTCGTTAGCTTATTCCTGATGTGGTACTTGCGTGTGTACCGCTGTAGTTGTCGTCGGTAGTGTACAGTCTGGTTCTCGACTTGATTATTATATTCTGGTTCAATCACGATACCTTCGTCGGTCGTCGTACATGTTCTATGTAAAAAGTATTGTATAAATAACATACGAAATTGTGTACTGCACAAATTGCCACGTGCAAAATCCACACTTGGTCGACGCAGCTGTCATCAACGCATACAGGAACCCGAATCTGCAACTCAGTTACAAGTTTACAGTGTCAATTCCAGGGATACAAGAAATTATGTTGACTGACAAGCAACGTTAAAGACTGCAAAAGTTTGGCGAGATCAATATCGTCTACACTCATGATCTGCTGATACACCACAGCATAAGCTGCATGAAACGAACTCGACTAGAGCAACTGTTGAGTCAACATTCCTCTGACACATACTACGCAACACCTCGCCGTTGACAGGTAATAAATGTGATCAGGAATTTGCCGGGTTCCATAAGAGCTTTGTTGGCTATTTGAATGACACACTGACGCTGTCTGAACTTGTGTCGAGCTCGGAAACGAGCATTCGGGACATCTTGACGAATAAGAGATGACAACGACGGAAATATTACTGCTTGATCAAAAACTTGAGCGGACTGATGAATGGACAATACAGCAAAAAAAACAAAAAAAAAAACAAAAAAAAAAAAACAATTTGCTACTGCAGACGATGCCCGTATAGATTCACGAAAGCTGATGGACTCGACAGCGTCAACATTACTCGGACACCGCTGCCCACGCCTAACGCATGTTGAAAACTATGCGCGAATGACACGTGTCTCTGCGGTTATTTACGCTGATTTAGCGGCGTTGCTGGTTCCAATTGCTGGTGGTGACAATGATCCAGATCGGTCATTGACGCGCCAGTACGAAGAGCATGTCCCGTGCAATTTCGCCTACAAGCTTGTTTATGTCAACATAAAACGCAGCAAGCCAGTAAAACTTTACCGCGGCGCTGATTGTGTCACGCACTTCATCGAGAGCTTGCTAGCAGAAGTTGCCTACGGTGATAGCATTAAGCTGCCGTTCGTGATGACCGCAGAGTTCTGTTTGCGGAAAATTACTTGGCGTGCGTGATCATTGTCATGCTACTGGCAGATATCGAGGGGCAATTCTACTCACAACGCTTGAAACCTGAAACTAAAGTCTCCAGACTTTGTTCCGGTCGTGCTGCACAACCTGCGTGGATACTTCTCACACTTGGTCATGAAGCACTTTGGACGTTATCAGGAAATGATCACATGCATTCCAAATAACATGAAACAGTACATGATCTTCTCAATATGGCGCCTGCGCTTCATCGACAGTGTACAGGTAATGAACGCTAGTCTTGATGATCTGGAGAAAAACACGTGTTTACAGACACCAGATCTGAGTTTGGTGACAATCTCAAGTGCAAATACACGACTGACTGGAGCAGATTTGACGAAACCTGTCAGCTAGACAAAAGAGCATTTCTTCAGTACGCTGACAGGGGAGAGTGTGTCTGACGCGGATTACTTGCATGCAAACAATGCTTGGGCAACGTTTGGTATCACCAACATAGAACAGTACCATGATCTTTATTTGAAGATTGACGTACTGTTGCTCGCGCACGTGTTTGAAGGTTTTTGCGATGTTTGAATGAGCTGCTGACTGGAACCTGCGTGGTATTATTCATCCCCGACTATCAGGGAACGCTGCGCTCAAAATCAGCGGTGTCAAACTAGAGCTGCTCACAGACGTTGAAATGTTTCAGCTCATCGCGAAAGCATATGCAGTGGAATCTCTGTTGTCATCCACCTACGCTCTGTTACCAACAACAAGTATCTACCAACTGTGATGCCAACAGCGAGTCATAATACACCATCGATTTCTTATACTATCCTGCTGGTAGCGAGTTCTATGATACTATTACCAAAAAAGTTATTGTCAAGTTCAAGGATGAAACATTCGGTGCCAATAGCTCAGTTTGTTGGACTCAGAAGTAAAATATACTCGATCAAACTCGGAACCGAGACGTAAAAATCGAGCTAAGGGAATGAATCAATAATGTCTTAAAACTATATTGCACGTCAAGACTATCTGTTAGCACTATCAGGAGAAAAACAATACGCAGCAGATGAACACGATCAGGTCAAGTAACCGCACGTTGCACACATGCACGCTAAACAAAATAGGACTATCTTGATATGACGACAAGCGATACGTTCTTGATGATGGAGTTTCCACGTTGGTACATGGACACGTTAATATTACAGGACGAAATCGCGGTGACTTGTTTGCGAAACTAAGGCTATTCTAACGCAAAGAACTGCAATCATTCCGTGGTAGTCGTCGATCCAAAAGCTTTTCTCAAAAGGACCAGGGTAGTGATCCGGAGGAATTAATTTTCTCTCGTCGTTCTTGTACTTCTTACGTTCGTACTAATTGACAACACAGACGTCGATCAGAGGCGACGGTCGATTCATTGATGCAGATCTGGTACCAAAACTCAAGAACTCTTCTCCTGAGTGGTAACAAACAGACCCACTTGCATTTAAATAGCTCATCAATCAGCGAGTCACATCTTTCGTAAAGACCATCATCAAGATCATGCTTTATTTCTTGTAGAATCTCGATCAGCAACGTTTTGATACCTCCGTTCTTAAGCTTGTTGGCGGCCATGATATTATTACTTTTTTTCTCTAACATGACAACTTTCATTTAGACAAACTTAAGGAGTATAATATGAAGACCGTTTCACCCAAAATGTTTGAAATCACATACGATAAGGATATCAGCTAACAATAAATGAATGCCCCCATCATCGAAGATGGTCTTGCAGTCATTTTAGGTTTGCTTGTGGTCATGGTCATATGTGATATAAGAAATTGTGGTCAAAACGGCCTTATATTGTACTACTATCCATTTGTGTTTTGTTAAAATCTTATAAGCACGTGTATTCCCTAAAAGTTGTATATTATCTTCCTTAATAATTAAATTCATATAATAAGATAAGTGTTCTGTACCTTGTACAATTATTATGTTCATTGCTTATTATAAATGAAAATCTCAATTTTACTATGAATGTGACCATTAATATTATTATTTTTATTATTATTATTATTATTATTATTAGTAATAGTAGTAGTAGTAGTAGTAGTAATAGTAACAGTAGTATATAACTATTGTTGTTGTTGCTGTTTTTGTTGTTGCACGTTTTCAGTTATACTATAATACTATTGTTATTCTCTATGCATGTATCATATATTATTACTAAATATCGTTTGGAAGAATAAACAATTGAAATGAAGATATGTATAGACATATCGATCTTGTTTCTCCTGCATACAACATTCCAGCACATATTTTTTTTAAAAAATCGAATAGAAATTACAATTTGTATTGTTGTATATGTTGAAAGCGCCAAATGTCAGATAAAATTACAGATACGGAAGAAGGAAAAATAATATATTTAGATTTGTATGTACTAGTTTGAGACGCATAGATTATTCTAATAAAACGAAACATGTTATTATCAAATCCCTTACAAGTCCAACCAGTTTACTTCATACTTTCAGTTAATAGGTGCTGTCTAGTATAAGTATGATTAGTTATATATACATATTTAGAAATACTGTAGTTAAGAACTAGTATAGTCGTATTGTGATACTAGTCTCTTATTAAGAAAGAACAGCTTTGCAGAGAGAGGTCTTTATTGCTCTTTTACTAGTAGCAATGTGGTTGGTATGGGTGCAAGGGTAAATTAACATTAGCTAGGTGGGTCGCTATTGTTACAAGGGGAAATGCAATACTAATATTCAATATGAGATTTCCCTTTTGTACCTATACATTCGTGTTTGTTTTAACATTTTGGGTCAGTGTGTGTATAAGGGGAAATGTAACGTTAAAACTACACCTACTATACAACACGCCGTTTGGAGTGAGCGACAACAACTCAACTACTATCCAACACCCTACACTTACTATCCAACACCCCATACTTACAATCCAAAAAGCTGCCTGACCAACACCGAACACTTACTGTCCAACACGCTGCTTAGAGTGACCAACACCCCACACTTACTAACCAACGAAAAGGGTAGGATGTAAAAGAAGGGCGTGAAATCACACACTATCACACACCATAGGGTTGGAGAACTAACACATGCTATACTTAGATGCACACAAACATACTATCACACTGGGGTGGGGTTTAAGTTTTAGTTGTAAATAGATATACACAAAAATAAAACACATATATTGACAATGATTGAATATTATCTCTTTTCTAAGAGATATGGGCTACCCCTGGGTGGTTAACCAAAGTGGGTTTACACATGTAGCACCGCTTCACTGTTCTTCTTCTGAAACTTATCCGTACAGCCGGTCCAGAGACTAATACTCGCTTGAGGAATCCTTGTCTCTCCACTTATATTCTAATCTTCCAAATAGATGTGTCTGTAAACTTGGTGATCGCCCACGTTGCCTTGACATACACTGGGCAGTCCGGATTAAATAATGGAGGAAGATTTTATACTAACATGCATCTTGTCAGGTTGTCTTCGGAACAGATGACACAGTAGGCAAACGCGCCTCTAAACACAGCATAGGACAGGATCGAAACTAATTGAGAGGTTCAACCAATCAGAACGAGTGTAAAATAATTCAGTCATGGTGTGTTTTCCATGCGGAATTGCGTGATGTCACTTTTAATATATATATATATAAATATATATATATATATATATATATATATATATATATATATATATATATATATATATATATATATAGATATATGGAATCGTTCCTCAATGGATACAATCAAATCATGACAAATAATCACAAATGATATCCTTTGTCAAAGAATATGATCATTGTATAGAATTATCAACAAGTATGATCAAAATATGGAATTATCAACAACTATGATAAAACAATGTATGGTTCATCAGCAAATATGTTTAATGTATGGATTTATGCTCAGTGTATTGTTCGTCAACAAGTGTGATGCTGTATTAGATCGACTGTCAACCATATAATAATATTGACATTTAGGTTCTATATATATTCCATCAACATATATGATGATATTTCTCTTGTTGCATCCAGGCGATGAACATGATATATTTCTGATCTACAGCTCCCGACAAATAGTTAGGGAAAGACCTCGTGTTGTCCGCTCCTCCCAACCTGCCAAAGGATCCCTCAAGAACCTCCCAGCAGACCCGTTGGTCCAGAACCTTTGTCGCCTCACAGTGAATTAACCAGAATCTTTGGCGCCTAACAGTGGATTAACCAGTATCGTCACTCGAACCAACGTCACTATTGACTGCAGTATCAAGGTTACACAACCCCACAGAGTTCGACGACTTCCCAAAACAGCTCTACAGCTGAAGACAGCTTCCTGTCAAGACTCATCTGTATTGTGACTATACAGAGAGAATTTGGACTCCAAGTACTATCTACGTAGTCACATAAACGGCCAGAGAACTCGAGATAAAACGGGTTCCCACTGCCGTTGCTTTGTGTGTGCATCATTGAGTGAACAGAAATCAGTATTTTCAAATTACCAAGGCTGAAACTATACACCGCCAGGTAACATTGTACGCGGCAACGAAACCCATCTACATTTTCATTCATATATAATGCATAGGCATTTTTGTACACACAATTTCATGACAAAACATCTCAGTGTCTAGAGTACACTCGCCTTTTACCGAATAGTTATAGACCAATGTCTTTGATACCAACTAAAATATAACGCTTTTGCAACGGTATAAATGAATAAAAAATCAATTAATTTGTAAAACAGAAAAGGTTGCTTCTCCTGGCCGTCAGCATCAGGGGTTGCTGATTGGTCTCAATTTCATAACAACTGCCTTCACTGTACAGGAAACTACATATCATAATTTAGAATTTAATGAGAGAACTTGCGTTGCCTTCTGAAACATAAAAAAGCTTTTCATACTGTTTAGGATGATTGCAAGGAGTTAGACCTGGATTATTTACTCTTCTGTATTTAGTCTTTATTGATAAACGTTTGGTCAAGTTTGAAAGCAATAAGCAGACACGATCAGATATGTGTAACAGACTGAATTTTTCTAGTCTTTACGGTAACTGAAGACTGTTCGTCATACACTATAATCTACGACGTATAAGATCATCACAATAACTCGACTACAAACAAGATGTTTTAGCATGTAGATTTTTCGGATGGGAAGAAGAGAGTTACAGTTAAGACTAATAAGGGTCGCCGGAACTATTAGCTGATTACACACAATATGTATACATGTACGTGCAACCTACTGACGATTTCGAAGGACACATTGGCAAGTTTGACATGATAAGGAGAAGTCTTACAAATATGAGAAGATTGCGGGGACAATGTTTGATTACCGGAGATGATATTTAATAAATGTCACCGCTTCTTATGCAAATACTGGGCTTCATTTAATTACATGGCTGCATGTAGCCTTCGTAGGTTGCTGTCATTGCTGTTTATAGCTTACTGAGCAAGCGCAGGATAGATCCAGTATAGTGCATCCGTACGGAGTGCGATATGAGTTATCAAATTGCGGTTCAGCAACGGATTTTGGATAAGTTTTCAATAAAGTATTTTCCCCTGATGTTAATTTCACCAACATATATCTGTTTAGTTGTAAATAATTATCATTTTTACATAGATTTTAAGTCTCAAGACGATTTAGAGTTTTCCAACAATTTTCCAAATTCTCCAATATCGAACACTTTTCCAACAGTCTTCCAACTTTCAAAAGTTTTACAGCTAAATTCCGACTATACAGTATTTAAGGCCCGGGAAAGTTCGAATGGGAATCCAGCAAGCCGGTACACAAGTAACGAGATTGTAGAGCGTCTGAAACCCAGATTCCTTGGGTATGTACAGCAGTATATAATAGTCAGATTTAGGAGTCAATATACCAAGACATGGGTTTCTATTTTAATTTTAGATTTCGGTTACTGCAGTTATTTACTTAATGTTTATTCTAGAACTATTTTTTTTCGCAGTAACAATTTAACTAGCTAACGAGTTTTAAGACATATATTGCTAAGCTGAACTGTAATTTCAGTACTTGAACGTAGAACTTCAATTTCTCGTATTATTCTAACTTTAGTAATTTATTTACTTCTATATTTCATCTAGGATCCATTTTCATGAGTTTGAAATATTTATTTATTCAATATTTAGTTCCTGTCCTTTGAGAAGATTTGTTTGCAACTCCCAGTTATATAAATGTAAATTAGTTCGCCTTGACGTCTGGATACTTTGTAATTATACGGCTTCGTTTGGGTGATCATTGTTGACGTTTTTGCGGCACATATCACCTCTTTCTTATTAATTTGTGTGTGGTCATTGAATGAGTATATTTCTCCCCCTATATCACACATATTCCATTCTATAAATGTATGTTTGATCATTGAATGTATATATTTCTCTTCAAATATCACATTTTCCTAGACTTAAACTCTCAATCTCATCAACTTCTGTGTATTCGTCGGGCGAACATAATTTTCCTCCAGATACCACACCAAACTTCAAGTAGTAGTCGCTTAGGACGTCGTTCAAGGGACACGACTCTTTTCTGTATTGGAAACAGTCACAGGACAAGTTTTCTTCTGTCCAAGAGTGTCAATTATACGAATAAAGATAACCCTCTCAATAGCATCTCCACCTACCCCCACCCCCTTATAAACATATTCATATTAAGGAAAGATAAACTGAGTAGGATTCAAGTCACACAGATACAGAAAGTTGCTGATATTTTCCCCTGCACATCAGTGACTGAAAACAAGTGTAAAAATTGACTGTACAAGAAAAATACCCGAATGTCAGATCGGAAGTCAAAGTTTGCATCTCCACCACTGTGATGGATTCCACTCAATCCAGATGATTGCGGATTATTTGATTTAGCGCTGTGTATTTTGTTTCCATTTTCCATCTTGAATAAATGTGTATAGTATGCAGACAAAGGTCTGACACTGTCATACTTTTGATCCAGTTTATTACACAAGGTGTCTTTAACAAAAAACAAACAAAAAGTGTCAGTAGTGTCTGCGGCTGTTGTATTAAAAGGTGTCAGAGAAATAAAGTACCATACGGACAAATCCGTTACATATGTATACATTTATGCCTTGATTAATCAAGTTCCTATGCAAACACGATCAGATATGTGTAAATATATGCTTTGGTTAATGAAGTACCTAAGCAAAACGATCAGATATGTGTAAATATATGCTTTGGTTAATGAAGTACCTAAGCAAACACAATCAGATATGTGTAAATATATGGTTTGGTTAATGAAGTACCTAAGCAAACACAATCAGATATGTGTAAATCTATGCTTTGGTTAATCAAGTTCCCCGCTTGAGATAGACAGAAGGAAACTACTTTATTCTGCATAAGCTACTTTCTCTTCCTGTACAGTGTCTAACATGATTGAGACATCTCCGGCTGGTTTAATGTTTATGTGACGTCAGCTATGCCCAAGCTTCGGAATTTAACGTGCTGCTAAAGTACAGGGTTGTCCGTGTGTAAATCTGATTTTTTAAATATTTTTTTTTTTTTTTGGGGGGGGTACTTATTTGGTACACAATTAAAGTACATGGTAATTGATCGTGTAAAACTAATAATTATTACATTAACGTGTCGCCTCCGCCTGGTGTGACGTCGTACCTATTATGACGTCAGGAGTTCTCAAATATCGGAATTTCACGTGCTGCTCGAGCACAGATTTTGTCGTGTCCAGAAACTCTGTTCTCAATTGTTTGGTAATAATATATGTACCTATAGCTTTGTGTATATAGTTTATGTACCTATAGCTTTGTGTATATAGTATATGTACCTATAGCTTTGTGTATATAGTCTATGTACCTATAGCTTTGTGTATATAGTCTATGTACCTATAGCTTTGTGTATATAGTCTATGTACCTATAGCTTTGTGTATATAGTTTATGTACCTATAGCTTTGTGTATATAAACTATGTACCTATAGCTTTGTGTATATAGTCTATGTACCTATAGTTTTGTGCATATAGTCTATGTGCCTATAGCTTTGTGTATATAGTCTATGTACCTATAGCTTTGTGTATATAGTTTATGTACCTATAGCTTTGTGTATATAGTCTATGTACCTATAGTTTTGTGTATATAGTCTATGTACATATAGCTTTGTGTATATAGTCTATGTACCTATAGCTTTGTGTATATAGTCTATGTACCTATAGCTTTGTGTATATAGTCTATGTACCTATAGCTTTGTGTATATAATATATGTACCTATAGCTTTGTGTATATTTTATTATCCAGCTGTTTCCAATTGTCTTATATAGGGGTACAAGGGCATAGAAAGAGCACTTAAATTTACAATGTAACAATAAAACGTTCAACTATGCCCTTACTCCTACATGTAGCAATCGCGGATTTCGTAACACAGTATTAATGACTTTGTTCTGTTTTAGGCACTACACAAGGTATCATGTTACAACCTACGAGAAAAACATGCCCCATATATTTCATGTGTTGCGCATTCAGTTCACATTTACTTAAAATCTTTGAATGCAGACATACTGATCACTGATTAACAGAGAGAGAGAGAGAGAGAGAGAGAGAGAGAGAGAGAGAGATTTATTTTCACTACCGCCACCAAAATGTTAAAGTTTCCCGTTTGAAAATGAGACAGACCCAAATTAATATTTATGAGTGCAAAACCCAAGACATAGACAATTTGTCAAGCTATAATAATTAGTCATGTACGAATAACGATTATACACGATTTGATGTGTGCAAACGGTTGCCGGGGACTTTGAGCCCTCTGGATTCGCCGTGGGAATAAAATTCTTTCCACGTCATCTGCCAAACATTTGTACAGCAGTGTATTATCGCTTTAATATGACGCTCATTGCATTCCTGATAAGAATTTGACGTTAAATGTTTTTAAAAATTATAAACAGTTTGTTTGTTTTGTTGTTTTGTTTTTTTTTTTTGTTTTGTCTAACGAAGAAGGGAGCCAATTATTGCTTGACAATAAATAAATAAATAAATACATTTTTAAAGAATAAAACATTTATCTGTCCGGACTTTAACTTAAGTCATGAATTCTGATTGGATGAAATATAAGTCCGACTTAAGTGCATCCACTATAAATGCTTCAATCTAACTCTAGACTTGATTTAACGGACATGCTGAAATTGGCGTCTGCTCTTTCATTTAATTGTTGTCATGCGACTAGACAAAATAAGGATCAGATAGAGTCTAATATGTATGATACTGTGATGTAAAATATACTTATATTACAGTTGACCCGATGATATTACTTTTTCTTGTGACATTAAAATGATTTTGTTCTGGCTTATATGAATATATTGACCTCTAACTCTAAAGACACGCTATTAAATAGATGCTAAACTACAGGATTGAACCGCTAGACTTAACACCTTTAGATTTGGTGAAAAGAATTTAGACGTGAGCACTCAGTGGTAATAGTTAAAAACTTGACTGTTGGTTTTAACATGTGAGCGTAGTATATAATTTTTCATCAATTTGAAAAGATCTTTTTAGAATTCCTTCACAGCAGGCCGCCTACTCTGAAAAAGATATTTGTATTGGCGGTAATTATGCACTTTATCATTCAATTTTCTTTTTATCTATTATGATTGCAGTATATATCAGAAAAGTATTACCAATTTAATTCAATGAAAAATGATTTACAATACTCAAGTAAATGACACATGAAGCTATTGGTCCTTTGACACTGATAAAATTACAAATTTTAGCTATTGTGTGTCATTAGTCCCTTCATGTTGAGCTTGTTAATTTGTATGCATGAAGCTTACTGTTTTGCGACGAAACTGCTTCGATACATAAAGTGATCGCTTTATAGTGGAGAATACGTTTAACTTACAGAGCCCAGGAAGATGTATACCCCAGCACCCTAACGGAGAGAGAGAGAGAGAGAGAGAGAGAGAGAGAGAGAGAGAGAGAGAGAGAGAGAGAGAGCATAGGGACTGAAGATAACACCCACGCACATGAATTAAAATAAACGTGTATGCATATTTTATGAAAGTTAAAATTGTAACGAGACTGTTGTAAAGAGTTAGAAATGTAATATATGAACTGTATCACAATCGGTTTGGACAAAATTTACGATAAACACTTACCAATTGCTCAAAATCGGAAATTGTAGGTGAATGTTTAAAAAGAAAAGAGAGAGAAGGCAGACTTTTCGTCCTAAATACATTCAAATGCGATCAAATCTCTTAAAATATTCTTATAGTAGGTCTGAAATATATGGATCATACTTAAACTTTCAACTGTCAAATCGACCAAATGCTTAACAGAGAAAAAAAAGAGTGGGAATCTGAGTACTAAATAAAGAAGGAGTAAGAAAATAATGGCAGGGAGTATTCACGAAAGATTTGAGTTTACTTATTTATTTTTTATTTATTTATTTATTTATGCAGTTCGTGCACATTCTCTCTCTCTCTCTCTCTCTCTCTCTCTCTCTCTCTCTCTCTCTCTGATGCAATAAACTTCGTTTTCAGACTTTTATATGGCATACTGTGCCATTACAGTCACACTGACAGGATGTCAGTCATGGAAACTTGACTTGGCCAAGAGTCGATAAGTGGCGATCGATAGGATGTGACATCAGACATCACTGATCCATAATGGTATGACGGTATTAATTTTCCCCATATACCTTAATGTTTATGTTTTGCTGACGTACTGGCAATGTTTGCTGACGTACTGGCAATGTTTGCCCTATTTTGAAAGGGCATCATGTATGGACGAAGTGATCGATCCTTGATCGACCAACTGTGACCTCGAAAAATCAACCTTATATGGCCAAATCCATTCTTGATCGACCAACTGTGACCTCGAAAAATCAACCTTATATGGCCAAATCCATCTACGGTACACCGCACTCCCCGAATTCCTTCTATTTGTAAAAGTGTCTCTTATTTCCAACCAAAATTTACTCAGACGTTTAGAAAAGGTATATATGCTCCTTGTGTTCGGCAATTAGTAGCATAATTTAACATTAAACGTTGAATTACTGTTCATTAATCTATGGACCCACCATACAACTGTTGTTGTCTATCGGTATCATGGTACTAACAGTTTTCCCACAGACCTTAATGTTAACGTTTTGTTAAATACATATACTTTCAGCCCTACTTTGATATATGCATCATATACTGTCTAAGAGATCTATCCTTGACTGACTGATTTCGACCCCAAAATCTCACTCCACATTACTGTTATAATACCTAACAGTGATAACTCTTTCATAAATAGACCGGAGTGAAGAACAAAAATTATCAAGAAATAAATTCACTCGATATGAGTCACACAAACATCTAGCTACAAGGAGAAGAAAAAAAAATATCGAAAACAAAATTGATATGACTTAAATTTATTAAGAAGACTCAACTTTCTTGTAAAAATAACAAGATGTAAACAGGTAAAATTCTTACAAAATAAACCAATGACGGCTAGTCTTACCAATTGTTTTATGATTCTAGTGTTCCTAAATATTAAATTCTGCCCACTTCTCATAAATAAGTACTACGGTTTTGCCTAATGTGCCTTTCAATGAAGGTAACTGACATCACATATTCGTTTCTTGAAGAGTGTATAGACGTGATCATTATCTAGTCCAGTAACTGGTGTTTTGTCCCTTCTTTCTAATATTTTAAAATATGTCTTCAGCTTGTAAATAAATTCTACATGTACCTCTAATAACTCCATCAACAGTTACCCATACCATGATCATAAACTGAACAATGGACAGGCAACCAGCCACCTACACAAACCGACAGAGAGACAGACGAATAGATAGATAGATAGATAGATAGATAGATAGATAGATAGATAGATAGATAGATAGATAGATCGATAACAACGATTATCAGATACAGATAATACAATAGTAGCAAGAACTCTATTGTTTTCGTATAAGGCCATTGGCTCAAGTACAAAATTATACAATGAAGAAAATATATAATTGGGTGAACACAAATTGGTATTTTCTAAGTCTACAGTATGGTGGTAAGTCATATAATCACATACATATGACATAATATACACAACTACACAATTTGTAAAGTATTTTTCCTTAGCTTGTAGTCAAATTATATAAAATTTGCTGTTTTTCTGATTACCTCATCAGATTTATTGCAAAGTAAATTGCAAAATATTGCATAAGATGGGTATTCGTAATAGTACTCTTCGAAGAAACGTAAATTTTAATTCTGAGTATTTTGGGCATTTTAATAAAAAAAAATGGAATTCATCTTCACCTTCACCGCTGAAATATAAATAACATAATCTACGTGCCCTATCGACATTTTGTTGTCTACCTGTAACTATATGAATAGGAAGGTGCCCTATCGATATTTTGTTGTCTACCTGTAACTATATGAATAGGAAGGTGCCCTATCGACATTTTGTTGTCTACCTGTAACTATATGAATAGGAAGGTGCCCTATCGACATTTTGTTGTCTACCTGTAACTCTATGAATAGGAAGGTGCCCTATCGACATTTTGTTGTCTACCTGTAACTCTATGAATAGGAAGGTGCCCTATCGACATTTTGTTGTCTACCTGTAACTATATGAATAGGAAGGTGCCCTATCGACATTTTGTTGTCTACCTGTAACTCTATGAATAGGAAGGTGCCCTATCGACATTTTGTTGTCTACCTGTAACTATATGAATAGGAAGTTCTCCTAATCTAAGGAGAGTATTCAACCATCTAATTTCGTTATTTTGAACAACATATAAGAATTTTTCAAATTCTATCAAACTTTTATAATTCCTGAAATTCTTTAAAGGGGTTGATCCATTTACTTCTTCGTGCAATTATTGCAAGTTAAAGTCTATTAACTGTTGTCTAAATTGCACAATAAATATCTTGTGATATCCACACAAAACCAAATCCATAGTTACAAAGTAGCTCTCTAATATAAGTTGCCCAAGTTATTATTTCGCTATCATCCAGTGCCTTTAACATCATGTATCATTTCCTGGGATATCTATAACTAGGCATATGCAACAAGTTACACCAATATTTTATACATCTAATATAATTGTCAATACACATATTTTAACGTCCACATTTACCAAGAGATGCCATGTTTGAAGATTTTCTTCCAAGGGACAAATACAATGTACAGAACTGTTGATGGAATTTCTCTACAGATCTACTATTCTTTTATCCCCAAATCTCCGATGAATAGAGGAGAATTGGCTTAATACGAACATCAGCTAATTTGAACACAATGTTCGGTGATGGAGATCAGAGTTTTCTTAATAATTTCTTGATTTCAATTAAAGCTTTTTTAGCTTGTATAACAGCTCTTTCAATTGCTTTTGACCAGATCAATCTGCTAGTAAACATTACTCCCAAATAGTTGTAATAAGATACAGTTTTGATATTTTCATTACGATAAATCCACTTTTCAAACTTCTTAAGTCGACAACCTTTTCTAAAACAATGATATTTGTCTTATCCATGTTTACAGTTAGACCCCATTTTACACAAAAGAGCTCCATTGTGTCTATCTTTCTTTGTAATTCCAAAACAGTATCAGCAAAATTACACAAGTCATCAGCATAAAGTAACAGAATCATATTTTGTAATTCATTGTCAACACAGATTCCAGCTCTACCATTTTTATTCATTATTGGTAATAAATCATTTAAAACAAGGAGAAAAGGAGAGTTTTTTAATATTCAACCATGTCTCACTCCAAGGTTACATCAAAAATATTCACTTAGTAGATTCTGAGAAGCTTTACAGCTGATGTAATACCTGAAATTATACTTTTTAAATAGCCAGCATCCTACCATGCACACCATTTTGTAATAATGCATACCACAGCCTCTCTCTGTCCACTGAATCGAATACCTTTTTAAAATGGACATATAAGCAATAGAATCTTCCTCTTTTTTTTCGAAAGATGTTTCTGTACCACAGATTGCAATATAAATATATTATCTACTGTCGAATAACCAGCCCAGAATCCCGCCTATTCTTCATGTATCTTATCATACTTGGTGGCCCAAGTATTAAGTCTTTAATTTAAAATTGCAGTAAATAATTTACTGCAAGTATCTAGTAAAGTTATTCCTCTACAATTTTTTGCATCACAGGGATTGCCTTTCTTAAAAAGTGGTATAATGAAACCCTTTCTCCATCTATCAGGAAAAAGTACCATTGAAGAAAATAGCGTTAAAGAGAGGTGTTAAATAACGTACTATGATATATTTTTTACACTTGAAAAATTCTCCAGGAAACCCGTCTTCACCAGGTGATTTGCTACTTTTTAGCAAATTTATAATAGTAGAAAGGTTGATAAGGATAGCAAATTTATAATAGTAGAAAGGTTGATAAGGATAGCAAATTTATAATAGTAGAAAGGTTGATAAGGATAGCAAATTTATAATAGTAGAAAGGTTGATAAGGATAGCAAATTTATAATAGTAGAAAGGTTGATAAGGATAGCAAATTTATAATAGTAGAAAGGTTGATAAGGATAGCAAATTTATAATAGTAGAAAGGTTGATAAGGATAGCAAATTTATAATAGTAGAAAGGTTGATAAGGATAGCAAATTTATAATAGTAGAAAGGTTGATAAGGATAGCAAATTTATAATAGTAGAAAGGTTGATAAGGATAGCAAATTTATAATAGTAGAAAGGTTGATAAGGATAGCAAATTTATAATAGTAGAAAGGTTGATAAGGATAGCAAATTTATAATAGTAGAAAGGTTGATAAGGATAGCAAATTTATAATAGTAGAAAGGTTGATAAGGATAGCAAATTTATAATAGTAGAAAGGTTGATAAGGATAGCAAATTTATAATAGTAGAAAGGTTGATAAGGATAGCAAATTTATAATAGTAGAAAGGTTGATAAGGATAGCAAATTTATAATAGTAGAAAGGTTGATAAGGATAGCAAATTTATAATAGTAGAAAGGTTGATAAGGATAGCAAATTTATAATAGTAGAAAGGTTGATAAGGATAGCAAATTTATAATAGTAGAAAGGTTGATAAGCAAAAATTAAGTTGTATAAACTTCCTTAAAAGTATTATATACAATATCAAATAAAGCACCTTGAAGACATTTTTAAAACTCTGACAGAATTTACCTGAAAATAATATGCGAATAGATCTATATTTCATTTATTTTTTTATGGTATAAAAAGGTAGAAATTCTCTGTTCTCTTCTTTCCATTTTTCTATACCCGGCGATTTTTGTGTACATATTGCACTAGCCTGATCATGCCTACACTGTCTTTACAATTTATATGCAAACAAAAGTGGATCATACACCCTCCTGTTTTACTCCTCGCTTGGTAATAAAAAGTTGTTGACACGATATAATTTACTACAACAGAGCAACATAGCGCTTAGAACGATTTACAAATAATACGCCATACTGAACCTTACAATCATAAAGCATGCAATTTAAACATTCGTCCATCATATTTGATTAAACTGAATGACTCCGTGGTAAACAGCTGAAGGAGTAATAATACTGTTAAATGGTTTAAATTCCTCTTTTGCTTTAATAAATCTTAAGCTGGATATACATTTTACAAACTGTCTTATTGGACTTAAATTTTTTTAAATCTGTACATACATTTTGTATACTGTCTTACTGGACTGCTTTTATAAATCTTACGCTGTACATACATTATGTATACTGTCTTACTGGACTGCTTTTATAAATCTTAAGCTGTACATACATTTTGTATACTGTCTTATTGGACTTCAGTTTTATTGGACAATACTATTTAGACAAGAAAATCAGAGAGTGACTGGGAGAGAGAGAGAGAGAGACGTTTCGCCACAATTTTCTGCGATATTATCTCATTAATTTTGCATTCAGTGGTGTGCACACTGAAAAAGAATATTGTATAATTTGTAAATTTATTCATGTCTCGGTGCAGCATGTAAGCGTGTATACATGTGTGGATTTGTGTGTGTGTGTGTGTGTGTGTGTGTGTGTGTGTGCGTGCGTGGGCGCGCGAGTGTGTATGTATGTGTATGTATGTGTCTTGGCGCGCGTGTCTGTATGCATGCGTATGCATGTTGCTTTGATATTTCGATATTTATATGTTTCTATCACCATCTATATGTCCTTGAGGAGAAAATGCAGAACGTAATAAGTAAGTACGTAAGTAGGAAGGCAGATAATGTAAGTAATTAAATTATTAAACTGTATTAATGCCATTCTTCACAAATTTGTGTAATGAAGGCAAATATGTTATTTTAGCGAACAATTGGGTGCGACTATGTCGTAAGACAAAACGACGGAAATCTTGTCTTCCACAATTTTCTTGTCTCGGTCTCGTGTCTAAGTTTTATACATACTCTTTACTGTATTGCTGTAATACTGTACACAAGATTCATACATCTGAGTTGTAGTACTCTAATATTGCTTACACTGTTTTCCCCGCAGTGGAAGTAAATTTGACAATTACTGAAATATATACAGTTTTGATCCAGAGCATCCACAACTTCTCACTAAATAATTGTGAGTGTATACTATTCACTGGAGGATTTTTTAAATTTTCTAAATTTATTTATTTATTTTGTTGTTGTTGTTGTTGATAGATCTAACTAATAACAATTAGATAATTTTCGTCAAATTTTGGCCTCCACACAACCCTCAGGGAATACATGTAACATAAGGCTTTCTTAAACTCTGAGTCTAATGTGTAATTTTATGTTGTAATTAAACAAGTATCAAATGTGCAGATTCTGTGCAGCAACAACGATCACGTAAACGCAACATACATTTTGTACCCTTAGGCATAAGCATTGATGGCCGAGTCGAATAGAGGCTTAGGTAAGACATATCATTTCTTAAACAAGCTTTTCTGGGTTCAAACAAGAACGAAATTTAAAAAAGAATTGTTTTAAAGCCTTATTGAAAATAAGGTTCTAAGATACACAACAACAACTATTAGCCGTACATTGAAGGCAGCTACAGTACACAAGCTGCTGAACACATTTTTCAGAAAATACATTTTTACAGCATGATAATTGTGAATATGAATTAATTGTGAATTTTTCATCATTTTTATTAGAATTAGTTTCTTCTTCTTCTTCCATAGTAATACTATCAGTAGTGGAAGAATAACGCTGATCAAAAATAGTTTCAGATTTTTTATACTGTTTTGTTTTATTGACTCTTAACATTTTTTCTGTACTCTCAACAAATGTTCCCGTCATATTTGTCAGCAAATGTTCGCAAATAAAGTTTGGTACTGTAGCAAGTAAAAACTCTTCAATAAATACAACTTTGCGCTCATCCGTTCTTTCATGATCTGGCTAGTTTAGGCCAGTTCAGACTAGTTCAGCGTATACTCTTTGGTAAAGTCAGATGTACTCAGTCATCCGAATTTCTCGTACCGGTTGGAAATTTTTTATTTCTTTCTTTTGTTTTCTTTCTCTTTTATTTTAAAACTAATTTTGCATGATTGTGCCTGCTGTGTATGGTTTGACATCGTGCGCTTTTGTGGCGTCAGCTGTACTAAAACATCGGAATTTAATCTGCTGTTGAAGTACAGAGTTTCCGTGTGTAATGTCAATACACTATTGCTTTTTCAGTTAAATTAAAAAAAGTATTTTTGGATATGCGAAAAATGGAATGGTACTTTTTATCATTTGAGATTAAAATTGGGAAATTCGTTGAGGCTCACAAAAGATAATGATTTGACTTGTTTCATACGGTCCATCGGAACTGAGCACACTATTTAAATTGGTCGCATTGATATCTGTATCCTTGTGTTTGTGCAAGTTAGAAGTCTACCAAGTTTAAAGAAGCAAGAATCTTTGTCCTCGAGGATGATTTTCATAGGCTGTATAATGATAACAATATTTCACACATTTGAAAATATTGTATAGTTTCACACTCTGTTTTCGAGACAACTCAGTACTGTATGAAATCTGAACACTCTCGGCCTTTTCCGTCAAGTCGAGAAAAAAAAAACATCGATGTAATTCGCCACCTTTAAGAACTCTATTCGGAATTACTTTTGTTCACATGGCACAATATCGTGGCGGAAGGAGACAAAGTCACAATTGGAACATTGTCGGCCTTTTATGTTGCAACATATGTGGTACACTCCGCCAGAGGCGAATCACCAAACCCATAAAATGTATGTGTATTCCCACAACTGCTTTCGAGGTCATTTCTCGACCGAACGGAAATGGCCGAGCGGTGTTTCGGTCCTACTGTATGTTGTTACCAGTAGTGACTACCCTTTTCTGGATAACCCGAGTGTCTAGGGTTTTATTGTTTCTACATGATTGATATATGAGTATATAATATATACATCATACACTTTAGTTTCTCCTTTATACCTTGAAAATTGACGGTTCTATTGACGGGAAGTCGGAAGTGTCATGTCTCGTCGTCATAAGTTATAAAAATACCCTTTTCCTTTTTTTTTGCAGAGAGCAGAAACAAATGTCTTAGTAACTGAAATATTTGTTGATATATACCTCGACCTGTCATTCTCCTGGCACCAAGACAATGCCAACATTAACAACTGCAACTACTACTACTACTACTGCTACTACTACTAATAATAATACTACACTTTTTGCAGACTTGCTGCAGAATCGCTGCCCTAGAAAATTTGGCGCTCTTTTATGAACGATGAGACTATCATGCTTTCCTATACATGTCGTTGTTGCTGTTGTGTTGTTACAAATAGTTATTTAACACTAATATTCTCAGATAAATTGAGTACTTCCAAATTGAAATGGGCTGGATTGGATAGTTAATGTCTTTTGAAAACTAAAACTAAATTTCTACATTTTAAAGAACTCTTTCATTTCCTTTTAATTGATCTGAATTATTTATTTTTTGACATCAGAAGCCCATTTTTGGACCCAGTGTTAGGTAAAATTTACTTCACAGGCCATTAATACTGCGCAACTAGTTTCAACGGGCCCTATACTATATTTCTGGGGGTTGTTTTTCTTCACATGCCTGGTGGTACTCACTGCTGATTGCTTTCCATTAACGCTCTAACCTGAATTCAAACAGTCATCCATATTGCTAAAAGTCAGATTATTAACGACTTAGTTATAGGATTAAACTACAAATACCACCTAGATATTGCATGTAGGTTTTTTACACCTGTATATTGCATGTAGGTTTTTTACACCTAGATATTGCATGTAGGTTTTTTACACCTAGATATTGCATATAGGTTTTTTACACCTAGATATTGCATGTAGGTTTTTTACACCTAGATATTGCATGTAGGTCTTTTACACCTAGATATTGCATGTAGGTCTTTTACACCTAGATATTGCATGTAGGTTTTTTTACACCTAGATATTGCATGTAGGTTTTTACACCTAGATATTGCATGTAGGTTTTTTACACCTAGATATTGCATGTAGGTTTTTTACACCTAGATATTGCATGTAGGTTTTTATGTGCAATTGGAATCTAATACATAAAATTGAAGAGGTGCTAATATTATTTTTGCTTTAAATCTATTGAGTATGTACAGACAAGATAATTGATCGTATGAAAACGTCCAAACAAGACAACAACCTCCACATGTTTACCGAGTATAGTTTATACATAAGCGCTGCTCTCGCATTTCAAGCTTTCACTATCTTTCCGATGCCAAATTTTTAAAGTTGCTAAGTGCCTGTTATGTTTACAAAATTTGTATAGATATTTGATAGTTGTTTAAACATGCTTTTAGGAAAATAAGAGACGTTACTTGGTCATGTACAGAGAAATGTGTCTGTCAGGACGTTCTTTGGGTCGTACAAGTCCTAACCTTATTCAAGGTAGAAATTGCTAAACTTAACCTGATAAGCTGAGGTATTTGGTAGATGTGTGAATAATTTTAAGTTTGTTTCGACCATATGGTAAGGGGTAGCCGTGGCGGGGAGCGTTGTGGGGGGGGGGAGGGGGTAGGGGTATGCATCAGGGAGGGCTTTACTCCACCACATGGTGTAGGAGAGCCGTGGTGGGGAGTGCGGGTTCATCGGAGAGGATGGAGTGAACAATCAAGAGAAGCTTGGAAGTGGTACTTCTGTAATCACATAACTACAGATTTATTTTATGTTTAAACGTTTGATTCACAATGGATGAGTAGTTGACACTTTAGTTCTACCTGTACCTTGCAATATCAGGACTTTGGAGCTAAGGTCGAATACAAAAATGTTTTCAGGAGTGTTGCCATATACCTGTAATCTGGCAACTGATGCTGGATTTTAGGTATTTCTGTATCAATTGTAACTTAAAAAAGGGTTTCTATATTCAACGGCCATTTTCCCACATGTTTAAAGAGCTTTAAAAAGCAACATGATTAAAAACTTACCATTCGAGGTCTTTTATTTTCGGTTACTGTCGCTATTTCAGCCAATTACTACCATTTGAAATATTGTAAATTACGCGCAGCTTCGAAGCTCATAATGGTAGATTTCTTTCCATATTGTACTTTAAAGTATCAGGAACTTGTAGACACATGGTTGTTAAATACCCGGATCACGTTCGTTAGGTAAAACTCGATGCAGAAATACCATACAGCAAGTTTAAAGTACTGGATCGCCTCGAACTGGCAGCTGTGCTGAAAATGTCCATGTGTTTGAACTTATCTCTAAACCCCAGTCATTTAGCAAAGGACTTGTCGAACAAAGCCAAACTCAGCTATAATTGGTCACTAACCCTCATGTCATACACAAAATTTAGGTATATGAACACAAAAATCTTATGTTACAGGATTACTAAATCTTATAAATAAACATAATACATGTTTATTTGCCTTACAAAATGGAGTTGTATAGGCAGATTCAATGCTTGACAATTGAAACACTATACTATGGAACCTATACATCTCACTTAATGTAGTCTTACTTATGCTATTAAGTCAATGCAAATCTATGTAGTCTTACTTATGCTATTAAGTCAATGCAAATTAATGTAGTCTTACTTATGCTATTAAGTAAATACAAATCTTTGCAGATGATATTGAATTCAACGTTAAATTCATTTCATAGACGATGAGATTTACAAAGTGCGAGTCTAACAAGAATACATCATATTCAGGAAGAGTAGACCATGTTTGTCACAGAGTGGAGTTCAATTTAAATATTAAATGCAGCCAAGTTGACTGTAAAGCAGTTATTTATATCAACTCATTGTGAATATTCAGTATCATTTGGGGTAATAGCAAATAACATTTGAAAAATATTTCTATGGGTTACGTGGAAATTGCAGTAAGCTAAGTGAACTCAAGTTACCTACAAGCAAATATTTAATTAACCAGAAGGATACATTTGCATGAAAGCTATTCCTTAACAGAAAATGCATAAATATCAACGATATCCAATATTTTTTTTACATATTTCATAATGAGATTTTGAAATATCTCAGTGGGAGAAAAATTATATCGCCACACTGGCGATATCACTTTTATCGCCACAGTGGCAAGATCACTTTTGGAACTACTTTTTTCCCCCATTTAGAAAATATATCTGTCCCTATGTACGTTATTCAAACCTGTATTTCCATATTTAGGCCTATTTCATTCTTCTTCTGATCTCTCTCTCTCTCTCTCTCTCTCTCTCTCTCTCTCTCTCTCTCTCTCTCTCTCTCTCTCTCTCTCTCTCTCTCTCTCTCTCTCAGGATGAACAGATCTTAAAATGTGTCGAGACTGTAGACCCTCTAGTATACATTTATTTAATCAATGAGGAGGCACCATAAAAAATGCCTAAAAACAAACTCTAAATAAGAAACAAGCAGGCTTCAAGTATTAACTTTTTTAATTAGTTTTCCACATGATTCCTGCAAATTATTAGTCACTGAACTTACACGAACTGTTGCTATTCGATATTATGTCACCCATACAGTATCGTCTGACTTTTAGACACTACGACAAACGGACACATTGTTAGGAAAAACGATTGGTTAAATATAGTAATAAAATGGTTTGGGTAGTGATTCTAAATCTCAACACAACATTAATCATGTTTGAAAACGATGGAGGAATTTTGCAATCATGAGTTTTGATTGCAAACTGAAATTAAATGAGAATCGAAACTTGGGTGCTGCGTTTGTTACCGAACTAAAATGCAAGCTTGCCAAGGCCAATAATTCACGTTTGAATGCAGAAATGAACAAAATAAAGAAACAAAATCCATACAAGTAAACTCACAATCAATAAAATCTTTTGTTTAAAGATGTTACTCTCTGAAATCTGTCGGACGTCACCGCTGCTAAGTTTCTACAGCACCCCAATCCAAACAATGTTCACTGTATCAATCCGCGCTAGAAATGTGCAAAATAAATTAAAAATCTCTTCATTTTTGTCTGAAAAAAGTCAATAATTTGACAAAACACACAATTTGAAGAATTATTTTAAATATCGAACTTCTTTTTATCGATTTAGTAATGCAGCCGTTAATCGCATTGGCACAGAATGGAGAAACATCCATGCAAATCGACGGCTTTTGAATAAAAATATATAATAAAAAGAAAATATACGTTTTTTTTTACTATATATAAGTAGATATTTCACTCGTGAAGTGGAAACATTTTGTATTGTCACGAGTGGCAAAATATAAGTTCCCCACTTCACTCGTAAATCTACAAAAAAGAACGTAGATATCCTCAATTTATCGAGTATTTCTTAATAGCTTTACATTATAGCACACTCATAGACAAGATTTAACTTTATTCTGTAAAGATTTCACTGTTAGCATATATTTAAACCCTCCCATAAAGTCAGACTAAAATATCTTTCCGATTCTAACAGACACAAATATGCACACATGCACAGAACACGTCTTCAAATATATCTACTAATATTTTAACATTTTTACAAATTGAATTTTTTTATATAAAAAAATTACGCTAAGCATAACACAGTCTTAGATTATTTGGGGTGGGGTTGGTGTTTAGCAGGAGAATAACTATTTCTTCCCGAAGTAATTATAATAAAGTACCCTGCTCAAAGACACACAACAATGGCCGACACGTTTGGTGGCTGGGCGGGATTCGAACCAGCAACCCACTGATTTGGAGTCTCGTACACTACCAAGGCTCCCCAAATAGTCCGTGAGGACACTTATCTAAACTTAATTTTATCCCGCTCCTTAGTATTGTACATAAATAAATACATATTTGTGCGTTGAAAATGGTAATTGTATGTCTTGTAGTCTCTTTTTCTTGGCAAGCAAACCAAATCATCAACTTGTATGAACATCATTGTTTCAATTCAGGTGATGAATTCTAGAGAAAAAAGGAGTCAAGGAGACCAGAGCTGTAAATATCCATGACCGACGATACATTGCAGACTCGGCCATTTTATATTAGTCTTGTCTCGAATATCCGTGACCGACGATACATGGCAGACTCGGTCTTTTCATATTAGTATTGTCCCATATCGTAAAAACGTAATCAAATAAAGTTCGTTTTGGAGTCCGGCTCTTAAAGTTGGTTGAAAGCATTGTTCCGAAAAAAAATGTTTGCTGTTTTACAAATAACATCGTCGTTAAAATTGTTGTTTTGTTGACAGGCAAATAACATCGTCGTTAAAATTGTTGTTTTGGTGACAGGCAAATAACAGCGTCGTTAAAATTGTTGTTTTGTTGACAGGCAAATAACAGCGTCGTTAAAATTTTTGTTTTGTTGACAGGCAAATAACAGCGTCGTTAAAATTGTTTTTTTTTTGTTGACAGGCAAATAACAGCGTCGTTAAAATTGTTTTTTTGTTGACAGGCAAATAACAGCGTCGTTAAAATTGTTGTTTTGGTGACAGGCAAATAACAGCTACAATGGTTATCATATAGTATACACAGTCTTTAGCTAAACAATTTTACGAATCTGCAAAATCAAAATCACATTTGCAATGAAACCATTCCTTAATTCCAGGTTCTAATATACGTCTCGGTAAAAGTTTTATGGTATATAACTGAAGAGATGAGGCTAACAAAATGACTTTTAATCATCGTTGGTAACAGCTCACATACTAACTTCATGACCACTTACACATTTTACATCATTCGTACATCTTTTCGTTCTTTCACTACAACACTGGTAAGGAGATAGATTTCGTTTCGTCCTGCATGCTCAACAACATAGCCACTGTAACCTATATTTCATTCTTCATTGTCTTTGATCGAGTTTTGTCTTATAATTCATACCTAGCGCATAAATCATCAAAGGGTAATTAAAATATTTAATGCGCCTCTGGTACAAGCTTACATAATAAGTCCGTGACTCTGGTACAAGCTTACATAATAAGTCCATGACTCTGGTACAAGCTTACATATGAAGTCCATGACTCTGGTACAAGCTTACATACTAAGTCCGTGACTCTGGTACAAGCTTACATACTAAGTCCATGACTCTGGTACAAGCTTACATACTAAGTTCATGACTCTGGTACAAGCTTACATACTAAGTCCATGAATCTGGTACAAGCTTACATACTAAGTCCATGACTCTGGTACAAGCTTACATACTCAGTCCGTGACTCTGGTACAAGCTTACATACTAAGTCCATGACTCTGGTACAAGCTTACATACTAAGTCCATGACTCTGGTACAAGCTTACATACTAAGTCCATGGATCTGGTACAAGCTTACATACTAAGTAAATGACTCTGGTACAAGCTTACATACTAAGTCCGTGACTCTGGTACAAGCTTACATACTAAGTCCGTGACTCTGGTACAAGCTTACATACTAAGTCCATGACTCTGGTACAAGCTTACATAATAAGTCCATGAATCTGGTACAAGCTTACATACTAAGTCCATGAATCTGGTACAAGCTTACATAATAAGTCCATGACTCTGGTACAAGCTTACATACTAAGTCCGTGACTCTGGTACAAGCTTACATACTAAGTCCGTGACTCTGGTACAAGCTTACATACTAAGTCCATGACTCTGGTACAAGCTTACATAATAAGTCCATGAATCTGGTACAAGCTTACATACTAAGTCCATGAATCTGGTACAAGCTTACATAATAAGTCCATGACTCTGGTACAAGCTTACATAATAAGTCCATGACTCTGGTACAAGCTTACATACTAAGTCCATGACTCTGGTACAAGCTTACATACTAAGTCCATGACCACTTCAAATTTGTCCATCATTTGTGCATTTATTCGGCCTTATACAACAACACTAGTAAGGGGATATATTTCGTGGAGTCCTTTATGCTCAGCAACTAGGCCTTATACTGCATCACAAGTAAGGGGATATATTTCGTGGAGTCCTTTATGCTCAGCAACTAGGCCTAATACTACATCACAAGTAAGGGGATATATTTCGTGGATTCCTTCATGCTCAGCAACTAGGCCTTATACTACATCACAAGTAAGGGGATATATTTCGTGGAGTCCTTTATGCTCAGCAACTAGGCCTTATACTACATCACAAGTAAGCGGGGATATTTCGTGGAGTCCTTTATGCTCAGCAACTAGGCCTTATACTACATCACAAGTAAGGGGATATATTTCGTGGATTCCTTCATGCTCAGCAAACTAGGCCACTGAAATATGTATTTCATGCTTTATTGCATATGTTTCATTTTGTCTTATTGTTGATATCTAGTAGATAATTCATGAGAGTGTGACGAAACGTAATGACTGGACGAATCTATTGCCAGCTGCTACCTTTGCACATGAATAGGTCACAGTGAAATATAATTTGGAGACTTTGATTTTGGAAACATTGTTTTCAGTGTACTGATGAAAATTGTTTTTTATGGAAGTGCTGTCTTTGCTTCATTCAAAAAGAATGACAGTCGCTTTCTCCAATCTTGACATTCCATCTGCATTTTCAGAGAAATACTAGTCAGAAGAAAAGAAAACAAATCACCAAACAGCTCAATATTGATACAACTCTGATATTAATGCAATGGGAGAACTGTGTTTGCTGCTTGCATAGAACGACTGGCTTTCAAGTCCAATCACAACATTCCAGATACATTTCCTGAGAGAAAGACTAGTCTCAAAGGAAATAAAATATAATACAACTAAGTTTTGATAACGCCCGGGATCTTTGATGATAACATTGTACACTACCAGGAACACAAATAATGGGAACACTGACAATGAGAAAAGAAATACATATACGAAATGAAATCCCTGGAAATATTCTCATATGCCGTGCGTGTGTATCATAAATACAACTGTACACACATATCTGAACACAAAGAAACATAATTTTAACTGATATGTATTGACAGTCAAAGCATTCCTCCTCGTTAGATTTTAATACATTTCGGGAAAGCTTTCATGGAATTTAACCCAAAGGAAGAATAAGAAACCTGAGTTTGAAATTATGTTACCCAACTCTGGTAGCTTTAGTGCTAAGATCATTAAAGCATGCAATATCTTCTCATTGTTTGTATATCTTTACATCCTGAAACTACAACACTGGCTAGGGATCAATTTCATGAAATCCCGCATGCTTACGAAACTAAACTGTAAATAAAACATGTGGAAAGTGTGCAAAACTCAATATCACAAACGTGATCGTAGATTAACTCTACTTATTCTGTTTCAATATCTGTCATTAATGATGACTTGGAATTAGTGAAGACTGGTAATTCTTTATAACAGTTATGGTTGTTTGATATTGTAGTATTATATATCAATCATAGTTCTTCTTTGCCCACCGCCACTAAATTCATGAATCTGTTTTACAACTCCCTACGTTTTGTGTCAACCTCTGAGTCCACCGCTGTAAATGCATTTACATTCCCCATGTAACCAATCCTTCTTTTCAGGTAATAGTACATATTTTGGAAAACAAAGTATCATGGGATATAAACCAAACAGAGAGGACCAACAGATCCAAGTATGTATCTATTTAATCCTCTCTCTCTCTCTCTCTCTCTCTCTCTCTCTCTCTCTCTCTCACACACACACACACACACACACACACACATCCCGGTAAAGCAGACTGTCAGAAGAAAATAAACTAAACAACAGTAAGATGTATACATTTATTGAACTGGAAAGAGTCAAGTCGGCTTTGCAATGCCGAAACTTGTTTCTATTCAATAGTCAGTGTCGTATGCCAGTTGCGCTCTACGACAAACGGTACACATTTTTACGAAGGAAAAAAAACTCTTGATTAAATATAGTGATAAAATTGTATAAGTAGTGATTTTCACTCTCATCAAAATCATAATCATGTTTGAAAACCATGGAGAAATCTGGCATTGATGAATGTTGATTGCAAAGCTAAATTAAGTGAGTATCAAAATATGGGTGCAGCGTCTGTTACCGAACTAGAGTGCAAGCTTGTCAACGTCATACAAAAATTCACACTTGAATACAGAAATGAAAAAAATAAAGAGCCAAACTCGTTACAAGTAAACTCGCAATAGTTCAAGTCTTATGTTTAAAGATGTTGAGCTCTGAAGTCTGTCGAATACGACCGCTCTGTAATGTTTCTACGGTACCTGAATCCCAACAATGTTCACTGTATCAATCCGCGCAAGAAATGTGTTAACGAAAATAAAATTCTCATTTTCGTATGAAAACAGTCAATAGTTTGATAAAATACACAATTTGAAACATTATATGTACAAGCTATAAAATTGTAAAAGTAGCTGTCCAAAAATATTGTTAAATTTCGGAACTTCTTTTTATCGATGCAGTAATGCAGCCATTAGTTGCATTGGCGCATAAAGAAGAAAATAAATCCATGCAAATCGACGGTTTTTGCCTGTAGAAATATATAATACAAATAAAATCGACATTTTGTTTAGTAGATATAAAGAAATATTTTACTCGTGAAGTGAATTTTTTAAAATGCAACTTTAGTGGTATTGGCGCAGAGAGCAGAAAATAAATCCATGTAAATCGACGGTTTTTGCCTCTAAAATATATAATAAAAAGAAAATCTACGTTTTGTTTAGTAGATATAAGGAAATATTTCACTCGTGAAGTGAAAACATTTTGTATTGTCACTTGGGACGTGGAAACATTTTGTTTTGTCTTTCGTGGCTCCGATACAATGCTTCTACTTCACTCGTGAAACAATTCCTTACATCTACTCAAAAAACGTAGGTATCCTCTCTCTCTCTCTCAGAGATTAAAGAAATAAAACTTGTGTCATTGTCATTACAACATTACAAATCTGCAATTGTATTTGTAAGAAATATCTTTCATTTGATATCCTGTAATAGACTGGCTGAATATAAGCTGTACATCTGTACATCATACTTATAATTACTATAAGATATTACACTAAATTATAAAATTGTCTGTACAAATATATATATTATCCCTATTCTGAATAACCTTGTTCAGTTTAACCTTTCAGTTCCTTGTATTCTGTCCTGAAATTGTATGCTAGTTTTTATTTCTTATCTGTTTTTCTAGCATGACCTCAGCTTCTTGTTGCTAAAACTTTCAACGCAGTTTTTTTGCAACTGTATTCAACCATCATTTAATAAATTCTTATATACAATACATTCCTTAACTGTATTCAACCATCATTTAATAAATTCTTATATGCAATACATTCCGTAACTGTATTCAACCATCAATTAATAAATTCTTATATGCAATGCATTCAATACATTTTAAAGTTTGGAAAAATTTATAGTTTTAGTGCTCCCTTATCTCCAGGTAGACATCTTTACTATATAGTTCGTAGTTCTGTACTTTTATTTTCATATTTATTTATAAATTGTTGGAATTGTCACGGATGATTTGACTAATGTTTTGGATTGTATCGGATGATTTTACTTTTTTGTAATTGAAGGCTTGGTCCAGGCATTAACTTCTTCATTATTATGTTGAGTTTGTTTTTATCAAGAACTATTGTCACTGTATTATAAAATGTATATAAATTTTAAATAAAATATATCTCAGTTTTAAATAAAAATGTATCTCAATTTTAAATAAAATGTATCTCAATTTTAGATAAAATATATCTCAATTTTAAATAAAATGTATCTCAATTTTTTGAATAAATGTATCTCAATTTTAAATAAAATGTATCTCAATTTTAATTAAAGTCTCTTAATCTTAGTTTTCTCAAAGGATAAGCTACAAATTTTGCAATGTTTTTTCGAAGTTCAGAAAGATGATCCGTATTTCCAGCTGTAGATGAAACCAACTGGTGAAATTGTTCGCAATAATACAAATTATCGATGTACCTATGATTTTCATGATGCTTTTCGTAATTTGACACTTAACTTGTAAATTTTCAAACGCAGTATATATATATATATATATATATATATATATATATATATATATATATATATATATACAGTAGATGCACGAATCGGAAAGAAATTGTAAGGTGTAATATTGATTATGAACAAAATCCTCACACATCAACTATACGTGCGTTTGTCGGCAACTATATCGAAAAATCGACATAATGCTAAACATATTGTATTTATAGTCAACGTGCTTCTCTATGAAGCCAGCAAATTGTTCATGAAGTTTAAATTTTGACGCTAATCCTGTGGTACGAGAGTATACACTTGTAAGAGTCATGCATATACAAAGTAATTTAAGAATATATCATATGGACACTTGACAAAGAAATCTAAGAATATATCATATGGACACTTGACAAAGTAATCTAAGAATATATCATACGGACACTTGACAAAGTAATTTTAAGAATATATCATATGGACACTTGACAAAGTAATCTAAGAATATATCATATGGACACTTGACAAAGTAATCTAAGATTATATCATATCGACACTTGACAAAGTAATCTAAGAATATATCATATGGACACTTGACAAAGTAATCTAAGAATATATCATATGGACACAAATAAAATCCATAATACCTTTTACTTTGATATATTTAGCCTGCTACAAGTAATAAGGTTTATATATAAGATACATGTATTTATAAATTAAGTTTCTGTTCTATGTAGAATTTGCCACGTTACATAATCTTGTTACACTCATTATGACGTGTTTATATGAATCATGTGATTTTATTCAGTACAGCAAGACATTCCTCACAAACAAAATATTTAAATTATTCCAACAGAGTCCACGGGCTATTTTTGTTTTAGTAAATTACTTCTAAAGAGGTCACAATTGATTTGGATTAGCCCATTTAAACGCTAAAAAAAAAGATGCAAAATCATTCACTCTTGAGGAATTTGAAAAAGCTGACAAAAGTATTGGACGGAAATAAATGTCCGATTTTAAGATGTCCTACATGAGGTCCAAACGAGAACCGTCTTTATTTGAACATCATCAGCCTGCAATACAATAGTATTGGACGGAAATAAATGTCCGATTTTAAGATGTCCTATATGAGGTCCAAATGAGAACCGTCTTTATTTGAACATCATCAGCCTGCAATGCAAAACAGTAGTATTGACCATTTAATAAACTTATGAGAACGAAACCTGTTTCAAAATAGCATTGTCACAAATATTCCAATTTGGCTATTTATTTTTATTTTTTAAATTTGTTAGAACAAGGTGGTGACTGATGTCATCAGAATAGTCTATTATACAGGTTATGACAAACTAAAATCATACATTCAGATGGAACATTACGTTGACTTTGTTTACGAGATCCGTAACTTAATTTAAAATAACTTACATGAAGATTATATCTCTGACACAAAGCAAAATAAATCCGAATGCGAACATTGTAACCTATGGCAACAACGAGGCATAGATTAATTGACAAGGCGCCTGGGTTTTTTTGTTATTGTTTGTTTTGTTTGGTTTTTTTTGGTGTTGTTGTTTTGCTAGCAGTACGTACAGTTGCCCATTTAATTTGTGGGGATATTTAACTGTTAATCAAAGTAACTTGGCCCTAAAGGTTGCATTGAAACACATAAAAATCTTTAACAAAAAAAGCTTTGTGCTTAGCAGGGAAGCTTATCTTTTTATGCTTATTAGCCCCATGCTTAGCCCGGGGGAGAGAAGATATTGTGATACCCTCCATCTATTTGTCTGTCCGTCCGTCTGTCCAAAACTCTATGTCCTCCTAAACTGATGGATAGAAATTAACCAAACTTTGTACATAGTATGCCCATGTCATAAGAATCTTAAAGAGGGGTATAGTTTTTGCGTCCCCTCCCCTGGGTCCCTGTGAGGGTATAAAAGGTCATATATACAACACTATATGGAAATGAGGTTTGGCCTAAGATCTCTGTGTCAAGGCCGAGGGTGGGTGTGGGAAACATGTTAGAACAGGCATGAGACTTTTTTGTTTTTTGTTTCTTGTTTAGCGGATTTCTTCTTTTTCCGATTTGGAGGGATCTTCAGATTTGCATACATTCTCTATGAAAAATGGGGTGGGGGTCATCCTATTCCGTCGGTGTGCGTCGCAGGGTCCCCAATATAGTGTAACCCAATCGAGTGTAACCAGTAAATGACTGAATATGTTGTAGAACCATTGTGCGCCTGCGTGTAGTCAGAATTAGTCGATTTCCTGCCATCTTTATACACTACAATAACATCAATATGGAGTCAGACAGCACGGTCGAAAGCACAGGGGCTCGTTACAAACGAAATTAAAACTATCGGGGATAAATAGATACAGGGATTGGAGGGAGGGGGGGGGGGGTCCAATAACAGTAACAACTGAAAAATAATCCTTTTACCGATAGTATTAATTTTGTTTGTAACAAATCCCTGTGGTTGGAAGGGGAATAAACGTCAAAGATGTCGACTGACTTGAGCAGGAAATTGACGGCCAAATGCTGTAAAACTTTTTCCGAAAAGTTAACGTTCCCGGAAAAGTAATCCTGTACCTTGTGTCAGAAGAACGTAACTTACACTTCACGTCGACAAAAAGGCGTTAGATAGGTATATAGGAATGATATTAACGAGTAAAAACTGAGTAAGGGAAACTAACTATAGCCTGCCAGGTGAGTATGAACTTCAGATTAATGTTTCTTTTATTTATACTTATTTTCATCAAGGAGTTTTAAAATTATTTTGCTTGCTGGGAGTGGGATTAAATTGAAATTGGGTACACCTATCCACTCTGACCCCCCCCCCCCCCCCCCCGCATCTCCGTCTGGGGTGGATGAAAGAAAAGAGGAAACGACTATACGCTTCCCCCGTAGGGGCCAGTACGCCCGACTTTTTAAGGGTTGGAAATACATTTTTTTCTCTTTTTTTCTCCAAAGGTTGGCATTGAAGGGAAAAAAAAGAAAACAGTATTATCTATTGGTAAAAAGACAACAGTAAGAAAAACAAGAGATTCCAAGATAGCCAGTTTAGATGGCTTCTATTTCCTGAAAATCATTTTCGATACGGGGCGCTGCCCCCTCAGAGCCCTATTGGGGGTAAACAATCAACCCCCCCCCCCTCCAATTTTTAGATTATTTAAAATTAATGCCCCAGTCTCATACCTGTTATAAAAAAGAGTGGGAATTTGACATGGTTAGCAAGTAGGACTAGTTCTTCTGTTTTACCATGAAATCGATGTTTGTTTACGTGATTACCATATCAAGATAGTTTACAGAAGCGTTGTAATGGAGTTTCCAAGGAATCAACGTTAGTATCAAGGTAAGATTTTTGCTTCAAAATAGACTCAGAGGTATAAATTTGCATAATAAAAAGTGGGAATCTTTTGACTTAGCTCGGTCTTTACTTAGCATGAGAACTTTTCGGTCTTATTGTGTTATACTCATCTAATTAGTACTTACTTTTGAGAAAAGTCCCTCTCCCTCCAGAAATCGAAACCTTGAAAAATCATAATTGCATATTATTACTCATATTTTTCTACAACATGTACATATATATATTGCCCAATCATACGTTAATGTTCCAAACGAAAGAATTACCATGGCAACATCATCGTCATCTTATTATTATTATTATTATTATTATTATTATTATTATTATTCGTCTTCTTCTTCTTCTTCTTCTTCTTCTTCTTATTATTATTATTATTATTATTATTATTAAATGGGAACAGCAGCAACAATAATGGTAGTAGAGGCAGTTACTATATGTCAATATATTAGTTGCACCAAAAATACTTAGATGTTTATATTTAGAATTTTTGTCTCTTTTATATTTTTTAGTATTCATCCGAACTTCAGTTTTATTTTGATGATTTCGGCTTACGAGCGAAAGTAGTTCCTTCAACAGGTAGAAATAAACAACAATATGTAAGTAAACTAACGCTGAGCTGGTAAAATGGAATTGACTACTTTCATGTAACGGGACACTAATGTAAACTATTAATATTTTCCGTTATTGGATCTCACCCACATAATACTTCACACATGATGAATGTGTTGTATGAAATTTTGCTCATGAGTAAAGCCTTCGTAAACAGATAACCCGTCTAGAAATCACATGACACTCACTCATCTAGCGACATACAAGAGCAATGAGTGAGTTCCATTACATCGTATTTTCATATTTGTTTTGATTTCAAATATAAGCACGGTCAGGCACGTCTAAAAAACACTAGTAAGTTTGTCGTGGGGTATCAATTTTTTTAATGTAGGGATTTCTACTAACCAGGAACTTACAAACCGAAAGCAAAATGTTCCACCTGAAAGAAATAAGGCATACTACCTTTTCTATCAGATATATGTCCACGAATAGAAATATTAATGAAAATTTAGTTCATGTAATTCTGTAAAACCACCACAAAAATGATTTCACAATATATGACTCCACCCTTTTTTCCCTTATGGTATGTATATCCACATAAAGTATATATAAGCCAAAACGAAAACATAATTTGTTTGCAAAATTGCAAAAAACATGACACCCACAATGAATGATTCCACAATATATGACGTAGATATATGTCCAAATGGATTCTAGATGACAAATCCTTACCTTCGAAAGGAGGCAGCTGTCTTGGTGGAGGTGGCAATGGTGGAGGTTGTGGTTTAGGGGTTGGTAAAAATGTGGGCATTTTTCGACTTTGTTGGGCTATTTATAAAATGAAAAAGACTAATTATGTTATCATATTGTATTGCTTCAAAACAAAATAAATTAAATGACACAAAGACTTTAACTTTCAGACATGATTGTTTCAGTCGCTCTTTCATTTCTTTCTTTCCTTGTTTCTTTCTTAGTAGTCAATGCTGTACATGAAATTAAAGCGGTTTGTCATTACCAGCTTTTCACTACTAAACTGATCTGCATATTTCAATATATTTCTCTATAATTCCAAAATTTACTTAACGTTTCTAAGTCGTTTTCGTAAATAAATCGGCCATTCTTCTTCTTCTAATAAACATATTTTGGTTATATTTGATCGAATGTTGTTTCTATAACGCATATTTTACAAACAAGGTTAAATCTTTCTTTGTCCTAT